>JAIXHY010000001.1:8152804-8575455 GCA_020449905.1 Globodera pallida
ATATAAAAAGTAATGAATTTAAGAAAACATTTAAGGGCTGATTATTTTAGGACAATTTTTTAAAATTTAAAAAACAATCGTTAGACGCAGCACACGAAACGACGCATGGCATCTGGCAAAAAACTTAGCATTGAATAGTTAATAATTAAATTTAAAAAAAAACGAATAAAATTCTACTATAAAAAACAACTAACACAACAAATAAAAATTTTATCACCTTGGATGTGCTTGTCGACCATATTTTAACAAGATTCTGAAAAAATATTCTTATTTTGATAAAATAACTTACATTTTAAATATTAAGCTTTTTATGAGAAGAAAGTAAAACAAATTTTGATTAATGTAATTATGAAGACTAACATTTTTCACGATAAAGACTGTATTATAATAAACAAATCATATAAACAATAATTAAGCAATTATAATATAAACAATTAATTTGTTAATTTTACAACCAGCGTGTTAAAAACTAAACAACAATAAATTCTACGAATTGATTATTTAAGCAAAACTCAACAAAATGTCTTTGAGATATTGAATAAAATAAATGGGAAAAATTTGCAGATGAATGTGTCCATAATCATAAATAAAATTATAGTCGAAAGAGCAAATGGTTCTCCGCCAATTTTGCCGTGAGCGATGAGAATGCTTGGAAGCTCAGACGGGGTCCGAAGGCTTGGACCGCTGATGCTTGGTCGGGCCTGGAATCGGTCGCATCAGATCGAAGCGGATTAAAAGTAACACCTAACAAGATGACGATCAAAGTCTAGGATAACAGTTGTTTTTTACGGCTAATGACGTTCATTTTTTTGGCTCACTATTAACTTTTGGTTTTCGGCTAATTGACGTTCATTTTTTAGCACACTAAGTGACGTTCAGTTGAACATCGGAGACTACACGCTGGGCCGCGGCCCGTTAGAATCGGAAATAAGTAATAATTAGAAGTTTGATTATAAAATAAATATTCGAGAATATTGGTATAGCCAATTGATAAACAAATTTATAAAAATAAATAATTAAACAAATCATATAACAATAATTTAGCAATTATAAAATAAAAAAGTAATTTTTATACAATCAGCACTGTTACAAAAATTAATTGATTGAAGCGAAACTCAACAAAATGTCTTTGAGATTTTGAAAAAATAAAGAGATGAATTTGTCCATAATCATAATTAAAATTTGAAAGTTTAACTTTTTCAGTGTTTTTAAAAACGCACTATTTTTCAATTATTGCTCAGGCTGCGCTGACCAAAAGACAAATGGTGTTACCTGGTCCAACGTGTTTTCCAGCTAATTAAAATAAACATATTTAAATGAAAAGACAAAACGTTTGAAATCAAAAAATTTACAAATAAAGTAAATTGGATTTTAACTAAAACAAAAATATTCTAGCAAATACTAACTAACATATAAAGGTTTAATCAACGATATAATTTTAAATGCATTTGCAGTAAGAATTAGTGCATACAGCATGCGACACCAAAGAAAGCAATTTTTTAAAGCAGTCACACATTCTTTCGGCAATCGACGGAAACTTCAGCTATGATACAAGGATTGGTGTGCATCCAAATTAAAATGTAGAGAAGACTTCGCCGGCGGAAATGATTGTTTTTAAATTTATGGCGGTTAATAATAATTAATTGTAACATAAATGACAAAATTTAAAATTTTTAATGAAAAAAAATTGTTAATGAATTTACGAAAGTAAAAACAATTCTTAATAAAAATGAAACAAAATATTTTTATACTTAATTGTTTAAGTCATTTTAGGTACTCTCGTCCTTAGTATTCCACTTTCCTTCCAGCTTATGAGAACATTGTCTCGGTATTTTCTTTGTAAAAGAACCTATCCCATATCAGATTACTTACTATTAGTAGCTCTCCTAGTGAGAAAATTTTCCTGAAAATTTCATATAAAAACATACTTTTTTTATTTTTATTTTCAGCCTCATTAAGTGCCAGTACGTCTTTGTTTTGTGTTGATTCGGTTCCTGGCGACTTTCGCCATCAACACCTGAAAAAGTGAGTGGATGGGCGTTTTTATTCGCAATCAAAAGAATTTAATATTATTTCATTTAAGTTACGCATATGATAAACCTATAAAATTATTGACTAGAATTAAAAACAAATTCAAAAGCAAAAAATGACGAATATACGTTGAAAGTTTTGCTAACATCAAGGATTATGAAAGAATATGAAAACATTTAAATAAGCTAACAAGTCTGACTTAAACGCAAATAAACTATAAAAGAAACGCTATAACAAAAATGTTAGAGTTATAAAATGAATGATGCAGAGGCTGCTGCTGGCCGAAAACGATAAACGGGATTCTTCAAAGAACTCCTAAATGTCGAGTCGCAAATTTATAAAACTAATTTTTTTTTGCAGAGTTTGTTTATTACATGACACGCTCACATCAAATACGATACAATAAACAATTAATACTAAAATTATATGTTTATCTATTATTAATTAATATAAACTCAACATTTTGCATAGATAGCATAATTAAAACATAATAGTTAAAAGAAAAAGAATTGTTTTTTTGTAAAGTATTATTCATTATATTAATACTTAAAAGAATGTAGAATACATAAGATATTGTTTTCTGTTTAATAATCTTATTTTTTGCTTAAAAAGTAGCGGCATAAACGTAATTCTTGAATTTAATTTTTTGTAATTTAAGAATTATTAAGTGGGGCTAAACTATATTTAAAGAACATATACAACTTATACTATTTAATTGTTTACTTAATCCATTTTTGTATGTGAATTATTGTTTGGTATGTTGTGACTTGCGTTTGCAAATTATCGCACATTTTGTGCATTTATAACGGCAGATTTTTTTATTTGGCTCAAAAGTGCATTACCGAATAATGTTTATTTTTTATTTTAACTTTACTTATATTTTGTTTTACTGTTGAGTTTATTAAATTATTTGTTTATTATTGTTTAGTTTGATTTTTGCGTTTTGCTAAAAATGAAATATGAACTTTTAAATACCTTGTATTTAACAAATAAATAAATTTAAATTGCATTCGAATGATTAATTTAGGTTTATTTAGTCCATATAAATCAATATTTTGGCTTTTTTGAGAATAAATCAATATTTCGACATTTTTCCGTAATAAATCCATATTTTTGGGATTTTTCTTGAGAAAAATCCAATTTTTAGGCCTTTTCCCGAAAATTTTTGAAAGAAATTCAATAGTTCAAGCACTTTTTCCGAAAATTTGTTAAGAATGCAATAAAAACGAAAAAAGTACCCTCAAAAATCAAAAAAATTTTCAGAACAAAAATGCACCTCTAAAAAATGACTTTTTTCTCTGACCAAAAATCCACCCCCAAAGATCGACATTTTTCTTAAAATTTTTTTATTTGATATTTTTTATAAAATTTTCAAAAACTTGAAAAAATAATACATTTACAATTTTAAGAGGAAAATTAATAAAGATTGACGAAATTTGAAGGTTTTGCGCAAAATTTGACTGGATTTGGTCAGTTTTTGCACATTTTTTAATCAATATTTTGGCACTTTTTGGGGTTTTTGGTCAATATATTGGGGTTTTTTGGTCAATATTTTAAGTCAATATTTCGCGTTTTTTAATCAATATAAATCTCGTCTCTAATAATATCCAACCTTTTTATAATGCTTCAAACTACAAGTTAGAACGATGGATCATAATTTGTGTTTGCGTAATTCGACACAGTTTTATAATTGTGTTTGTCTCGACTGGCGCAAAAAAGCCTTTGTTAAAAACTAAAAATAATAACAAAACTAAAAAACTAAAATAATATTTAAATAAAAGAAAACTTAATTAAAAATGAAATATAAACTAAAATAAATAAATTAAAAAGAAGAGTGTTGAAAGCAAATCCTACAAAAATGTGAAAAATAAATTGGGATGCGGGGAATTCTTTGTTGCATCCCTATTGCCAAAGTGTTTTATGTAAAATCAATTAATTAAATAAACGCTACAATTAATAAAAAAAAAGCTGCCAGTTTAAAATTGTTATAAATTATTAAACTTCTAATTAGGATATATTCAGCAACAATACTTTAAAGCTCTTACAAGGGAAAACAAGTTATTTAGGTAAATCGAGAACCAAATCGATATTTACTTTTACTTACGAGAGAAGGGAGTGTCAGATAAAAAAAATACTTTTAAACGCAATACATCAACTTAGTTTTCTCATTTATCACTCTGATGCCGACTGACATATTCAATGGAGATTCCTCACTTATCCAAGTAATATAAAAAGTAATGAATTTAAGAAAACATTTAAGGGCTGATTATTTTAGGACAATTTTTTAAAATTTAAAAAACAATCGTTAGACGCAGCACACGAAACGACGCATGGCATCTGGCAAAAAACTTAGCATTGAATAGTTAATAATTAAATTTAAAAAAAAACGAATAAAATTCTACTATAAAAAACAACTAACACAACAAATAAAAATTTTATCACCTTGGATGTGCTTGTCGACCATATTTTAACAAGATTCTGAAAAAATATTCTTATTTTGATAAAATAACTTACATTTTAAATATTAAGCTTTTTATGAGAAGAAAGTAAAACAAATTTTGATTAATGTAATTATGAAGACTAACATTTTTCACGATAAAGACTGTATTATAATAAACAAATCATATAAACAATAATTAAGCAATTATAATATAAACAATTAATTTGTTAATTTTACAACCAGCGTGTTAAAAACTAAACAACAATAAATTCTACGAATTGATTATTTAAGCAAAACTCAACAAAATGTCTTTGAGATATTGAATAAAATAAATGGGAAAAATTTGCAGATGAATGTGTCCATAATCATAAATAAAATTATAGTCGAAAGAGCAAATGGTTCTCCGCCAATTTTGCCGTGAGCGATGAGAATGCTTGGAAGCTCAGACGGGGTCCGAAGGCTTGGACCGCTGATGCTTGGTCGGGCCTGGAATCGGTCGCATCAGATCGAAGCGGATTAAAAGTAACACCTAACAAGATGACGATCAAAGTCTAGGATAACAGTTGTTTTTTACGGCTAATGACGTTCATTTTTTTGGCTCACTATTAACTTTTGGTTTTCGGCTAATTGACGTTCATTTTTTAGCACACTAAGTGACGTTCAGTTGAACATCGGAGACTACACGCTGGGCCGCGGCCCGTTAGAATCGGAAATAAGTAATAATTAGAAGTTTGATTATAAAATAAATATTCGAGAATATTGGTATAGCCAATTGATAAACAAATTTATAAAAATAAATAATTAAACAAATCATATAACAATAATTTAGCAATTATAAAATAAAAAAGTAATTTTTATACAATCAGCACTGTTACAAAAATTAATTGATTGAAGCGAAACTCAACAAAATGTCTTTGAGATTTTGAAAAAATAAAGAGATGAATTTGTCCATAATCATAATTAAAATTTGAAAGTTTAACTTTTTCAGTGTTTTTAAAAACGCACTATTTTTCAATTATTGCTCAGGCTGCGCTGACCAAAAGACAAATGGTGTTACCTGGTCCAACGTGTTTTCCAGCTAATTAAAATAAACATATTTAAATGAAAAGACAAAACGTTTGAAATCAAAAAATTTACAAATAAAGTAAATTGGATTTTAACTAAAACAAAAATATTCTAGCAAATACTAACTAACATATAAAGGTTTAATCAACGATATAATTTTAAATGCATTTGCAGTAAGAATTAGTGCATACAGCATGCGACACCAAAGAAAGCAATTTTTTAAAGCAGTCACACATTCTTTCGGCAATCGACGGAAACTTCAGCTATGATACAAGGATTGGTGTGCATCCAAATTAAAATGTAGAGAAGACTTCGCCGGCGGAAATGATTGTTTTTAAATTTATGGCGGTTAATAATAATTAATTGTAACATAAATGACAAAATTTAAAATTTTTAATGAAAAAAAATTGTTAATGAATTTACGAAAGTAAAAACAATTCTTAATAAAAATGAAACAAAATATTTTTATACTTAATTGTTTAAGTCATTTTAGTGAATGGATGGGCGTTTTTATTCGCAATCAAAAGAATTTAATATTATTTCATTTAAGTTACGCATATGATAAACCTATAAAATTATTGACTAGAATTAAAAACAAATTCAAAAGCAAAAAATGACGAATATACGTTGAAAGTTTTGCTAACATCAAGGATTATGAAAGAATATGAAAACATTTAAATAAGCTAACAAGTCTGACTTAAACGCAAATAAACTATAAAAGAAACGCTATAACAAAAATGTTAGAGTTATAAAATGAATGATGCAGAGGCTGCTGCTGGCCGAAAACGATAAACGGGATTCTTCAAAGAACTCCTAAATGTCGAGTCGCAAATTTATAAAACTAATTTTTTTTTGCAGAGTTTGTTTATTACATGACACGCTCACATCAAATACGATACAATAAACAATTAATACTAAAATTATATGTTTATCTATTATTAATTAATATAAACTCAACATTTTGCATAGATAGCATAATTAAAACATAATAGTTAAAAGAAAAAGAATTGTTTTTTTGTAAAGTATTATTCATTATATTAATACTTAAAAGAATGTAGAATACATAAGATATTGTTTTCTGTTTAATAATCTTATTTTTTGCTTAAAAAGTAGCGGCATAAACGTAATTCTTGAATTTAATTTTTTGTAATTTAAGAATTATTAAGTGGGGCTAAACTATATTTAAAGAACATATACAACTTATACTATTTAATTGTTTACTTAATCCATTTTTGTATGTGAATTATTGTTTGGTATGTTGTGACTTGCGTTTGCAAATTATCGCACATTTTGTGCATTTATAACGGCAGATTTTTTTATTTGGCTCAAAAGTGCATTACCGAATAATGTTTATTTTTTATTTTAACTTTACTTATATTTTGTTTTACTGTTGAGTTTATTAAATTATTTGTTTATTATTGTTTAGTTTGATATGTTCTTTTCTTCTATCCTAAATTTTTGCGTTTTGCTAAAAATGAAATATGAACTTTTAAATACCTTGTATTTAACAAATAAATAAATTTAAATTGCATTCGAATGATTAATTTAGGTTTATTACGATAAAGACGTGGAACCTCCAGCATAAGAGGTTTACGGCCCAAATTCTTAGATTTAAAGACAATTGGATGGATATGTTAACTCGAAAAGTTAATATTTTGAAAATAAATATATTTTTAATAAATCTATTAAAAAAACATTTAAATTTTCAAAAGCAAGTATGCTTAATATTCAAAAGCAAGTAGTGCTTTTGCACTCAGTCAAGTCGAGAAAGCAAAAATTAGATTATTTATTAATACTTATAATCTTGGCAAATTTAAATATCAACAATGTAATCTACGCTATAAATGCATAATTTTTTATACTTTAAAAAAAATAAAGACCATAGAACAAATATTCGATTATGATTAAAAAAATCTCATGCACTCTATTTTATTGAAAAGTGAAGTGTACGTTTTGATGTGTGAGATACAAAAAAATTGTTAAACGAGAAGTTGCGACCAAAAAGAAAACGTGCGGGAATTAAGATAGTAATTTAATAAACTATGGAAATAAAAGTAATGAATTAACTCAAAAAATTATAAACAAATGTTTAATGAATTAGTTTTAAAATATTGCACATGCTTTAAGACGATTTTTATTTTCATAAAATTTTAACAATCCATCTATTTTGTACAGAAGACGTAATATCAATAATAAAAAAGATCTTCAAACATTTAACAAAAAATATTACGCTTAGCACGAGGAACTTCTGGAAATATTAATAATCAAGAATTTACTTTTTAAAATTTTACTACCTAATTGATAAAAAAATCGTTTAAAACTATAAATTAAGCTGGAAAATGCAGTCCTATTAAATTTTGCTCAATATTAAAGGGTGTTTTGCAAATAATAAAAATAGTTCAAAAATAAATATTTAAAATTGTTTAACGAAAGATATATATAATAAATATTAATTAAAAATAAAATTTATCTACATATCATGATGCTTGAAAATATTAAAATTTACACTATATGCAAAAAAATACGCATATTGAATACATATTCAAATAATTAATTTAAAACATCCAAATAATATTGATTGATTGGTGAAAATGCACATAAGGATACGTCTTTATTTTACATTAGTTTTAAAAAACACTGTGGGTAATACAAAATCATTCTTTAATTGATTTGTGGAAAATACTAAGGAAATACAAGGCATTTTTAATTTTATAAAAAACAAATTTACAAAAAACAAAATATATAGTAACTTTGTAAAATAAAATTTATGAGTAACATTTACAAAATAGAAAATAATATCATTTTTTAAATATAATAAAAAATCATTTAAAAAATGATAATTTGGCCGCCTCCTTTGAAAGGCTTTGTGACTCAATGGCAACAGAACGTACAAGGTGCCATAATATAATTTCTAAATTTTAAACGCATCTTGAAAATAAAACTATCAAAAATGACTCGTGGATTGCCCAAAACGGAAAAATTTAGCAACTCAAGTGTGCAGTGTAAACGCGCTTTTCAGCATGATTATTTAAATAAAAAAGAAAATCAATTCCCTAAAGCAAATAAACAAAAATGTAACGATAAAATATCTGAAAAAAACTCCATTCGCATGCGATATAACAATCTTAATGCTATAAACATAATAGTTTGCTTAACTGAAGCTTCAAAAATTCAATATTCAACTAAAATAAATTTAATTACACAACTAAAGCTTTAATTGCCTAAGCTTCAGTTTGAGGTCTGATACCTGAATAGACCAAACCATGCATGAGAAAAATGTACTAAAATCCAAAATAAGCCATACGGGTAATTGAAATTTATATCATTACCTGAGGGATTTTAAATGTAAATAAACAATGAATTAGCATTGCTTGAAAATAAATGCAAACAAACCTAAAAAACAAAATACCAACGCAAGATAAATCCTGCTTGAAATCCTGCTTGAACTCCTGGGAGATCGACTTGTGGTCTACATAAAAACACGTGTAGGCAGGTTTAGACAAACGAGATCTAACTTAATCCAGCAGAAAAAAATTGTCAACTCAAAATTATCAAATAAATACAAACAGAAACTTATCGCCCATTAAAATTAAGAAAAAAATATTTCAAAAAAAATTTAAATATAAATTATTATATCAAAAATTAATAAAAACATTTTTTGGAAAAATTGCAATTAAAATATTAAATAACCTAGTAATCTTAAAATCTTAAACTTTTTTATTAAAGAAAACCGTGTTTTTTAATTTCCAATTTTGACATAAATAAATTAGGAGTTGATAAAGAGAAAGTTTGAATATTTAAAACCTTCAATCATGAAGATAAAAATTCCAGAATTTTGCTAGGATTTTAAATGCTAATAAAGAATACATAATTTTAAAAAAGTAAAATATATTAATAAACATCAATTATAAAATTATAAATGAACATTTCATGCTAAAATTCAAAAATCTATTTACTCAACAACGTATTATAAACCGTCAAGCAGAAGCTGTAAATCTTGAGCTCAAATTATTTTCCTATTAACGCCATATTTTTCTGTCCGCAGATCCCTTTAAAATCAAAGATTATAAATTAAAATAATCAAAATCACAGAAAACTTAAAGAATAAACATTCATTAAAATTATAATTTAGTTATTGATTTTCACCTCAGTTTAATTAAGAGATTAACAACAGGGATTGCCATAACACAACTTATCATTTTCTGAAAACAAGAAAGAAACGAAAAAATTCGAATGGTAGGCTCCTGCAATAAACATGAGCTGAATTAGGTTTTAAGTTTACTAAAAATGACAGAAATTGATACGTGAGCCCTTCAATTTTGGTTTTTGTTGTGGCCCAAGACTCAATTTAATTACTCTATGTTTTTAAGTTAGCTATTAAATGCCTGCTTTGTAAGTGCAATTCAGAATCGTGTGAACTTTAAAAACATTAAAAAAGTTTTGGTGCTGAATAAATATTTATTTTCATTTTAATTTAAAAAGTAAAGGAATTAACGCGAAGAATTACAATTTTTGACAATTCAAAAAATACTGATTTCCATTTGCAATATATTGCAGGCAAACCAATTAAGTTAAAAATGTTAATTTTACAGTTAAAAATTGATTTTGGATAAAATTCATTAATCACAATTATTGTGTAAAGCTAAATCGGAATAATTTTACAAAAGCCAGAAACAACATCAATCAATATTACACAAAAAACTTATTAATGATGGAAACTTACTGTCCTTTAAATTGGTAAAATTTGTAAGATAAAGCCGAAAGTAATAAAGACACAATTTACAATGTTATTTTATAGGGATATTAAATTCACCCAAAAATAAATACATTACTCCACTCGTAGATGCGATTTCACATTACAAATCTACAACGCCATAACAAATGCCCATATTCCGAAAGAATATTTATTTTTAAATTTATTAACCTTTGATTTTATAGTTTTTAAAAACAAACTTTAATGAAAAGAAGATATAGCGCAGGCATCTTAAGAAATGTTTAAATTATTACACCGAATTAAATTATAATTAAAATTTCGAATAATAAATAAATTACCCTTAAATATGGGGTAAAGAATTACCACGCCCGTATTTGGCCTCTACAACACACAAATCCGGAAATTATATTTTGTAACCTCTGAAGTGAGTCTTTACATCGGCAAAGAAACAAATCCATAAAAACTGATCGTAATTTTTGTTAAATCGACAAATGAAATGTATGTATAAAATTAGATATGTTAAAAATCGAAATATTAAAATTAAATGACAACGAACAAATCAAATATAAATAGTAAATGATAAAAATGTTCATACGAATTTTCTGTTTATAATCAATTTCTAATAAAATCAATAAATCTATTAAAATCACCTTCAAAATTTACAGGCTAATTCAAGAAATAAAAAATATTAAGACATATGGCATCTTTTATAAAATTAAAACCAAATCGAAGACGCGTCGTCAAAGATAAAAAAGCGCACTTAGAACAAGGCTTGGAAGTATGTAATTAGAATATATTAAAAAAGGCACCTAAAAAAGTTTCTCAATTATGAATAATTTAATACCCTGCTGAAGAGTGAATAAAATAATTTACCAATTTAAGATTAGCTAAAATCTGTCGAATGGCGGGAATTTCAAATAAATCGATTTAGTACAAAATTTATTTAATTCGCAATCAAATATTGCATTTAATAAAACTAAATAAATGTTAAACAATTTCAATTACTAAACATCCTGCTACAACTTTTATTTATAACAATTGACATGGACGACGGCTTCAAAGTTCTGACTGCATATGAACTTATGACGATATACCAAACAGAACATCAGAGGTCGTTTGAAGTCGGGATTAAACCTACCTTAATTAAAAACAAACAATAAAAAATCAAATGAAAGTTTATTAAAAATTCACAAAGTTTACTCAACTGCCATTCAACAAAAATATATATTCATAAAATGAGTAATTTTATTATATAAAAACAAAAATAATATAGAGTTAATAAATAACATTAAAACCCACGACAACGACGTGGGAGGAGTTGACATTGAAACCTTTCTGCAAAACTGCTCTTATGAATTTATAACAAACTCCTACAAAGAAATATTTAATATTATTCTGGAAATAATAATGTAATTATTACATAACTAATAAACAAAAATAATAGCAGCGATTTAACTTAAAATAAATATTTTAATTAAAGTGTTATATTTTACAAAATAAAAATAAATGAAAATTTACTTCCTTGATAAAATAGTTAAAATTTAAAACAATTCAACTCACTAATAAACCAAATATATTAATTTATTTAATTTCCAAGAAAAAATAGTCAAAAGTGTTACAAGACAAATGATACCGAATCCTCTAAATGTATGTTTTCTTGGACAGTCTCCTAGACGTTTGTCGACAAATCTAACCTTAAACGCAAAAAAACTTTTTTATGAAATGTGCCGTAGACGAAGAAGCCCGTCTTAAAGTGCCCACCGACGGATCAATGCGCATGCAAGTCGACTTTTAGCAATTCATGAAATTATTTGTAGCAAATTTTATTAACTTTTATATTATGAAAAAAACTAAAAGTTATCGTTTCAAAATAATAAAAATTTAATGAAATCTATTTAAAATTATTTATAAATGTGCGGTTTTCCCTTTGGTCGAAACCGTTGCCGTTCATGTGAGGCTAATTCACTGACCTAAATTGGTATTTTTGATAAATTTGTCTGTCAACAAAAAAATCAGCAAAGGCAAACAAAACGCTAAAAAATTTATAAATGATTTAACAAAATTGCATATAAGAATACATTTTGTCACAAAAATGTCTTTATAAATAAACAAATATTTAATTTGACCATGGAAGTTTCTCACAAGACTTTTTTAAAATCATTATTAAAAAATAAAAGTGGCAATTGCTAAATGTAAATTTTTAATTTCTTTTGCTGCACAAATTGGTCGTGCTTGAATTGTCAAATTCTAAACTTACAGATTGATGAAGATAAGGTAACTGCGGCTAATTTGTATAAAAATGTAATTTATGAATTTAGAAAAGTAAAGTTTTGCTAATATCAAGACAAATCTTATAAAAAATGATTATACTTAAATTTATCGACCTGCAAAAAAACATTGTTTATGAAACAAAAACAATAATAATTATTCAATTAAGAAAATTGCTGCATTTGCTGTATTCAATAAATAAAAAAGAGGGCATTCGATAATTTCCATTAATTTTTTAATTTGAATTATTTACGAGTTTTAACCAATTTAAAAAGAAAAAATTCTGAATTTATTTTTAATACGTTAGTTAAGTAATAAATTTTTAAATTTTGATTCGGCCTAAGTTGCTAACTGATTTATTAACATTTTGATAGGAGTAAAACTATTTGGACTACGCATTTTTAATTGTGATTTTTGAATTATAAGATGTATTTGACACATCTCTTTACTTTTAAGTACATATAATTTGACATAATGCACGCACAGATTTCCCTTTCAAAAACCCTTTTAATTGATTATTTATTTATTTTTATTACAATTTTTTTTCATGCAAGTTATTTTGTTGCATTAAAATGAATTATTTTGGTACTTTTCGGTTTTGTGCCTACATCTCAAAATTTTAAAAAAAGGTCAACAAAGAAGGCGTTGAAGGCATTTACAAAGGGAAGGTCCCCAAGTGCCCGTGGAGTTTCGGGATGAAACTTGGCACACTGATAGATCACCCCCACATTTCTACCACAAAGTGGTATTTATTTTTGCTGCGGAGGCCTGGGGAATGAGATACAGGGCCTCAAAGTTTTTGAATTTTCACTTAACGACGAAAGGCTACAAACACTCAAGTGCTGGTGTGTCCTGGTGGTTGTGTGCTCGGTTTCCTTTTTGTCTGTGAAAGTTCGAGTCCTCTTCGATTCAACAATTTTTTTTTCATTTTTTTTATTAAATTAAACATAAAAATAATAATGAAACTGCAAAACGTTATACAAATCAACTTTTAGAATTTTATAATCCCCTTTTCCAGGCATTTCATGATTAAAATAAAATTTTGTGAAAGAATTTTCTCTTCGTACTTGACTGGCAATCTATGAGAAGTATTATTTTTAAAATTTTTTTTCTTGATCGCGTTTTATAGAAAACTCCCCACCAAAAAGTTGATTTGAATAACGTTTTGCAGTTTCATTATTATTTTTATGTTTAATTTAATAAAAAAAATGAAAAAAAAATTGTTGAATCGAAGAGGACTCGAACTTTCACAGACAAAAAGGAAACCGAGCACACAACCACCAGGACACACCAGCACTTGAGTGTTTGTAGCCTTTCATCGTTAAGTGAAAATTCAAAAACTTTGAGGCCCTGTATCTCATTCCCCAGGCCTCCGCAGCAAAAATAAATACCACTTTGTGGTAGAAATGTGGGGGTGATCTATCAGTGTGCCAAGTTTCATCCCGAAACTCCACGGGCACTTGGGGACCTTCCCTTTGTTAGGTATGCGCAAAATCGAAAAGGGGAGGTCTTTTATCGCTCCCCAAATGAGGCACAAAACCGAAAAGTACCATTATTTTTAGTGATTTTTGATATTTTTAATTTATATCAATTTAAATTTCTACCAAATCATCGATTTTATCACCTACTGCCACGCTGCAGTAAGACTTTAAATCGTCTGGCGAATCAATTATTTGTAGTCAAAATGTGTTTAACTTCATACGGTGTAATGAACCATTTATAATCATATGGTAATAAAAATAACCTACCTAATTGATAAATATCACAAAATACATTATTCTAAGAAAAAAAAAACTCAACAACATTTTCCAAGTTAAAATTTACAATGTAAATTTAATTACCACATATTCTACAAGACAATTATAAATCCAAATTCCGAGAGCTTGGAGAGCTGGTTAAATTACAAAGAGGTTGAAAACGAAAATGCATTTATCTTATAAAGATTAGAATTTGACTTATTTATGCAAACCCTTTGGTATTAATATCTACCTTTGCTTTTTCTAATATATTTTGTGGGGTTGGCGAATTAATTAGTTGCGTTCACTATAATAAATAGGCATTCATTAAATAAACTTATTTGAATATAAAATCATGTGCATTAAAATAAAACACCAAAAAGCATTAAACGCCACCTTCTCAGCACATAAAAATTTGTTTTCTGGCAAGAATTACGTATTTCATGGTGTTGATGTCGAGTGTTTCGTACAAGCCATAATTTTAAAAAAACATTTATAAATGAAATAAAAATAAATATTACCAATATTAACTCAAATTAATTTTTCTACACAGAAGTGTACAGCGAAACAATTGGGGAAATTTAAAATAAGACAATTTAAATGTTTTTTAAAACAAATGTTTTTAAAATTGAATTTGCGTTTGAACTTGCAAAAAAACTATCAACTGGTTGATCAAGAAATAACAAGAAATTTCGGTATCTGGAAAAAACTGAGAAAAAACAACGAGAGATGGCGATAAACATCATCGATAGTCCATGAATCGGCTGAACGAGCAAACCTATTATGAAAAAATATTAGAAATTTTTTGCAATTAAACTCTTTGAGAAAATAACCGGAACACCACCAAATTTTGTGAAAAGTAACGCAATAAATAAAGCAGATTTAACCAAAAAGCGAAAGTATAAATATGTAAATATATTATTATGATCAAAGCCCTTGTGATGGTAAGTGAACGTCAAGTCTCGGGTGCAAAAATTGAATAAATTGAACAAAACCTTAAATCCAAAATTAAAAATAATAAACATGAAGCAAATTAAATTTAAATCAAAATATCATAAAGAAATTAATAATGCAAAAAATTCAACGAAGTCAAAACTATTAAATAAAATAAAAGTTTTATTCATCACTCCGACCAAAACATTCCTATTGTCCTAAAATCTAAAAGCCAACGTTTACACTCTGATAATGACGATTGGGCCAATCTCTAAACTGCACCCAAAAAATAACATTAATTAATTATTTTAAAATACTTAATCAATTGGACTAAATTCTATACAAACAAGGACCTAAAAATATATTAAAAAACTTACGTTAAAAAACAAATAAAACCATTACAAACGATCTTCGACATATCATTAAAAACGGCTTGGCACGGACAAATAATGCACAGGAAGCATTTCACTTGGCATTGAAAAAACAATTTAGCAAAGAGCATCCTCCTTTATCTCGGCATGCAACAAATATGTTATAAATAATTGAGATCAGGCCGGATTTATATTGTGTATAATGTTTTTTTCAAGCAAATTTTCGATTTGGAAGTTTTTAATATCATTTTTTGGGTCTTTTGGAAGGCATATGCTTTGGAATTTTTTTTATATTTTTAATTTTACAACCAAAACACGAAAGAAGTTCATTTTTTAAAAGTGAGAAGAGACTGATAAAGATTGTCATTTAAAATTTTTTACACATAAATTGATTAAATCTGCTCAGGTTTTAGTTTAAATTTTGCAATTAACTCATTCATCAATACCTCTACAATTTATTAAACGAAAATAATTTATTTAATTCTAGCCATAAGCAAAAACTTTAATTAAAATGCGAAATACCAGTGTAATTAAAATATTTCAGGAAAAGTATATTCAAAAAGAAAACCCTTTACAACATAGTAATAATTTTTTGAAATCTTGAAAAATTTACTAAAAAATGCAAATAAAAAGCTATCTGATTTAAATGAAGTGTATTTTACTTCTGCTCCAGGAGGGCAAAGTGCGCACAATAAATGCATTTTATGTATGACAATTTTAACAATATGGTAGTAAACGACATTCGCTTGGAAAAGGGAGTCTACTGATCAACCAACACAAACCCATTTTGAGGTGAATTGGAAAATATGTAATGGAATTGCAATATCGTTATAAAGCATGGCTTATAAAATGTTAACGAAATGGTGTTTAACAAAAAAAAGAAGATTTTTAATTATGTTGTAAATTTACTTGCTTCTTTGATATGTATGTATTTAAAGATTCAAATTTACGATGAAAACAAAACATTAAATCAATAATTGGCCTTTGATACAAAACGCATTAACAATGGAATATTAGCACAAAGTATTTAAAAATTAGGGGTGCATCAACTATCGGAGAACACGTCAGTGCACATTCAAGTACTGATAATTTAAACATTTTTAAATTAAAATGTTTTATACCAATGGAAAAGAGTTGTTAAACAATTTGAAATTGATATTAACAATGAAGCAATTAAATATTTTGCACAAAACAGATCTTTTTCTATTTAAAAATATGAATAAAATGATAATCGAGTCAGCCTAACAAGTATAGATATTCAACTAATTGTATAACCACAGCTTGAGATTTTATAAATTTTTATAAAAATAAAAATTCAAAGGTTAATTAATTAATATAAAAATAGTCGTAATATAATAAAAATTCATACAGTAAATAAAATGTCGTAGATAAAAATCAAGATAACTAAAACATTAAATCTTCAAAATTTACTTCGTGTTTGAATATAACAAAACAAAAACACAAAAAATTTTAAAAAAATAAATAAATAATTCTCTAAAACTTCAAATAAAAATACAAACCAAAAGTCTAGAATTAAAAAACAAGAAAATCTCAAAAAAATACAAAAATAAAACTTCAAAAAATGAACAATTTCAAAATAAGTTGCAGAGGCCAAGCCAGAAAATGAGGAGCCCAGCTAGAATAAATTTTATATTTATTAAAATTATAAAAACTGTGTTACAAAGTATTTAATAGTAAAACGCACCGTTTCTGGCGTCCTGTGGAGCCGTTCCCGCCTAAGAAGAGGGAGAGAAGAAGAACACTAAAAATTGTGCATATTGTACATGAGAATTGCTCATATTGAGTTTAAATATACAATCACCATATTAAAAAAAAATCTATAATTAAACAACAAATATTTGAGAAACATATGTCTTGATGACAGAGTTTGAGGAGTTTGCAGTCAAAATAGAAGAATGGGGAGAGTTAAGTATCAATACAAATTATACTGTTTAATTAAACAAATTATTCAAAAATAAGGGTCAGACTAAGTCAACTAATATAATATGTCATTAATAAAATAATTCCAGCAAGCATTCGACAAATATTTATTCTCCAATGCGGAATTCTAAATATTTAATAAAATTTTAAAGCACAAATAAAAGAGCTATACCACAACAAAAAGAAGGTTGTTCTTTTAAAATTCATTCTTTACGAAAGCTGTTTAAGTATAAAAATGTAACCATAATATTGGAAGCGCCAATAAAATTAAGAAAGTAAACCTTATTTGAGAAAAACCGGACCAAATCTTTTGAAAAATGATAAAACAAAACAATTAGTTTACATTATAAATAAAATTACAAAAAAAAATTTTCATATGCAACAATGGGGCTAAAGATATAAAGTGATTTATAGTAGTTTTGTTATTTAAAGCATTTTTCTATCAATCGAGAAATTATTCAAAAGAAAATTTTAGAATATATTATAGAATTTAACCGGCAAAAAATTCAACCTAAATGTAAACAAGTTAAAATTGCTTAATGCGACTATATTTATTTATGTGTTATAATAAAATTATTCAATTTCCTTCCCGGAGTGTTACGGACAACGAATTGACACAGCTTGGCGCTACAGTCATTTCTTTATTATCGACTACTTTGGTGTTAAATCGCAAAGAATCCAACAATAGCTCAAACTGCTACTAAAATAAAGTTTCAAATAATATTAATAAAAAAATGCATTATTGTCAATAAAAATAACCCTATTAATCAAAAAATAAAAACTTAAAGTAAAGTGTAGATGGAAAAACAAAAAGTTACTAAATTAAAATAAATGATATACCCAATTAAAAATAGAAGCAAAATAAATTATTTATAAAGAGGTATCGCAATATTAAATTTATTATAAAAATGCTACAATGTAGCAGCGCGGAGTTAAGCAAGTATGACAGGAAAAAAAGACGTTAACGTTATGTGTTATTCAGTTAGGCCTACCTGTTTATTATTTTTACATCATCTGATAATAAATTTATAATAAACAGAGATTATTATAAATTTTTAAAAATGAAACGATAAATAAAAATTTTGCTGAGACTATTTTGTCACGTCTTAGAACAAATGAGCTCTACATTTAAAGTGACTAAAAAATGTTACAAAAACATATAATCAAACAATCTCATTTATTAAAAAATACATTAAAAAAATTGAACTGTAAAGTTTCCCCAAAATAAAACAAAAAAAAATAGTTTTAATGCTTGGTGCTAAATAAAATTTTATTCGAAGGTTGCCAATTTTAACAAAATCACATAGTGATAACATAAAAAAGGAATTACGAAATTAAATATAATTTATTTGTATCAAAAGTTAAGAGTGCCATCTTTTGAGTACTAAATTTTATCTGATTAGCGTTTATCCAAATTAAATTCTTATTATTAAATCATAAATTCAACACATGTTTATAACTATTTTAATAAATTCCAATTCTGATTCAACGTGGGTCGAGGAAGTCATACCAGATTATGATCACCTCCACATTGGCTACAGGGCTAGCCACATTCGGCTGAGATCCCACCGGATGTTTTCAAACGCGCGCTTAAAAAATTGTAAGAAAATATAATTTATGACAGCTCAACGAGGTTGAATATTTTAACAAATCAAAAATTGCAACAAAATTATTTATTAATACAAAACAGAATTCTCACAAATATTTGAGCAACCAACCAATAATTTAAAAACCCTCATGAAAATAACAAAAAGATTGATTGTCAAACAAAATTAATAGTGAACATTTGTTATAACTTACTGTTGTACAAAATTTTAAAAAAGTTTGTTAAAAACAAAATTAAGAAAATTCGTTTTAAAAATATAAAAATACGTGTGCTAACTATTAACGGCTGCAGCTGGCAAGGGGCCGGTCCGAAAGGGTGCACAGAAGGCGGCTGTGCCGCCGCAGCTGACGGCAGAACAAGAAGAAGCGCCGCAGATGGCTGGAAGGCAATGCGTGTCCTCCATCAAAGGCATTTGATTTAAAAATATTAATAGAATTGCGTAATTTGCATTAGAACGATTAATCATTAAAATTATTAAAGGCATAAGAAAAATTGTGAAATAAAAATGCAACATACCCAATTATAACGTTAAATTCCAATTTTTTAGAAAATGGGTTTTATAAAAGAAACTTTTAATTGTTAAAATTGGAGGCAAAATTCCAAAGCAAATTAATTGGATAAGACGCAATATCTCATAAAATACAAGGATATTCTGGACCAAACGTGCAGGAAAATTAAACAAAGTCGTTTAGTGCAAATGTTAAAATGAATTACTGCTTAATAAACAACAAACGGATCAAATAAAACCTAAATTAAATTTTTTAATTTTCAACAGCTATTAACTGGAAATAAAATATAAACGATTTCAAAGTGTTGAGCTGATTATTTTAAACACTGTTTTTAAAAAGTTTAAACCAAACAATGTTTTATTGTTTAAACAAATAAGAATATAAGAACTAATAATATTTTTTCTAAACTCATTAACAATAAAAGTAAATTTAGAGGTGCAAAATATGATAATATTGTTGATGATTACAAAAGGTGCCGCTGTCCCAACAAAATTCGGACACAAATGTGTCCTTAATCATGTTAGATATTTACAAGAATTTAATAATGATTGAAAACTCAACAAACTTATTTACTGAAATAAATAAAAACAATGACGAAAAATATAAATAAAAAATATTTTAGTAATTTAAATTTAATAACTAAATTCTTAAAAGCACACCTGCTGGCGGAAAGAAAAATGTAATTTATATTATTTTTTGTTATTTAAAAACGGTTCAGTCGCCCATTTCCATGTGAGCCTTGATAAAACTATTTGCACACGTAATTTGCGAAGACGCATGTGTACACATATCGGTACAATAATCGAAGAAAAATCCTTTGGGTGTATATAAACGGTAACGATAATTCGTAAAATATTTTTATTTAAATCTTTAAATAAATAAAAAATTGTCTTGTAATAAAAGAACTTCAGATATGAATACTGCATTAAATTTGCTTATTCTTCAGATATTTGCATATTTTTAACAGTAATTTGCCAAAGATCAATTAAAATATAATTATTAAAATTTATAAATAAAGGTTTTAATAAATAATTATGTTATAAAATTACAAAACTAAATTATCGAAAAATTATATATTGCAAAATTAATTATTAATTTAGCTGAGAAAGAAAAAGCAAATCAGAGCTCACACGGTGGCTCCCGGACAAGCCGTCAAACACAAACAAAATTAAGAATTTAAAGCCTTTGAATTTATTAAAATTTTGAAAATCAAGAAAAAAGGTTTAAGTAACACCAACGCCGGATAGATTTTCAGACAATTTTAAAAAAATATTTTTCACAAATTTAGGGTCTACTAGAGACCGGCAAAATCGCATTTGCGGGATCCCGGTTTCATACTGGACCGAATCGTTCATTTTAGTATCTTTTTTGAAAGCTCTTATTTATCTAAGACTAATTGAAACCAGGGCCGGGCCGGGCTTTTGTGGGACCGTGAAAGCCGGGATCGGGATTTTGGCTTTCCAAAAACCGGGATGTTATAAACTGGGGTTGACAATGGGGGAATTTTGTCGTAATGGATAAGGGTGAAACAAAATTTTTTTATTTATTAAAAATATCTTCCTCATGTTTCAACCGCAATTGCCTCAGCATAAAAATTTATTTTAAGAAATTGCTTCACTTCTGCTGGGTGGCGAAAGAAAGGGTCGGCGGTGCCGAAAGGCGCCGCCACCCAATTTGTTAAGAGATTTGCAACCAATTACGGCCATCATTTCAAGCGAACGGCACCGATCAGCAGAGAGTGATCGATGATCAGCACGAGAAGCAGCGGTAAAATCCAAGCGCACATAAACAAAGCTTTATTGAAATCAAAAAATGAAAAGTATGGCTGAATTCTGGCCTTTTTACATTATTGCTATCAGTACTTCATTTATTGGTTGAAAGTTTTAATCATATTGAGATGAGAAAAAAAATACTAAATAAATATTGATGAAATTTATTATTTGCCGCGTTGGAAATTAAATTTGCCAACTTTTTTTGACAATCAATCATACAGTCTATGCAAATCTGGCATTGAGTTTAATACTATTGATGAAGCGGTGAAGCAATGACAATGAGATCTTTTAGGACGTTATAAAACCCAAGCTTTTCCCAATATGTTTAAAGGTAATAAGGTCCTTAAAAACGATTTTTTTATTAATGGCATTTTTTGTTAAACCTGGCCTTTAAGTTGGGTTTAGAAAAAATTTTCAATAAAAATTATAAAACATATTCTAAATTAAAAAATGATCTAAACACAAATTATTAATTCATTCAAGATGCTGTGTATGTATAATCGCTTTAGACTAAAAAATATATAAATCGAAAAAAAATTTCATTTAAGGTTTTTCAAGAAAGTTATGCCCTGGAATGTTGAGCATATAGTTTATAAATTATTAATTAAGTCAAAAGCCTTCTGTGGTTGGTGTGGTCACCCCTCCGCCGCCCCCGCTGGTCGCTTCATTCGGTGGAGAAAGAAAATGAGAGAGAGGTAAATCAGTTCTCTGATTCTTTTTTGAGTCTGAGCTGCTACGCCAATCAATAAAATATGATGCCGGGCGTCATTTTTAGTCGTCCGTTCGCCATCCATTCATTCATTTACATATTCAGCCATTTTTTGGTGCAAATTTTTGTGAGCGTTCTTACATTATTTCAGAATTTCGGTATTTTTCCTGTCCCCCCCCCCTCCTTCCATTTTCGACAAAATATGCAAATCTAAACCCGCAAATTATGTAAAAAAACTTGTTATTCTCAAATAACTAAGTAAAAAAGAGCTAAAATATGCATTTTATTAATTTTCAAACAGAAAAAGGCCAACTAGCAACATTTTTTGAGACTCATCGGAACTCAATTGCATTAAAATATGCAAATGCCTATCTTAAAAAGGTTGCCGATCATTTTGTCTCAGTTCGTTTGGTCACTGTGATGCGCTGATTACGAATGCGTCAATATAGATAGAAATTGTGAATTTAAAGCATGTTTGAATTAGTTGAACTTTTGAAAAAGGAAAAAATTGCTTTTGGCTATGGATCTATTATTTTAAACCGAACAAATTACGAAATACATCTGGAAGTATGGGTTTCGCCTATAAAATTGAATATGTAAAAAAATAGTAAATTTAAATTTTAGTTTTATAATTCGTAAAACCACTTCAACAAAATAATTAATGAGACTAAAACGGTTCAAAAGTTAAGCACAATAAATAATAAAAAAATAAACAATTTCAACTAAATTAAAAAATACAAAACAAATGTATGTTCACTAAATTTTACTAAATGTATCCATTGGAATTACTATGAAATCATCTGCGCCTCATTTGATAGAATTTAATGTAAAAGGTGAAATGAATATTTTAATGAAATTAATTCTATAAACATATTATTGAAAAAATTAAAACCATAAAATTATCGTGACCATAGCAAAAAGAAAAAAATATTAAAACCAAAATTAATAAAAAATATAATTAAAATAAATAAAAACTAGCAAAATCAACAATATTTGAAATGCTTATTTGGTTTTTCTATTTTTATTTTGTGACCGCGAGCGTGGATGGAGGGTAGCTAGTTAAAAAAATCCTTTAATTAAGAATTACATATAAATTTATAAAAGAAAAAATTAACGATATAAAGGTAACGAAAACCCTTCGCAAAAAACCAACAATTTCCGCCTAATAAAAGATAGGCTGAATAACACAAATAATAATGCAAATAAAATCCGTTAAGATATATTTACGGAGATTTTGAATTAAAATTATTCATCCAAAACCAATACCATGCAAATAAATAAAAGAACTGAGAAACCCAATTTAAATTGTTAATTAAATAACAGAAAATAACAAAACCACACGTAATTTATCAATCAACACCGCGCTTCACAGTTATTACATAAAATAAAATAATAAATTGCAAAAAGTTATAAAATGAAACAAAATTTTGATTTGAAATAATCTTTTTGAAAAGGAAAGTCCAATGAAGATTTTTATCTAAACAAAATATTGCATTTAAAAAATAAATATTAATCCGTGATATCCATCGATTGATCTGAACAGTTTATTTCAAAAATCGATGATTAAATTTTTCTTGATTAGTCAAATAAATGAATAATGCTTATTTTAAAAATAAAAAATCTCCCTAAGCGCGTTAATCGAAATGATTGACATATTCACAACTGGCGAGCACAATCACGACTACGTGAAATATTAAATCACAGATTTTGAAACACCCCCCCCCCCCCCATCCACATCACAATCTACGCCGCAGGCTTATTTTTGATGAAATATTGATTAATATTTATTTATTAAATAATAAATGATTTAATTTAAAAACAAAAACTTTAAATAATCAACAATAATTATTAATGCAATGAACGGAAAAACGACCAACGTGATTAAATGGCAAGGATGCAAGACATATAATAAAATTAACTTAAAATTCAAAATATAATATTTTAGGCAAAATATATTAAATTAGTGTAAAGAACATTATTTGCATCACAACACCTGGGATGTCGACGAACTGAAACGCTTGTACGGAGGACGGACTGCCCGCCTAGATTTATACAATTTAAGTTAAAATAAAATTAGTCTTATTATTATAACTAAATAAGCATTGCCCTGATGATTAGACTTTAGATGAAACTTTTATAATTAACAAAATAATCGAATAGAGTCCTCAAGTCGATTTACAAAATGCTTCCAATCCATAGAAAAGGGTGGTGGCTACCCGTAAGCGAAGACATTGGGAAGCTCTACAATCGATACGTGGCATACGAAATCAAGGCAAGAGTCACAGTCAATGATAAAGACCAAATAGCCACAAAACCTTTTGAAATTTGTAAAAATGGAAGGATGTAGACAAAGTTCTAAAAAGGTTAATAAAAGAGTTGATAAATCAAGGGTTTAATTTAAAATCGTTATCTGTTAATGCAAAAACAATTTGATGTAATTAATAATTAGAAACTAAAAATTAGTTAATGCGACTCATTGATAATAAAACACAAAGACGCCAGTGGTATAGCGGAGACGGAATCATAACTACAAAAAATTTTTAAATGTTAACAAAGTATTGTTTGATCAGAATCTGATCCGATAAAAAACAGATTACATTGAAAAACTAGATTTTTCCCTGCTACTCACTAAACTTATTTAGGAAATGTTAGAAACCGTTTATATGAAGTTATTTCGAAATTCATTTCATTCAATTTAATGTTTTATTACAACCTGTATATTCTATTAAGCCTAAGCAAATAACAACTTTTAAGGTCCATTTTAAAAAAAAATGACAAATTTTAACGAATTTAATTCTTTGGAGACAGAAAGTAAAGACACAAAATGTGATAATGATGCAGCGTACGAAATAGTTAATGACAATAAAATGAATATCAATTTTAGCAACAATATTAATTAATGTTAAGAACAATAATGTTATTAAAAATAAAGGAGAGACGTTCAGAAAGTCATTCAAGTATTGAGGAGTTTAAATATCGAAAAAAACAATATTCCTAAAAGTTAAAATTACGATAAATTTTCTGTTTAAAATTGGAAAACTAACATTCTGATAAAACCGCATTATTCATCAAAAAATAATTAACTTTATTAATAAAGAGCAGCAGAACATCGACTTTGACAGAACCGAAAGGAGAAAAAGAAGGAGCTTCACTCGCATTAATATTTCAAAAACCAAACTGGCTTCAAAAGCATTCAAAAGCTTTTTATGTCGGTGAATAATCTTTCGTGTGATGCGAGTGCATAAATAAACTAAATAAAACCATTTAAATTTTAAACCAAAATATTCAGAAAATTTAGTTTGGAATTACGAATTTGGGTGTTTTTAACATATTTTTTTAGCTAAAGTAGAGCAAACAGCTTAAAATGGATTGATTAAAGAGAAACCCTTGACAATTAATTATATACAAAGTCTACAAAAATAATAATTTTTATCTAAAAATTGTCTGAAAGTTATTTGAGTTTTTATAAATGTGAGGGGTCCGGAGTGGATTTTGATTTGAAGATTTTAACTTCAAAATTGTACGAATCAAGGAGTACTAATTTCAAACAATTCTCATTTTTTTAATAAAAAAAACGAGAATTTTTAACATTGGCAAAATTATGGCAAGCGGGTTGGCTGCAATTTTACACATTAGTAAATATTTCCACATATTTAGACCAAAAGTTTAAGCATATAAGATAGAAATTCCGAGTATTCATTTTTTAATTGGTGGGGGGGGGGGGGCAGAGAGAACGAATTTGACGCGCCATCTCTCCTCTTTCACATTTGGCACACAAATCAATGCCATTGATTGCCCAATGGAAAAGTGTGCATATGTGTGCTGAACAAGACCACCAACAAACGACGACATTTCATATTCATTAGGGTCCATCGTTCCACATAATGTTAATATTTCTGAAGAATGCAATTCCTCCAACGTCTTTTTAGCATAACTATTTTATTTTTGAATTATTTTTATAAACCAAATAATCTGTTTGTGAGTTTATCAATAGAAATTAAAATAAAAAGATCGTAAGTTTCAAATAAAAATTGTTTATTAAAAAAATTTGATAAATTTTAAAATGAACAAAACTAAGTCATTTTTTTATTGAAAAATTAAACGAATATTTAAATTTAATATATTTGTAAAATTCCGTGCCATTTTGGTCTTCCTTCTTCCTTCACTTTGGCGGCCAATTAATGGCATTGGCATATATGCTTTGAAAAATAAATTATTAAACAAAAAATAAAAAACTTAAATAAATATGCTAAAACATTAAAACTAACAAAAAATGTAATAAATCAATATGAATATGAATAAATCTTTTTACAAAATTGTAAAAATAAATTAAAAGTGGAAAGAGTTATTTGTATCCATTCAAGTATTAACACATAAAGAAGATTATCTTAAAATGACAAGTAAAAGTAGCCAATTACAGGTATTTAAAACCGATTTATTTATTTACCAGCTGCCGCAGCCACCGACAAAGTCAGAAAAGATTAAATTACAAAAACCGACAATAAAATTGCTATGTGGTTAATAAATATTTATAAATTTAAATGATTTTGTAGCCACAGCCATTCGAACAAATAATTTTATACAATTGAATGTTTATTAAATAATTAAATTAAATTTTGTCGATTATTAACAAAAGTAAAATATGCCAGTTTTGATGGCAGAGAAATAAATTTTTTCTTGAAGACATTGATTGTTTCATAAAATCTACAAAAAAGTCTTATTAAACTTTTTTACTAATAAAAACCTAAATCACAAATTCAAGCTAAATGCAGAGGTGCTGGGAATTTCCAAAAGCCCGAAACTTTTTGAACAAAATAAAGTATGTTTTTAAAATTAACAAAACCACATTTATTAATTTAACTTATTACCGCGCTTAAAAAAACTGCCGGATTGGGAGTTTTTTGTACCGTGTGCATTTGGGAAATGTAATTTTTGGTTTTTTATGTGTGAAATTGAAAATTTGAATTTAATTAAATAACAATTCATCAAAAAATTAAAGAAATGAAGTATATAAAGTTCAAAAGAATAAATATTTTAATATGCTGGCGATGTGCGTATCTTTACGGCATACTTGTAAAATTGTAGGAAAAAAAATTAAATACCTCATACGAATTTTAAAACTAAGGAAGAGGAAATATTATTCAGTTAATATAACTTTTTCGGCAACTATTGAACAAAAACAAAACAACTAAGTAAACAATTAATAAATGAATTTTATCAACGGAAGAAAAATAAAATATTAACTACAATTATTTTAACCAATTATGAAATATTTTAGTCTAAATTACAATTTAACTTAACCAGATAATTGAAGGTGCATTGTGCATTTGCGTTCTTCAAAGAGTGCAGGATGAGATAAATAATAAACCTACCCAATATTTAATTTTATTAATTACGCTTTTTGAATAACTTTATAAAAATATATGGAAAACAAATTAAGCCGTAATATTTTTAAAGTCTAAATAGCAATAAATTAAGAACATATAAAATAATTAAAAAAATAACCACTGATCAAAAAAGTCCAAATTTTCGAACAGTTCATTTTCTGACATTCTCAAAAGATAATGAAAAATTTATTCCGCTTAATCATTAATTCTACAGCACTTAAGCTCTAGAATATTACTGAATTTGTAAAATTTGGTTGCCAAAGAAAGGAGTTATGATGTTTGAAAGACGTCGAAAATCGCTCGGGGGAGTTGGGGGGGGGGGGGGTGGACGAGCAGTTCCGCAAAGATAGTGTTTGTACTTGTTAAAACGAACTGTTTAATGTAAATTGGTCAAAAACTGGCACCGGTCAACGGATTTCAACGTATTTAATTAGTTTTAGCAATTCTATTAAATTTTTTATGATCTTTTAAACAATAAAAGAATTTGCCGCTAAATTCTCTAAAATTCTGTCCATTCCATCAGCTTTCACGGAGCAAAACTCGCAGTTTGGCCATAAAATGTATTGGATAAGGGTACTTAACAGAGACCCAAAAGGTTAAACTCACAAACTACAGCACATGCGCTTTTTTGGCGTGGACTCGTTAACGAAGCCAAAGCCACAAAGTGAAAGGGCTGATTAAAGCAATCATTTTTTTTATTGAACAAAAACAACAGATCTGAATTATTAAAAAATGAGATAGTTCAAGAAAATAAAATTTTGATAAGGCAACTTAATTTCTCAATTGTGACAAAACTGACGAAACATAAAAATACTATACAAAATATGGTATACAAATAATTGGAAAGCCAATTCAAAAAAACTCCCACGAAAATCATGAATGGCGACGACCGTTCTAGATGAACACCACCAATGTGTCCAGTCAATGCCATTTGTAAAAGTCGGAATTGATCAGAAATCTTTGCCGAAACTGTAATTCTTTAAAATAAATATATATAGATGTAAGTAATCAAAATAAACAATCAAAATTTCATATAAATTTTGGTGGGAAAAGAAGGGGGAAAAGTTGAAGAGCTTAAAAAAAGTTATTGTGATTTGAAATAAGTGTTTATACGTCTCACCGTTCTCTTCTATAAGATTGTCATAAAAATATAACATATGATTTGATTGATGTGGCATATAATGCGCCCCTAAAATTATTTTCAAGATCAAAAAAATGCTCACCTAAAATTGATTTTTTCATAGAAAATGTACTCCAGTGACGATTTTTTCGTTCAAAAAACTAAGAGTATATACTTAACTAAAAAGTAGCTATCTCAAATTGAAAAAAGACATTTTCTCAAAAACATAAAGAGAAATTATTTCTTCATCGCCGATTTATACAAAAAAGATCTAAGAGTTCAAAATATTTAATCTTAAAAAACGCACAGATTAAAAAAAGTAATTAAATATAACGCATATTTATTCAAATTCATATACAAAAACGCAAATAAATAAAAGATACAATATTGATTAAAAACAACTTCATCAACGCTTATTGAATCATTTTAATTTAAATAACCAAATTCTTAAAAGCACACCTTGCGTTACTCGCGAAGCTCACTGTTCGTCGAGAGATCACTGCCATCGCAGATGTGATTGGCGGGACATTAAAAACCATCGGAAACAATTTGATTATCTAAAATGAAAAACATTAAAACCATTATTTAAAGATGTGACTGGCAGAATGAGCAAATTACTAAAAAATGTTGTATTACTAAATTAAAAAGAGATTTTTATCGTGATTGCTACCTCCAAAACTAAAATAATTGTTGAAAACTACAAATTTTTATAAATGTATTAATATTTGGAAAAGTTGAATAAAATTAATATAAAATTGTGTTAATCGCCTATTTTTTGAAATAATAAGTAAATAGAAATAAATATGGTGTTTTGTATAAAATAAAAAACCAAAGAATAATAAACTATTAATAATGTAAATATAATTAAGTATATATAATACTATGGAAAATGACTTTTTTGTAAATTTTGAATACAAAGTGTAATTATCATTCATTTAAATACTGCTTTAAACCGTATAAATTATTGAGGTGGAGGGAGGAAGCACCAGCACCCAGATGAAGAGGACTATTATTACATTAAAATACAACATAATCCAATATAATTTCTTAAAATAATATTTTTCTTTTTTTAACTAAATATAAAGAAGACAATTATCTTTAATATGTACTCAATTACTTTACAACCCTGTTTTGTATTTTGCAAAAAAAAAAGAGGGAGTTTTCATAAAGTATATTTTGAATTACAAAATATTGATACGCAAGTCAGCAAAAAAATTTTTTCATCCGAATTCAAATTCATATACAAAAACGCAAATGAATAAAAGAGATTAAATTGACAATCAAAGGTAAAAAAAAATATTTTCATAACATCGGAATCATATAACTCCATTTGAACCAAATCAAGTATGCTTAAAGTTCAATTAATTAGTAATAAAAATGTTTAGTAAATGCAAAAATGAAGATCCAAGATTAAAATATTCTAAAATATTAGCTCTCCAAATGTTAGAATGCGTATTATAAAACATCCTTTCATTAAAATTTTTTAAAAAAATTATTTTTATTTTAAATACATAAATAAAGAATTTTTTTAACTTTGATTGTTTTCTACGGAAGATTTTGCAAATATTGCGAATTCGAGTTCGTTGACGATGCAGTCTTGGTAAAATGTGAGTGATAAAGACCATCGAATTCAGCTATATCAAAAAGACTAACGAAAAAATTGCCACTATGTGTAAATGTAGTCTGATGGTCAGATCCTTAAAATATATTATATGTAAAGGCACATGATTTAAAAATAATAAACAACGTATCAGCAAATTAAAGATCATATCCATGGCGGATAAAAGAAAATCGACTACTAGGCATGCGGATTGGCACTGAAGGACCTTGGATTGACTAAGTCCTGGCATTCCTTCGTGACATCACAAATGAAGTTCAATACACAATCAAATAGAATACAAACATATCAGAAAATTAAAAACAGTTTATATTTTAAATGCTAATTACTAAAACGATAATAAAATAAATTAAATTCCAGAGGCATGATGACATCAGCCTGTTTTGGGGAAAAATGGTTATTTTATAAGTAAATTGCACTCTCTTCCGTTCGGCATCGAATTGATAGCAACCGCTGTCTTATTATCTAGCCTAATTTATTTTTATAATGTATAAAAATAATATAATGGTTTTTTAAATTTTGATTCGGCTAACTAACTATCCATATAATAAAAAATATTTATAATTTTCTAAATGCAACAGAATAAAGATAAAGTAAACAATAATAATTAATATGTAATTACTTGATCAATACTACTTACTGCACGCGCAATTGTATTGATCTCACAGAAAGCAACCAAGAAAGATGTTGGAGGATCTTGTCAATTACGTACGATGGACGAACTACCTAATGAATAAAATAACAAATAATTTAAAAAAGAGTTTTATGGATAAAAATTAAAAGTGCATGTAAGCAGTTGTATAGGAAAGAGATAAAAATATTGATTAACAAGTTATAAAAAAAGTTAAATGATCAAATACCAATTCCATGTCAAGTTAAAGAGATAAAAATAATTTTAAATGAGAATGATGATAACAATAAATATAATTTTACAATTAAACTAAAATAATAATGAATACAAAGGCAGAAAATTTGCGTAAATTCACATAAAAACAAATTTAAATAATTAAAAATGGACAAACAAATCCTTTAAAAAAATGCTATCAAATATAAACATCAACCTTTATAATTCATAAACCCAGGAATTTAATCTTGAATGTTACTTTTAGTGGCACACGAATGAATCTTTGGATACAACAAGAAAATCTAAAAATTAAACGAATTGAGAAATTATATATATTAAGAATCAATATTGTTTCAACAAAATTGTTTCTCTGGACCATTCTTAAGAAAAATAAAGATTTTTTAACAACAATTGTCACTTACATTGCAGATACAAAACGTCATGCCATTCTCGTTACGTCCACGAAAACCCATAAGGCCGGAAAATTCTTTTGAGCCATAACAAACTCACCGATTTGCCTAACAAATAAGACCAACGAGATTATTTATTTCTATGGGTTTTATGTGATCCCAATTCATTAGCACATCTTTCATAGTTAAATGAAATAGAAGTCATTGTTTTTGATATTTTCATAAATTTGATAAATAAAATGTAATATGTTTTTAAATAATAATTAAAATAGAAACATGAGTAATTTGACATTTTATGGTCATTGAAAAAGAATGAAACAAAACTTGATTAACATTCTAACAGCTTAACTCAAAATAAATAATGAATCGTTTGAGTTTTTTTGACGTTCTTTCTATGCAATCATCTTCAACTTTTGCGTTGAAATTTAGAATTAAAATGTCGGGCAACACCGACAAATGTGTCAATTGGAGCTGATTTAAAATCGCATATTTAAAATATATAATACATTATCTAAGAATTAAATAAGTTCTATTAAAAAATGCCATTGGATAATAAAAAAGTAAAAATTTGTTATAAATCTTAAAAATGCAATTATTCTAGTTCTTTTTTACCAACTTCTCCAATTTTATTTATTTTTATTTTATCAATTAACAAGTAATATAAATAACGTTACTAAGTTGATTGTTTTATAATAGCATCTAGGGGCTCATCACGTATCATTTATTTACTAAATATTTAATATTAATTGGAATCTTTTATTTATTTAGCAGTTATTTTTGGCAAATTTATACAGATGATTAATTTTCAAAAAATGATACATACAAATTACTATAAAGAAAGGTTTGCAGTAGAGTTTTAAAACGTTTTTTAGTTATTGATAGTTTTCTTCAAATTAACTTTGTTTCTTTCTCGCAGCGGCGTCTTTGCTGTAATAATCTTTTTTTCAATGTTGTATACCTTTGAGATTTTAATTCTTTTATTTTTGTAATCAGTGATTTCTAAGGCTATAATGAATCTTCAATTTCAGCTGTCACAAAACTATAATATTTAACTCAATTTCAATTATTTAAATTCATTTTAAAATTAGATAAATAAATGCAGCATATGTTTTTAGAGAAGTATTTTGCTTAATAAATGCATCGGCAATAAATAAACAATTAATTTAAGCAATTTATTTTGAAATCAAAAATAAGCAAATGTATTCAAGATATTATCAATTTCAAAATTATTTTTTACTCTTCTTTTTGTAATTAAAACATTTCCTTTAAATTATGTTATATTCAATGGTAGCAAGTGGAGAATCGGCTGGGATAACGTATTCGATGCCATTTTTAATAATGTAAAATAAAGCGACAAAACAAATTGTGTACTATCATAAATGAAGAATTTATCCAAAATAATTAAAAATTGTTAAATAAAAGTTTCAAGAAAAATTTAAAAAAAATGCATAATAAAATGGCTACGCTCTAATCAAAAACAACATTTAAACAAATAATGAATATGCATGAAAATTAAAAAATATATAACCATTAATAAATATAAATATACTAAATACAAACAAATGTTATTTTCCAATAAATTATCTAATATTACAAAGCTGCGTAAATTACTTTAATATTAACCACAAAAACAACAAGAACGATTGTTCATTATGGGCAATGGGACGGCATGGCAATCGTAAGTGAATTTTGGAAAGAATTTCAAATTAAGTGCTAATTTATTGGGGTTTTTTAAAATAACATATTTGATATTATTCATGTTTTAAGGATGCAATGAAGACGGCACGCAATGTTAAAGTTACCGGCCGGTTCCCTTATGGCAAAGGATGGTAAAATTAATATCAAAACCTGGCTTTAGACAAATTAAATCTTTTTAGTAACATTATTACAATTTACTCTATGAATACAATCAAAACCAACTAAATTTTTAAACTACCCTAAATGAATTAGAAACAAACACATTTATCAAGGAATATGTTAACTACATAATGATATTGGTTTAGTAAAAATAAAAATATTAATATTGTCCACATAAGTTGAAGTTACCAGATTTAGTTGGATTACTCCACATGTATCTAACCATGTCTTCTAATAATGAAAATCTAGAACAGCTAAAAAATGCCTTTTTATCGTAAATACCTTTAAATCAAATTTAAAAATATTTGAATTCTTTCAATATTCGAAGATAAATAAATCTATAATGCATATTAAAAGTAGACAAATAAAAAAACCTCTAAACTAAATAAATTTATATATTGACGAAACAAGTTTTTAAACTTAACATATTTCCAGTTCAATTTTTTTTTTTAAAAGTCGTAATAATATTTTAAATGACGCAAAAGATTGGGTTTATTAATTAAAAAATACCAAAAAAAATCATTTATTAGTTATTGATCTGTCTAAATGCAAACTAAAATATCCTGGCTTTCTTAAATCAAACACTGTTTTGAGTACGAGGAATGAAGAATGAATAAATAAAGTTATAAATTAATTCAATAAAGTTTAAATCAATAATAAACAAAAACTAAAAATTATTAATTTCAAAATAAATAACAAAAAAATTATAAGAAAAATTTAAAAGCACACAAAAATATGTTTGAAAATTTAATATTTACTTAATTTGAAACAAAATATTCAAAAGCGAATCCTACCTTTTACACGCGGGTGAGCGAGGAACAACGCACTGGTGCGAGTAAGTTATCCAAGGGATTTTTGGTTCGGAATTCGGCAATTTAAATGGGGACTCAGTTTTCTACTGCGTAAGAAATTGGCAAAATAAATTATATAAGCTTCCAAACCTGCTGGAAATAAATGAGTCCAGTCTCAAGTAGCACCATAAAACAAAAAGTGGGGCAAATAAAGATTAAAACATCAAATTCTATTTAAATCTTCCTCTAAATTTCCTAAGCTGTTAAATACAAGTTTTTTAACAATACGTAAAATTCGGTATAAGTTAATTCTAAAACCAATAAACATTTTCAATAATAAGTTTTGGCAACCGTAATTAAACAGATAAAATTCAAATAAAATATACAATGCAACAAAAAAAAGTCATAGCTAAATTTGTTTTTTCAAAATTAAAACGTGAAAAAAACATTTTAAAAATTTTCTTTATAAAAACCCAATATAAAAAAATCAAAATAAATTCGAAAATATTATTTCAAAAATTGAAAATATTCATTGGATAAATGCCAAGAACCAAATCAAATAAATAGTAAATGTTTTTTAATTTTGTCAGAATTGATAATTTTATTATAAAATAATTTGCATCTCTAAATAATATCAAAATTTAAAATCTAAGTACGAAAGAACAAGTAATATGGAAAATATAAATCAATAATAAATTCAAGGATGAGTAATAATTTAATTCAACTGCCATTTAATTGGTAAAATTGTGAGATGAAACATTATCACTTTACAATAGTATTCGGTACGGTACGGTATTACCGCAACATTTTTACGTTCTAAATCTGATAAAATATTTATTTTGTTTATTTTGGCATGCCTAAATGTGAATTGTTAATCAGGGCTCCAACAAAAATTTCCTGAAAAAAGAACATTAACTAAAAAAATCGTTAAAACCTTCAAAAAGTTTTTCCCGGTGGTTGGACCTTCCCATTCCTAAATCCGAAAAAGCTACAAAATTACCGTATTTTCAAAAATTTTGGTTGGAAATCTCTTAATCTTAACTTCTGGGTGAGGAAGGTGTCGGAGGTGCCGATAGGCACCGCCGAGAAATTTGAACTTTTGGCTTAGTTTGTTAAGAAATTGCAAATCAAAATTTTGAAAATACGGTAAATGGAACAGCAACATGGCGCAACACTAAAAAAGTGATGAAAATTTTTTTTAAAAGAATTTACCGCCTTTTTTCTTAATCCGTTTTGCCTCTGGTTTGAAATGATTAACACACTACCTTATTCTATGTTCAGAAGTTTGCTCTTTACCCGACTCTACTAAATTAAATGTAATAATTTTCACTTTCAAGAAGAAAGTAATAATGATAAGTAACAAATGTTATAACATTATCGATTCTATGATTATTTTATACACAGCATTAAATAAAATTTTTGAAATCAATCATATCAATGCGGGAAAAACATCGAGTTTTATTAAAACTAATTAAGGTATTGATTAGAAATCGAATAAACGGCAAAATGAGTGATGATGAATAACTTTATTGTAATTAATAGAAATATATTATACAAATAATAAAATCATTACGTCCAACAATTATTCATTGGAGGTCGAAATACTGCGGATTTTACAAAGGAAGCGTCCGATAGCCGAAAAAACACAGAGTATGTTAATAAAAAAAACAGCTAAAATTTTTAAATATTTTTTTGAAATCATTAAAACAAAATTAAATTGATAAAATAATAAGCAAAAAAAATCGTTCAGATATCATAAAAAAATAAAATTGGTAGACAGAATCCAAATCAAAATTTAATAAAATTTAAAGTAAATGCTAAATATTTTGAGATTTTATACTTAAATAAAAATAAGAAGAAAATATTAAAATTTAGAATAAACATGGAATTGAACGGATCCACTGATTAGTCCTGGAAATACGCTTGGCACCGGCAATCAATTTCCTTTTAGCGAAATCCAAAGTCCAAGTAAGAAATAAAGATTTGTGCACAAATTTATATTTACTATAATAAATAATAACGAAACCAAAGGCGAATGAATACCCACTGACAAAAAAGAAACGGTTGTAATAAAGGATATATAAAAAATTTCAGTTTATACTTCGAAAAACGTTCCGCTTGTTTAATTAAAAAAAACAAATATCTTATATAATTAGAGAGCGGATTTATATTGACTAAAAACCGCGAAATATTGACTTAAAATATTGACCAAAAACCCAAAAAATCACAACTTCAAATTAAATTTAAAACAATCATGTTTACTGGATAGGTCCGACAATATGGGTGCCTTAAAAAACCCCCATTTACCTTTGGACTCAACAAACCAAATAAAATACCATTTTGTACTTAAAGCATAAAAAGTTGAGAATCGCTTCAATATATATGAATAAGAATAATTAATCATTTATAATAATAAATCCTGATTACACGTCCGAATCAAAAAATGTGTTTAATGTAATGTTCCTAAAAAGATAACTATTACAAATCGAGAGGGAATTTCAACTTTAGTGACTTCCAATCGTGGATATTCGGAATTTTCGGCTCGCTGTTTGCAGTAATAGTCAAAATGTACGCATATTATGGTATTTGAAAGATGTTGATGAACAAATGAATGAAAATAATAAAAAATAACAAAAAAACATTGCTGAGATAAGATGATGTATTTACTTGTATTTTAGCATTAAAATATATAACATAAAAACATTGATCTTAATATTAGAATGTAGAATTAAAATTAACGCTTATGGAAAAATTTATATGAAAATAAAATATAAACTATATATTAAAAGATGTCTTGCGCTATCAATCGAAGATGATGAACCCAGCACTTGTCAACAAAATAAAGAATTGTATTAAAATAATTATAAAAGTTACATTAGAAACAACAAAGGAACGTGGTGCGCAATTATGGATCGAAGAAAAAAAAATGTAATTCGGAGCGGATACAAACAAAAAAACAGTCAGCTTTAATGGACTTAATAAATTTAGAAATAAAAAATTACTTATAAAAAATATTAAAATTAAATTAAACTTTATTAGAAATAATAACATTGGTCAGGTGCTCCGAATGCTTTATTGATGAAGAGGCCGTGGATGTAAACTGAAAGAAAATATATAAAAATATACAGTTTATGCCTAAAAAACCTAAATTATACAAAATAAAATGCAAGAATCGATCAAAAAAAAATTTAAAACAAAAACAAAAATTATTTTAAAAAAATGCTTTATCATCAATTAAACGCAAGAACTAAATATGAATATTTAGGATGACTACAACAACCGGATAAATCGGAACGAGAAATTTAGATGTGGCTTGTCCAATTTGGGGAATAAAGTCATATTAATTAAAAATACTTTATAAAAAAATTAGAACCAATTTAATACAAAAGATATTGTCAGACTAAACAAAATGGAAAAAAGAAGACTAATGTTAAAAACAAAAAATTGAATGCTCTTGAATATGCGAAACAAAAACGTGCCATTTGGAATAAAATAAAAAATATCGAAGTAAAGCATTATTAAAAAGCTACTTTATTAATTTTATGTATTGTTATTGAAAGATAAACAAATAAATTATTTTTTTAAAAATGACTACAAAAACAAATGGCGAAATGTTTAACAATGTCTAAGTATGTATATATGTAAATATGGATAAACTAACAGGAGAAAGTGAAATATTATGAGGTTTATTACTATAAAAAATATATTACAAATAAGCAAATTTGCCCCTTTAACAAATTGATTTACAAATAAGTTATAAATGGAAGTATGCAACCTGGTTGGTGACCGGGAGAGCTGCGGAACAAAGATTAAAAAAGTATTAAAAGCAAAATCAAGTCTTCATGGTGTAACTTGGCAAATTGACAAAGAAAATTCTTATTAAACAAAATAGTAAAAGAAAAGGCAGCTTTCAGAAATTTTTTGCAGCCCTACTAAAATTAAATGTAAGCTTTAAAATTGACGATCTAGCCATAAATTCATTTAAATGTAATTTAAAAGATAAACAATAAAAAGGAAAAGCATCAATTTTAAAATTATATTTTTAAGATACTTATTTAAAGTCACAATCAAAGAACACGAAAAGCAAATTATGGTTAGAAGGAAAAAACTAAAAAATTTTTTAAATTGATAAAAACTTTATTTATTTAAAGCTTTAAGATAATTTAAAAATAAATATGATCATTGAATTGAGCCAAGAATTAAAATTAACGCTTATGGAAAAATTTATATGAAAATAAAATATAAACTATACAGTATATTAAAAGATGTCTTGCGCTATCAATCGAAGATGATGAACCCAGCACTTGTCAACAAAATAAAGAATTGTATTAAAATAATTATAAAAGTTACATTAGAAACAACAAAGGAACGTGGTGCGCAATTATGGATCGAAGAAAAAAAAAATGAACAAATGTAATTTAAATAATAAAGGCCCATGCAATTAAAATCTGAATTTAAAACAATAAAAAAAAATTAGAAAAATACCTAAAAATTTTGTAAGTAAATGGAGTTCGCTGACAATTTGGAGATCAACGAGGATCATCTGTCGCTCAACAAAGTTGAATAAATGCGCATTCAAAGTGTTGCAAAACTCAAACCAAGAAGAAAAAATTGCTATTTACCTTTAAAAGTATTAAAATAAAATAAATCTTATTAGAAATAATAACAGCTGAAAGGAAATATATAAAAATCTGCAGTTTATGCCTTAAAAACCTAATTTATACAAAATAACAATTAAGAAAAACTAATTCAATCTTAAGAAAACAATCTATACAAAATAATGGTTCAAATATTATATTAAATTCATTTTGAAACAAAAAAATATTTAAAATAATTCGGTAGTAAATAAACAAATTAATTTAGACATATTAATGGACTTAAACTGATGATTTGCGTCAGTCAGTCAACAAATAAAAGTAATAAAATTCTTTAAACACAATAAGTTAAAATAAAAATCAAACATAAAATTTTAAAATGCTATTAAATAACGAAATGGTCTAATTCTTGCTATAGCTTGAACCTAATTTTTCTAAAATTTATTCACAATGGCTCTACAGATTCGCTTAATAGTTTTAGTTTTGGCGTCATCTTTAGATGGATTTGGTTAGCCGAGTCCAAGAGCAAGCTGAGCCTTGATGCATTGATCAGCGCGGAAATTATTCCGACTTAAAATTCCGAGTCCAAAAAATGTGCCCAATTTTGGAAAAGCGTTTCAAAAGTTTAAATTGCCGCTTTGGGTGGTTGGTCGGCAGGAAATCAAAAGCGAATGGCGACTTTTAAAGGGTACTTTTTCGATAAAACGTAAATTTAAAAATTGGCTCTTTTTTTCGACTTCTGGACTAAATTTCTTCGCATGGCCAGAGGAGTTATCTCCATTTGGGCGCCCGCCACCTCTTGTTTTATGCAGGACACCGCCGACTTTGGCTGTTCCATTCCTTTTCTCCCCCGATTTATTTATTGCATTGTTTGTTTAGAAATTTTATATTTAATTAAACGAGGAAAATTTGGCGAAATGAAGCAAAATCAAGTCGTCAAAGATTTAACAATCAAATAATTAACATTTTCTGAGTATTCAAATCCGAGAAAAAATTGCAGCCGGACAGTTTAGTGCGATCATGCACAACTTAGCCAAGCGGAAATAGGGTTAAAAGTTAGAAAAAAAAAAGTCTGGCAAAACAACTTTTTGAAACACCTGTTTTAATGATTCAGATGGCCAAGCTTCGCGATAAAGAGAAGAGAAAAATAAATCCAAATAAAATAATAATGCAAATGATTTACATATAATATAATATAGACAGTGATAAAAAAAATGATTAAATTTATTATTTAACTAAATAAATTAATCAAATATAAATTTCAAAAAGTAAAAAAATCAGACATCTTCTGAAAATGTATCCAATTCAATAGTTTAAATTTAAAAAAATACTATAATACGCCCATTATGTAAAGAACATTGCCGACATCACTACTTCAAATAAATTAAAAACAATCATGTTTTACTGGATAGGTCTGACAATATGGGTGCCTAAAAAAAGAAAACCCCATTACGTTTGGACTCAACAACCCATATAAAATATTTTAAAAGTAGATTATAAATCCAGTTGTTTCATACTTAAAGACCAAAAACCACCGGAATTTAAAGCAAAACCTCCGTTTGTGTACTTAAAGTATAAAAAGCTCCTAGACTCGAAATCACTCAAAACCACTTTTTTAGGGTTTCTTAGGTGCTGAAACCAATAGAACAATCAAACTTTTTTTGTCGCTTCGCCTTTAAACCGGTTTTTGAACGGTTTAAAAATTGCCAAAAATGGAGATTTTTGACCAAAATTTTGTAGCTTCCTGTGGACCAATTGCAACAAATTTAGTATCATTCAATAGCTCTCGACAAGGCAAATCGATCTAGATGTGTCGGGACACGTTCAGACGCCATTTGGATACCGGCCGACTGAGTTCCAGCGCCGAGAGCTGTCGATTGATACCAAATTTGTGAAAATTTTTGATTGTTCTATCGGTTTCAGCACCTAAGAAACCCTAAAAAGTGGTTTTGAGTGATTTCGAGTCTGGGAGCTATGATGCATATTTACCGACTCAACAAACCATATAAAATATTTTAAAAGTTGATTAAAATCCATTTGTTTCGTACTTAAAGACTAAAAAACCACCGGAATTTAAAGCAAAACGTGTACTTAAATCAGAAAAAGTTGAGAATCGCTTCAATATTTATGAATAAGAAATAATTTATTTCATTTTTAAATATTAATAACACCTCTAAATAATTATGCTAAATAAATAATAAATTGTGATAAAACACCTGAATCAAAAAATTAAGTCGCAGTTTTTTTTACTCCTCCAGGGCCATAACCTTTATGCTAAAAATGTAATATTCGCTCGGTATCAATAACTCCATTCATCAATAATGCTACAATATCATTCTAATTGGATATTATGTTAATCAATAAAAAACAAATAAAATTTTAATTTATGAAAGTCAATCAATTTTTAAAGTTATTTCATAAAATATTTATGGGATTTAAAAAATTTATATTAGACAATTGGAACTTAAATGTTAACAGTTAAGTATTTCATTTAATTATCCTTATTTATGTGAAACATATGCACATAAACATTAAAGATTTACAAATGAATTTTGATAAATTCAACAAAGTCATAATCTAAAACATTTGATGAAAAATGAAAGTCGTCATAAAATTTATGAAATACCAAGTTTAAAATTTTAAATAACAAACTAATCACGAAATTGGGACCAAAATAAAATTATAAAAAAGCTACATACCAGAAGAATGACAATTAACCTTTTGTCGATTCATCGTTATGATTTTAGAAGCGGGTTCTTTTTCACTAGAAAAAAAAAATTAATTTACTGAAAGGAAGTAATGATTGATGAAACTTTTATAAAAAATTTATAAATAATAATATACGTATTGCCAAAAAATTATTCTTCAATTTATAATTAAGTTTGCATTTGATTTATTACATCAAAATTGCGAAATGTAATTGTGTTGCTTGCCGAAAATTGGTCGCATGAGAGGGCGTACGGAAAATTGGGCACAGAAAAATTGGGCACCACAGATTTTCGGAAAATTGGGCACCGAAAATTGGGCACCAGGGAAACTTGGGCACCAGGAAATTTTGTGTTTTTTGTTCTAACTTTTTTTAAACAACTCTAAATGCTCAGCTTTCTTTTGCAAAAAGATTCTCCAGACTAAATGCTGTCGAACGGTATTAAGATCTTTGTATTCATTAGACTTTTAAAAATGTTGCAACCGAAAAGTGGTTTGCTTTTAAAAAAACTCGCACATCTCTACGCTAACCTTGTTTATACTAAGCCTAATTAGTTGCAATTAGTATGAATCGATTATACTAAGCCTAATTAGTTGCAATTAGTATGAATCGAAAGATCTCGTCGAGATAGTAACATTGCAAAAGAAAGCTGAGCATTTAGAGTTGTTTAAAAAAAGTTAGAACAAAAAACACAAAATATCCTTGTGCCCAAGTTTCCCTGGTGCCCAATTTTCGGTGCCCAATTTTCCGAAAATCCTTGGTGCCCAATTTTCCGGTGCCCAATTTTCAGGCATTCCATGAGAGGTCAGCGGCGGTCCGATAGGCGCCGCTGAAATTTTTCTCTGCCCTCATCATTTTTGCTTTCTTCCCCCCCCCTTCCCTCTCTCTAATCATTTTTGCTTTTCTCTCCCCTTCTTTCTCTTCCACCTCTTTCTCTGCCCTCATCATTTTTGCTTTCTCCCCCCCCCTCCTCTCTCTAATCTTTTTTGCTTTCTCTTCCACCTCTTTCTCTGCCCTCATCATTTTTGCTTTCTCTCCCCCCCCCCTTCCCTCTCTCTAATCATTTTTGCTTTTCTCTCCCACCTCTTTCTCTGCCCTCATCACTTTTGCTTTCTCCTCCCCCCCACCCCCCCCCCTCCTCTCTCTAATCTTTTTTGCTTTCTCTTCCACCTCTTTCTCTGCCCTCATCATTTTTGCTTTCTCCCCCCCCCCCCCTCCCTCTCTCTAATCATTTTTGCTTTCTCTTCCACCTCTTTCTCTGCCCTCATCATTTTTGCTTTCTCCCCCCCCCCCTTCCCTCTCTCTAATCATTTTTGCCTTTCTCTCCCCTTCTTTCTCTTCTTCCTCTTTCTCTGCTCCCACCTTCATTTTGCTTCCGCCCCCCACGTTCTCTTCCCAATGTTATGTAACTAATTCTTCGATTGGCACAGAGCGCAGACCTTTCTCCGCCCGCATAAGCAACACCACTCATTCATTTCACATCGAATAGTTGGCGTCCATTCTAAAAGTATTAATTTTGGCAGCATCAAACAAACAAGTACAATCAAACTCCCCATGTTTTAAAAGCTATTGTAAGGCAAGGCTAAACAATTAGTTTATTGAAAAAGTCCATAAAATTACAAACCCCTTTTTGGCGCTTTTTCACATTAATTTTTTTTAAACAAATTAAGCCCCTGGATTTTTTTCAAATCAGCTCTTAATTATTGTTTGCGAATGGCATTTTCTTTTTTTTAGGTTGATTTAAAAAAGTCTGCTTTATTTTTGACTAAATTTGGTAAGCTGCACAAAATGTTGACGGGAACAAAAAAATTTTTAGAAAAAATAGTCTGGCGATAAATACAAGCAATGTGAATTTCTTTAAATTTTGCATTGATTGATAAAAGATAATGTTAGTAAAATAAAATAGAAAATAATAATAAGTATAGAACAAAATTTTATTTGATATTTATCCACTGTATAAAACGACGAACGAAGTTAGGGTGAAAATTAAACATAAAGGAGCTAAATTATAACAATATATTATTTAATAACACTGTATTTTAAAGGAATAATTAAAAGGCTATAAAGATTAGAACAAAGTTTAATAATAGCAGAAATAGAGAAGCAAAGAGTGCCTAAAAATTTTTTTTTGTTCTTGTCAACAGTTTGCTTTAAAATAAGTTGCAAATATATCTAAGCCCTGATGGTGATAAAAAAGAAGATATTTTGGCGGAAGCTGATGCTGGGGAGTAGGAACAACTGGCACGCGATATGGATTTCCATGTGGGCCGTTACAAAACACAAATAAGGAAGAGCACTAAAAAACCGGCCCGTTTATAAATGAACAGATATTAACTTAGCATAAGCAAAAAATGATAAACAGAATAGTTAAAGCATGAAAACATTTTTCTTCACTTACAATTAAGTCAAATAAACAACCGGAATAATCTCAATATTGCAATGCAATAAATGCACTAGGCAAGGAACGCGCGTTGATTTAGTTAACTAATGGGAATTGTCAACAAAATAATATTTTGATTAATTAAAAAAACTTAAAGCCAAACAAACCCTATTACAAAAATGCTTATATAAAAAGATCAAATTTAAAATGTAATTCAAAATTTACATATATCAACATTATAATGAAATAAAAATGTGTATTCAAAAATGAGATACAGGCTTGACGTCAGAGCGTGCACAACACAGGTTTCTAATGAGCTATGTTCCTTGTACGGTCGTTATTCGCTTCGGTAAAATACATTATTAAAAATATACACGTTGAAAAAGCAATTGGCTTTCCAGGTACATTTTCTTGTGTTTTCAAAAATCTATTATTAGATAATATCAAAATAAAAATGTAAGTAATATAATAATCTAAGTGAGAAACAATTTGACTCAACGGAGCAGAATTCATCGTAAAGTTCGAATGTAACAAACAGCTCACATAGAGATCAAAGAGATGACTGAAAAGTAATGATAAAAAACTGTTCCATCTGTATCCTAACGAGCGCATAAATGGAGATAAATCCAGATACCTAAAATCACAATAGCAAATTTAAAAAAAACTTCAAATTAAAAAATATCAATTTAAAAATCTCAGTCGTGTAACTGCATTCCGCCTCTAGCGATACGTTGAAGACGTTGGGAGATTTCGGAATTGAAAAACACCATCGTTTTCGGAGGTTATGCAGCATCTGAATGAACCGCCGCCTACACTGAGTGGACCACCGCCAAAAATTGCATTACAATTTATAATAAACAATATTAAAAATACTTAATAAACGTTAAAAATTTCAGTGTTAGATAATAGAAACGACTTGATTATTTTTAAATTTGAAGCATTTCATTTGCATTGATTTTGCAAGAACGATAAAGCAATAAAGTTATAATATTCTCGACTGCGTGGGCTGCGACCGCATTAAATTCAAATTCAAATCAAGAAGTTTGTCGCGACTGGCGCGAAAAAGCCTTTGTTAAAAACTAAAAATAATAACAAAAACGAAAATAATATTTAAATAAAAGAAAACTTAATTAAAAATGAAATATAAACTAAAATAAATAAATTAAAAAGAAAAGTGTTGAAAGCAAATCCTACGAAAATGTGCCAAATAAATTTGGATGCGGGGGATTCTTTGTTGCATCCCTGATTGCCACAGAATTAATTTAAATAAACGGTCAAATTAATAAAAAAGGCTGCCAGTTTGAAATTGTTATAAATTACTAAACTTCTAATTAGGATATATTCAGCAACAATACTTTAAAGCTCTTGCAAGGAAAGATATAAAGTTCATTTTAAACTACACCATAAATTCGTTATAAAATTCAATCATAAAACCATGGTATTCATTCAAGTTATTTAGGTGCATCGAGAACCAATCGATATTTACTTTTACTTACGAGATAAGGGAGTGTCAGATTAAAAAATACTTTTAAACGCAATAATCAAATTAGTCTTATCATTTTTATCACTCTTATGCCGCAACATCCGACATATTCTGGGATATTTCTCATTTATCCAAGTAATATAAAGTAATGAATTTAAGAAAACATTTAAGGGCTGATTATTTTAGAACAATTTTTTTTAAAATTTAATAAAAAATTGTTGGACGCAGCACACGAAACGACGCATGGCATCTGGCAAAAAACTTATCATTGAATAGTTAAAAATTAAATAGAAAATAAAAACGAATAAATTCTACTAAGCAATTATAATATAAACAATTATTTGTTAATTTTACAACCAGCTTGTTAAAAACTAAACAACAATAAATTCTACGAATTGATTATTTAAGCGGAACTCAACAAAACCTCTTTGAGATAGTGAATAAAATAAATGGGAAAAATTTGCAGATGAATGTGTCCATAATCATAAATAAAATTATAATCGAAAGAGCAAATGGTTCTCCGCCAATTTTGCCGTGAGCGATGACAGCTCAGACGGGGTCCGAAGGCTTGGACCGCTGATGCTTGGTCGGGCCTGGAATCGGTCGCATCTGATCGAAGCGGATTAGAAGTAACACCTAACAAAATGACGATCAAAGTCAAGGATAACAGTTGTTTTTTACGGCTAATGACGTTCATTTTTTGGCACACTAAGTGACGTTCAGTTGAACATCGGAGACCACACGCTGGGCCGCGGCCCGTTAGAATCGGAAATAAAAATGTGTAATAATTAGAAGTTTGATTATAAAATAAATATTTGAGAATATTGGTATAGCCAATTGATAAACAAATTTAATAAAAATAAATAATTAAATAAATCAAATAAACAATAATTAAGCAATTATAAAATATAAAAGTAATTTTTATACAATTAGCAGTGTTACAAAAATTAATTGATTGAAGCGAAACTCAACAAAATGTCTTTGAGATTTTGAATAAAATAAAGAGATGCATTTGTCCATAATCATAATTAAAATTTTAAAGTTTAACTTTTTCAGTGTTTTTAAAAACGCAGTATTTTTTACTTATTGTTCAGGCTGCGGTGACCAAAAGACAAATGTTGTTACCTGGTCCAACGTGTTTTCCAGCTAATTAAAATAAATATATTTAAATTAAAAGACAAAACGTTTGAAATCAAAAAATTCACAAATAAAGTAAATTGGATTTTAACTAAAACAAAAATATTCTCGCAAATACTAACTAACATATAAAGGTTTAATCAACGATATAATTTTAAATGCATTTTGCAGTAAGAAATAGTACATACAGCATGCGACACCAAAGAAGGCAATTTTTTAAAGCAGTCACACATTCTTTCGGCAATCGACGGAAACTTCAGCTATGATACAAGGATTGGTGTGCATCCAAATTAAAATGTAGAGAAGACTTTGCCGGCGGAAATGATTGTTTTTAAATTTATGGCGGTTAATAATAATTAATTGTAATATAAATGACAAATTTTAAAATTTTTAATGAAAAAAAATGTTAATGAATTTACGAAAGTAAAAATAATTCTTAATAAAAATGAAACAATATATTTTTATACTTAATTGTTAAGTCATTTTAGGTACTCTCGTCCTCCGTATTCCACTTTCCCTCCAGCCTAGGAAAACATTGTCTCGGTATTTTTTTTTGTTGTAAAAGGACTTATCCCATATCAGATTACTTACTATTAGCTCTCCTAGTGAGAAAATTTTCCTGAAAATTTTATTTAAAAAAACATACTTTTTTTTTCAGCCTCATTTAAGTGCCAGAACGTCTTCGTCAACAAATTCAAAAGCAAAAAATGACGAATATACGTTGAAAGTTTTGCTAACATCAAGGATTACGAAAGAATATTAAAACATTTAAATAAGCTAACAAGTCTGACTTCTATAAAAGAAACGCTATGACAAAAATGTTAGAGTTATAAAATGAATGATAGCAGAGGCTGCTGCTGGCCGAAAACGATAAACGGGATTCTTCAAAGAACTCCCATTCCAACCAATACTAAGACAAAGAAGAAAAAACTAATGTAAATTTTAAACAATTACGTAAAAAATTTAAATTTAAAATGTAATAAAAATTAACAAAAAGTTATTATGAACAACTTTAGCTATAAAGAACACAAAAAGAAATGTCTCTTTGTTATAAAATAATTAATTAATTAATGCTTGATCATCATATAATAATAGAATTTGAGTCGCAAATTTATAAAACTAATTTTTTTTTGCAGAGTTTGTTTATTACACGCTCACATCAAATACGATACAATAAACAATTAATTACTAAAATTATATGTTCATCTATTATTAATTAATATAAACACAGCATTTTGCATTGATAGCATAATTAAAACATAATAGTTAAAAGAAAAATAATTGTTTTTTTTTGTAAAGTATTATTCATTATATTTATACTAAAAAGAGTGTAGAATACATAAGATATTGTTTTCTGTTTAATATATCTTATTTTTTGCTTAAAAAGTAGCGGCATAGCCGTAATTTTTGAATTTAATTTTTTGTAATTTAAGAATTATTAAGTGGGGCTAAACTATATTTAAAGAACATATACACTACGCTATAAATGCCTAATTTTTTATACTTTAAAAAAATAAAGATCATAGAACAAATATTCGATTATGATTAAAAAAAATCTCATGCACTCTATTTTATTGAAAAGCAAAGTGTACATTTTGATGTGTGATGTGATACACAAAAAAAAATTGTTAAACGAGAAGTTGCGACCAAAAAGAAAACGTTCGGGAATCATTAAAGTAATTTAAAATAAACTTTGGAAATAAAAGTATGATTTTAACAAATGTTTAATGAATCAGTTTTAAAATATTGCGCATGCTTTAAGACGATTATTATTTTCATAAAATTTTAACACCCATCTAATTTTTGTACAGAATCTTCACGCTTAGCACGAAGAACTTCTGGAAGCATTAATAATCAAGAATTTACTTTTTAAAATTTTACTAAATAAATGATAAAAAATCATTTAAAACTATAAATTCAAGCTGGAAAATGCAGTCCTATTAAATTTTGCTCAATATTAAAGGGTGTTTTGCAAATAATAAAAATAGTTCATGAATTAATATTTAAAAATTGTTTAACTAAAGATATATATAATAAATATTAATTAAAAATAAAATTTATCTATATATCATGATCGCTTGAAATACTGAAATTTACAATATATGCAAAAAACACGCATATTGGAATACATATTCAAATAATTAATTTAAATGTATTTATAACATCCACCTGGAATTTCGCCCGATGCAGCATGTTCCGCACCCCTGTGCCGGCTTTGACGGCAGCGCAGGAGGCCGTGCATTAATGCGAATTGAAATTCAATTTTGTAACAATTAAAAACAGTAATAATTTTAATTTAGCAATTGTAACATTTCCAACAAGAAGCAACATTGCCGTGCACGACGACAAACCCCAAAATATTAATATTGATTAGAAGAACTACAATTTAATGAGATTTAAAAAAACACCAATTTATTCATAATTTATATCCCTGCGCGACGTTACAAGGACCGAGTAAGGGCAGGTGAAACCGGCCTGTATGAACAGACATCAACTTAGCATGAACAAAAAATGATAAATAGAATAATTAAAGAATGAAAACATTTTTTCTTTCACTTACAATTAAGTCAAATCAACAACCGGAATAATCTCAATATAAACACTAATATTGCAAGTTAACTAAAGGAAAATATCAACAAAATTATATTTGATTGATTAAAAGCTTACTTTTTTCTGATTATGCTGTAATTATTTGATGGATAGAGATAATTTTCAAATTATAAGAAAAATTTGTTATGTAAAATATTTGGATGATAATTTTAATACTAAAAAGATAAGAAAGAGGAATAAAGAATTTAAATTTAATAAAGGTGTTTACTTTACGGCTGCTGAATTTAAATATACTTGTTGAATTATTTTCATAAAATTTTACATCACAAGTCCATTCCGTCAAAAAGAATAAAGTAAATCTCAAATTTTACAAAAAATTTTAATAAAGTGTATGAATTTGACAAAAGAAACAACAAGAGGTGTCGAAAGTTTTTGTGTCAGACAAAGTGTCGATAAAATCTCGGACAAAGTATCGAAATTTTGGGTTACGGAGGGAATGGGCGGGCGAAGCCCGCGGTTAAGCGAGCGGGGGGAAGGGTGGTGGGTGGGGCGCGCCCACAAAACGACTAGAGACAACCAACGGCACCCGGCCACCTCTAGTTGCTCACATTTAAATTTGTTTCATAACAATTCATTTATTTTAATCGGGTCGCAAATTTTAAAACTAATTTTTTAATTTATTTTTTGCAGAGTTTGTTTATTACATGACAAGCTCAAATAAATAAGATACAATAAACAGTTAACTACTAAAATATATCTTTATCTATTGTTATTAATAACACAGCGTTTTGCATAGATAGCATAATTAAAAACATAATAGTTGAAAGAAAAAAATTGGGTTTTTTTGTGAAATATTATTTTTTATTATATTAATAATAAAAAAGAGTAAGTATAAAATGTAGAATACATAAAATTTTGTTTTCTGTTTAATATATCTTTTTTTTGCTTTAAGTAGGCGGCATAGCCGAAATTCTTGGATTTAATTTTTTCTAATTTAAGAATTATTAAAAAATCACGCTTAGCACGAGGAACTTCTGAAACCATTAATAATCAAGTTACTTTTTAAATTTTACTACATAAATGATAAAAAATCACATTTAAGCTGGAAAATGCAGTCCTAATAAATCTTGCTCAATATTAAAGGGTGTTTTGCAAATAATAAAAATAGTTCAGAAATAAATATTTAAAATTGTTTAACTAAAGATATATATAATAAATGTTAATTAAAAATAAAATTTATCTACATATCATGATGCTTGAAAATATTAAAATTTACATTATATGCAAAAAAATACGCATATTGAATACATATTCAAATAATTAATTTAAACATCCAAATATTGATTGATTGGTGAGAATGCACATAAGGATACGTCTAATCGAAATAATTATGCTTGGTAAAAGTATGTCGCTACGTAAACGTATGAACATTACAAGTGAGAAACCACCTTTAAAATAATTGTTTTCAAATTAATTTAATTTACAACCCAAGAAAAACAGAAAAATAATTTATTTAACATTAGTTTTAAAAAACACTGTGGGTAATACAAAATCATTCTTTAATTGATTTGTGGAAAATACTAAGGAAATACAAGCCATTTTTTTAATTTTATAAAAAACAAATTACAAAATTTATAAACATTGTAAAATAAAATTTTGCCATAATATAATTTCTAAATTTTAAACGCATCCTGAAAATAAAACGATCAAAAATGAAGATAAAAACTTTCCTCGTGGATTGCCCAAAACGGAAAAATTTAGCAACTGAAGTTTGCAGTGTTAGCGCGCTTTTCAGCATGATTATTTAAATAAAGGAAAGTAAATCAATTCGCTGAAGCAAATAAACAAAAATGTAACGATTAAATCTCTGAAAAAGACTCCATTCGCATGCGATATACCAATTCATAATGCTATAAACATAATAGTTTGCTTAACTGAAGCTTCAAAAATTCAATATTCAACTAAAATAAATTTAATTACACAACTAAAGCTTTAATTGCCTAAGCTTCAGTTTGAGCGCTGATATCTTGACCAAACCATGCATGAGAAATATATTAAAATCGCAAATATGCCTTACGGGTAATTGAAATTTATATCATTACCTGAGGGATTTTAAAGTAAATAAACAATGAATTAGCATTGCTTGAAAATTAATGCAAACAAACCTGAAAAACAAAATACCAACGCAAGATAAATCCTGCTTGAAATCCTGCTTGAACTCCTGGGAGATCGACTTGTGGTCTACATAAAAACACGTGTAGGCAGGTTTAGACAAACGAGATCTAACTTAATCCAGCAGAAAAAAATTGTCAACTCAAAATTATTAAATAAATACAAACAGAAACTTATCGCCCATATAAAATAAAGAAAAAAATATTTCAATAAAAATTTCAATATAAATTATTATATCAAAAATTAATAAAAACATTTTTTGGAAAAATTGCAATTAAAATATTAAATAACCTAGTAATATTAAAATCTTAAACTTTTTTATTAAAGAAAACCGTGTTTTTTAATTTCCAATTTTGACATAAATAAATTAGGAGTTGATAAAGAGAAAGTTTGAATATTAAAAACCTTCAATCATGAAGATAAAAATTCCAGAATTTTGCTAGGATTTTAAATGCTAATAAAGAATACATAATTTTAAAAAAGTAAAATATATTAATAAAACATCAATTATAAAATTATAAATGAACATTTCATGCTAAAATTCAAAAATCTATTTACTCCACAGCGTATTATAAACCGTCAAGCAGAAGCTGTAAATCTTGAGCTCAAATTATTTTCCTATTAACGCCATATTTTTCTGTCCGCAGATCCCTTTAAAATCAAAGATTATAAATTAAAATAATCAAAATCACAGAAAACTTAAAGAATAAACATTCATTAAAATTATTATTTAGTTATTGATTTTCACCTCAGTTTAATTAAGAGATTAACAACAGGGATTGCCATAACACAACTTATCATTTTCTGAAAACAAGAAAGAAACGAAAAAATTCGAATGGTAGGCTCCTGCAATAAACATGAGCTGAATTATAAAGGTTTTAAGTTTACTAAAAATGACAGAAATTGATACGTGAGCCCTTCAATTTTGGTTTTTGTGGCCCAAGACTCAATTTAATTACTCTATGTTTTTAAGTTAGCTATTAAATGCCTGCTTTGTAAGTGCAATTCAGAATCGTGTGAACTTTTAAAACATTAAAAAAGTTTTGGTGCTGAATAAATATTTATTTTCATTTTAATTTAAAAAGTAAAGGAAGTAACGAGAAGAATTACAATTTTTGACAATTCAAAAAAATAATGCAGGCAAACCAATTAAGTTAAAAAATGTTAATTTTACAATTAAAAATTGATTTTGGATACAATTCATTAATCACAATTATTGGGTAAAGCTAAATCGGAAATAATTTTACAAAAGCCAGAAACAACATCATCCAATATTACAACAAAAAGCAATTATTAATGATGGCAACCTTACTGTCCTTTAAATTGGTAAATTGTGAAATTAAGCCAATAGTAATAAAAACACAATTTACAATGTTATTTTATAGGGCTATTAAATTCACCAAAAAATAAATACATTACTCCACTCGTAGATGAGATTTCACATTACAAATTAATAGTAATTTATTGTTCTAAACTTGCAATTTAATACATTTTTGACAAAAAACACTAAAACTGACCCGCCGTTTGGTACTGTCTGTACTGATGAGACAACGCCATAAAAAGCAAAAAAAAAGGCAAAATCATTTCATAAATTAATGTAGGCAAAAGAAATCGCAAAAAAAAAGTTTTAAAATTATATCTAATTAAAATTTAAACAAATTTATGAAAAAAAAACTTTCCAAGTATAATAAAAACAAAAGACATAGAGAATATAACAAAAATCTCGGCTATATAAGCACCAAGAAATAAGAAAAATCTTACATAATAAAGTAATATTATATTATATTTATGCAAAAATCAAGCTCAATTATTAATAAAACCAAACATTTAAAAGAATAAATACTCATATGTGTCAGTATATGGTTGCAATAAGAGCAGCAGTCTAAAGTTAACAATGTTAAAAAATTCTAATTAAAATATAATAAGCTAATTAGATTTTTCCATCGGTCAACCCAAAAACTATTGCCCGTATTCCGAATATTTTCAAATTAATTATTTAACATTTGATTTTATGGTTTTAAAAAACTTTAATGAAAAAAGATATAGCGCAGGCATCTTAAGAAAAGTTTAAATTATTATACCGAATTAAATTATAATTAAAATTTCGAAAATAAATAAATTACCCTTAAATATGAGGTAGAGAATTACCACCCCTGTATTTGGCGCCTCTACAACACACAAACCCGGGAATTATATTCCGTAACCTCTGAAATAAGTCTAATACATCGGCAAAATAACCCCATAAAAAAACTGATCGTAATTTTTGTTAAGTCGACAAAAGAAATGTATGTATGAAATTAGAGAAATTAGAGAAATATTAAAATAAATAAATGACAACAAACAAATCAATGGGAAAAGGAGGCATCTAGCTATAAATGGGAGCACCACAGTGATCATTTACTGCTACTGACGATAGCATCAGGCAAAAAAATAGTAAAGTTAAAAATTTTCATACGAATTTTCTGTCAAGTACTGATAATTTAAAAAAATTTAAATTTAAATCTTTTATACAAATAAAAAGAGTTGTTAAACAAAGATTTAAAATTGATATTAATGATGAAAATAATTAAAATATTTTACACAAAACAGATCTTTTTTTATTTAAAAATATGAATAAAATGATAATCGAGTCTTACTGAACAAGTATAGTAATCAATTAAAAATTGTATAGCAAAGCGCATTTTAAATAGTTAAAGAAATTTAAAAACTGAATATAACATGTAAATCATAAAATAATATTTAAGGTTAGTATAAATACTAATATTTTGTTTTAAATATGAATAACAAATATTATTTGATGTCTTTCAAAGTAATATTAAATTGCATCAATTTATTCAGGCAAAACTTCATGTGATTTGTTTGGGAAAAAATTATAAATGCAAAATAATCGTTTTTTCTATTTAATAAACCAATCAATTCAGACAGATAAAACAAAAATAATGAAATCATAAGTATGCTTACTTTTGAGGAAAGACACAAAAAAAGTAATCTTGAATTAACTAAAGCAATTAATGTATGTCGCTATGTAAAAATTGAAAAAATATACTTAATTATAATGAACTTATTATTTGAAAACAATAAACATTGCCATGATGCTTTTTATTAGCATAAAAATTTATTGTAAAACACTTCATAATTAAATAAATTTTGTCAAGAATAACGTCAAATTGATTTCGCAAATTAAAAACAAGACGAATCCTACTTGTATTCGACAATTTAAATAGAGAAACTATTGGCCAACAAGAATTTGTAGAATTCTGTTTAAATGTGAATAAAGGCAAATTTTAAAAGCTGTTTATAAACCGCTAAACAAATTATAAAATCCCCACGCCTACAACACTAAATTGGTGACACTATTTACGCTCACTAAGCTCGCTCCAAATGCCATCGAGTGTGTGTCAAAGTCGCTCAAATACGATATTAATATGGCATACACCAGCTAATGTTCGGTATAAACGTTAAAATTTGTAAGCAAATAAACCAAATTAAAATAATATTACATATAATTAAAACTAGATAAAATAATTGAAAAACAAACGCTTCTGTTTTAGAAAAGTAACTAGCTTAATAAATATATGGTAGTAAATAAACAATTAATTTAAGCATTATGTTATTTATGGATTTAAAAAATAAAATTATAACTAATTTAAATTTTTAGGAAATTATCAGTGTTTAAAATTGCTAAGTAATTTGAATATCCTTAAATTATATAATATTGTTCTTTCCTAAAAGCGCGCACGAACAGCTGGTCATTTCGGACGATGATTAATTAACTTCCAATACTTCTACAATAAAATAGTATAAAACAAAATTGCTTATAGCATATAAAGGTCTTTTTAATGAATTAATGCAGCAAATATCGCGTAAATTGCAAATTTTGTACAAATTATAAGTTTTATACCAGCTAATAAAATTATTGTTTTAAAGCAATTTTTGTGAGTTCAATTCCGGTCCGGGCTACCATTTTGAATATCTCTTACTTTTATGAGCGATAATATTTTTAATTTCTTATATATTTTTCACAAAATTTTGGATTGTAAATTTTTAAGTGACGACGTCGTAATGGAAGTTATTTGTTTTGTTTAATTCATTAATCGAAGCTTGGGTTGCCAGAATCTTGGGTAATCAACAAATTATTTTTTAATCATCCTTTTTCTTTAACATTTATTACTACTCCAATCATTTTTTATTGAGGAAAATTTAGCTTTTAAATAGTCAAAGAATATGTATGTAATTACTGAATGAATCAATATTTTTTGGTTTTTAAAATCTTTTAAGAAAAAATGTGTGCTTCCATAAAAAATCAATTTTTTGCCAAAAATTTGTTATTTTTGCACACATTATTTTCACCCCTATTTCTGCTTATAAATCCAGTTTTTGGAGCCATGAAGGAAAATATATAATTGTGCAAGTCAAAAAAATATAAACATAAAAAAATATTGCTCAAAATTTAATAAAAAGATTCTTTTAAGACTTTCAGCTGAATCCATCGCCAGTGGATAATTTTAAAGAATTTTTCACGGCTAAATTATCGCTACCGAATTATATTCTTATTTCTATAAAATTGAGCATTTTTGAATTATTTTCTCCCAATAGATTATAAATCATTTTGTGCAATTTGAGTCAATTTTTCTTTTCGCGTCATTCAAAAGCAATTACATTTGAATTTACGACATTAAATTTTCACCAAAAATCTTAAACAAAATTTAAAAATAATCACGAACCACTATTATCTGGGCGCTCAAGCAAATGCAACAAATATCGCGTTTAAACTTTGTAAATAATATAAGCTAAGATTTAGTCAAAAAAACCCTGTTTATTAGCATAAATTTCAGAATATGTTTTATGTTTGCGTAAATTAACCAAAATTAATAACCGCTAAACAAATTATAAAAAAATCAATCATACACCACAAATGCAGTTTAGAAGCACGGGAGTTGGACATGGAAGAGGAGTGTGAAATGGCCGTCGGGAGCGCCGATTCGCCCGAACAGCTGGAAAAGAAATAAATCAATGCAATTATATAATTTAAATGTAACAAATTAAAGAGCCTTGCAGGGATAACAAATTTTAAAAGATTAAACATAAATCTAAATTTAAGTTAAGCTTATATATTTTTTAAACTATAATTTTAAATTGTTAAAATGTTTTGTTTATCTGTAAATGTCTTATTAGAATATGTCACAAAAATAGACAAAAACAGCAAAAATAAATTTTGTTTTTTTTACCGGAAAATTGTTTAAATTAATTTTGAATGATACGAAAAATACTGCATTAAAAAAAGTAATTTTTATAAGTAATTTAATTATCAATTATAATTGATAAAATATTAAAAATTTTATTTGATAAATTAAAATATTAAATTTTGAGCCAAACTATGATTATTGAATTAAACAAAAATTATTTTACTCTGGAAAGTGGAAGGACTAGTTAGCGCGTGTCTACACGGTCCAACTACAAGAATAAATAAAAGTTTTCTGATGTAAAATTTTGGTTCAATTTATTAAACAATTGCGTAATAGAATCAATAAGAATAAAGATAAAATTAAGCGAACAGCATAAAAAGGATTGATTAAAGAGAAACCTTTAACAATTATATACAAGTCTGCAAAAATAAAATTTTTATTCTAAAAATTGTCTGAATATGTTATTTGAGTTTTTATGAATGGGAGGGGTCCGGCGTGGAATTTGATTTGAATATTTTTACTTCAAATTGTACGAATCAAGAAGTACTATTTTCGAAAAATTCTTATTTTCTCCTTAAAAAATGAGAATTTTTAAAATGTTCTAAAATATGGCAAAATTATGGCAAGTATGGAAATATGGCAAAGTTCCAAATTATGTAATTTGCCATAAAATAGGGCAATTTGGCCTCCCTCTGGTCTCGCCCCACCTACTGGCCGCGCCATAGTCGAGTCTGCGGACTTTGGCTGCAATTTTACACATTATTAAATATTTCCACAAATTTAACCCAAAAGGGTTCTCCCTATGGTTTTGTAAAGTTGATTATATAATTTATCCATTTCTGAGCGAAGAGCATAAAAGATAGAAATTCCGAGTAGTTATTTTTTATTGGGGTGGGAGGGCGGAGAGAAAACGAATTTGACGCGTCATCTCCCCTCTTTCCCATTTGGCACACAAATCAATGCCATCGATTGCCCAATGAAAAAGTGTGCATGTGTGCTGAACAGACCACCAACAAACGACGCCATTTCATATTCATTAGGGTCCATCGTTCCACATAATGTTAATATTTCTGAAGAATGCAATTCCTCCAAAAATGTCCTTTTAGCACAGGGGCTGCCAATTGTTCTTATTTATAAGATTTGTCCTTATTTGGAGGGTTTTAATCTTACAAATAAAAATGTCCTTATTTGTAAGATTTGTCCTTATTTGAGGCCTCCGTCCTTATTTTATCCTTATTTTGCAAATTTTGTGAAGATTTTAATAATATTTTGATCCAAAATCAAAATGAAAAAATTCGAAGCGAATTGGACCAATTTTCTCACCAAATTGAGTCAAAATTTCAAACATTTTCTCGGCGGCGCCTATCGGCACCGCCGACCCCCCCCCCCCCCCCCTCCCCTACTAAAGCAGAATTCGCAAAAAAAAATTGCATTTTTGAAAATCGTAAATCGGCAAAATTTTCTAAAATCCGGATAAATTAAAAAATGAATTTGGTTTCAAAAAATGACGCTTATTTAATTTTTATTCTGGAAATAATAATGTGATTATTACATAACTAATAAACAAAATAATAGCATTGTTTTAACTTAAAATAAATATTTAATAAAAGTGTTCTTGGACAGTCTCCTTGACGTTTGTCGATAAATCAAAACTCAATGAATTTTAAAAATTTTTTAATACGTTAGTTAAGGAATAAATTATAGAATTTTGATGATTTTTTGGCCTAAATTGCTAACTGATTTATTAACATTTTGATAGACGTAAAACTATTTGGACTACTCATTTTTAATTGTGATTTTTGAAGTATGAAATGTATTTGGTGCATCTTATTTACATTTTAAGTGCATATAATTTGAACTAATGCATGCACATATTTCCTTTTCAAACCCTTTAATTGATTATTTATTTATTTTTATTACGATTTTATTATTTTTTATTTATTTTGATGCTAGTTATTTTGTTGCATTAAAATGAATTATTTTAGTGATTTTTGATTTTAAACTACCTAATTGATAAATATCACAAAATACATTATTATAAGGAAAACAAAACTCAACAACATTTTCCAAGTTAAAATTTACAGTGTAAATTTAATTACCACATACAATAACAATATTTTAATGCAATAAATAAATGAGGACGGCCTACGGCTAATTTAAATCAATCAATAATATTAAAACAAATTGTGAATCCAAAAAATCCTGTTTACTATCAATTCAGTCAGTGATTTATTTCTACATCTGATTACTAAAATATACTTAATTATTTTTATATAAAAAATCCATATATTAAAAAATTTAAATAATCTAACTTTTTTGTTATTTAAAACAAATTTAGAAGGAATGACGGAAAAGTACATCCAAAAGCGAAGACAAAGCAAACGGTAAAAAAAGAAAAAAATTCTTCATAAAGAGAGTGTTGTTCAAAATCGAGAGAAGCTTTTGAAAAAGTTTTTATATTTGTTACACCACGATTACCTAAAACTGTTGAACACAACGACGAGCTATTTGATAAAGTATTGGAACTTGAGCTTAAAAATTAGATTAAATGAATCCAAGACAAAATAGCTGAAATCAATATGGAGCATTTATTTAAATATATTACTTAATTTCATGTACAATATTTGAGTAAAATACAACAAAGAAAAAAAATAAATAAAGGATATAAACCGCAAATTTTCTATGTAAAACCGATAATCAGTTAATTATAAAAGTAAAAAATAAATTATAGACATATTTATAAAGAGTTAAACTTTTCGCATTTATTTCATAATTGCTGCCGAAACTAACAAATTAAAAAATGCTATAAAATGTAATGAGCTATTTTTTTTTTTGTAATTTAGAAATTTGCTATATAAATATACATTCCTTTATTCGAGTAGTCTTAAAAGCATATAAATTTAATTCTTTTTAAAATTTTGATAAGATTAACGAAAAAGTAAATGCTTAAAATTTTAATTTACTAAAAAATGTAAACAGGTGCTTGATCAAAACGCAGTATTTTTATTTATCAATTTCCATTATAACCAGAAACAAACTTTGATATTGTCCGATTGTAAACTTATCAATAAATAGCATTTTAGTAAATTGCAAAATAATTTATTACAAAAACAATTGGAAGAAAGTAAACAAATATATATATGTATTTAATAAAAAATAATTAAATATTAATCTTAAAATTTCTAAACGCTGCGCAAGTGAACTGGTTGCTTAACACAAAAAAGTTTTAAGCTTAACTTAAAATGGTAATACCTGCAACATTAAATAAACTTTTAAATTTCCATTGCAAACAAATATATAATATAAATAAAAAGACTCCTAGTAACAGGTGATAATTTAAAAGCTATTTAAATTTTGCTTGCGGCAGACAGTGAAGTGTTTTAACTACTTATGCCCGCATTGACCTAAACCAATATTAAATTGACTCTGCGACAATCATGGCTTTGCTTTAAAATATTTCTCAAGACAATTCTAAATCCAAATTTCAAGAGCCCCGTTGCAGAGCTGGTTAAATTACAAAAAGGTTGAAAACGTAAAATGCATTTATTTTATAAAGATTAGAATTTGACTTATTTATGCAAACCCTTCTTTGCTTTTTATAATATATTTGCTTGGGTTGGCGATTTAATTAGTTGCATTCACTATAATAAATAGGCATTCATTAAATGAACTTATTTTAATAGAAAAGCATGTGCATTAAAATGTTTCATTATGAGTTACATAATATGAAAACATAATAACTAAAATTAAAAAATATTTTGATTGATTATCTTCCCCTGAAATAAATTGAAGTATAAAACTTCAAAAAGCATTAACCGTCACCTTAATCTCAGCACGTAAAAATTTTGGGTTCTGACAATCATGGTGTTGATGTCGAGTGTTTCGTACAAGCCATAATTTAAAAAAACATTTACAAATGAAATAAAAATAAATATTACCAATATTAACTCAAATTAATTTTTCTACACAGAAGTGTACAGCGGAAACAATTGGGGAAATTTAAAATAAGTCAATTTAAATGTTTTTTAAAACAAATGTTGTTAAAATTAAATTTGCGCTTGGACTTGCAAAAAACTATCAACTGTTGATCATGCTAACAAGAAATTACGGTATCTAGAAAAAACAGAGAAAAAACAACGAGAGATGGCGATAAACATCATCGCTAGTCCAGGAATCGGCTGAACGAGCAATGGAGTCAAACATTTAAAAAATGCAAGGTATGAGTGAATCAAATAAAAAATATTGAACGGCTAATTCCAATAAATTAAATTTTGTATCCAAAAAACCATAAAATAAGAATGACTAAATAAAATGATTACAAAATTGATGTAAATAATGTTAAAATTTAAATGTTATATAGGGCTAAAATAAAAAATATCTGACAATAGATAAAAATTAAAAAATAATTTAAAAATTTGTAGAGTATGTCACCATCAATTTTGATTCGCATTTTTAATGGCTTTGGTTACCTATTATGGAAAAATATTTGTATAATTTTAAGAAAATTTAATTTATTGCAATTAAACTTTTTCGAGAAAATAACGGAAATGCCACCAAATTTTGTGAAAAGTAACGCAATAAATAAAGCGTAAAGATATTCGCCCATTATTCAAAATTAATAATTGATTTATCCAAAGAGCGAAAGTAAAAATATGTAATTATATTATTATGATCAAAGCCCTTGTGATGGTGCCGTTATAGAAGTGAGCAATTTCTTGAAATACGCATAAGCCACGGGTGCAAAAATTGAGTAAATTAACCAAAACGTTAAATCCAAAATTAAAAATTTATTTATGAATTTCTTTTCATAAATTTAAAACCTTAATTTTATTAATTTAAAATAAATAAATTTCTTACTAAAATAAAGCTTTATGAATAATTTGATACCATAACATCTATGAAACCCAAATAGCTACAAACAAATTACAGAAGCTGTTGAACAAGTTGTACAAATGGAACGATGAAAAAAAATAAATTAATATTGATAAAATTGAAAAATAGATTTAAAAAAAGTAAAAACAAAAATAAATTTTTCAAAAACTTCTAAATCTTTTAAAACCTCAAGCATCGGAAGTCTTTTTTGAATCAACAAATTAATTATATGCAGCTAAACAATGTTTAAAAATGTTAATCAAAAAATGTTACATCAAGTGCCAAATTAATGTTAAAAAATTTCAAAATAAACTTTAAAAAATTAGTCTTTAACTGCTGACGTCATATTAAATAACACAAAAAAGGTATTAGGGCAAGTGATATAGATGCTTTGGGGATCAGTTGATTTAAATCCTGACTGCGTAATGGTTTTTTAATCTATGAACATCTGTAGAGGAGGAAACAATTCTAACATTTTTAATATTTTTGATGACAATTCGTAAATATTTCAAATTTTATTTTTTTTGCCAAGCAAAATTGGGGGAATATTTAAAAATTGATAACTTTCTTTTCAAAGTTGAAGGATCTTACTTATATTTTGATCTTATATTGCTAAAAAAAACCCAGCGCAATTTTTTATTCCATATATTTTTTTTAAATTCAAAAGGTTATAGACAATTTATCGTAATATTACCTATTATTTTTGATTTGAAATGTTTTTAATAAAATATTATAAAACAAAGTGAGACGGCCAAAGAAACAAATATAATAAAGCGTGAAAGCACTTTGATGATGAATTAAATTCTATTTTATGAACCAAAAATAAAGTTATATCATAAAATTTTAACATTTTGATTTTAAAACAATAAGTAAAACCAATTTAAATTTCCAACAATATCTTAAATTATGAAAAACAAATAACCAAAAGATAATTTATACAAAGAATAAATGATAAAAGTAACCCAAATAAAATATATACATTTATCAAAAAAACAAAAAGTATATTCGAAATTGGTACTTATTAAAGTGTTTTGTTCAAATTCAAACAAATTTTGAAAATCAAAATTTTAATTTCATTCAAAATCGTAATATTTGCATGTAACATATTTGCCATTTTTAAATGAAAAAATTTCAAATTTCAAAATAAATAGGATTTAGTTTCGGAATTGGTAAAAATGGAGGCCAGATGAGTTTGACGACCCTGTTAATCCCAGAATCGTGTTTTTAAAATTAACAAATTTATTTAAAGAATTTTTTTTTGTTACAGATAACGGAGTACCATTTTTTAACCAATTATAAATAATTACCCATTTTGTACTGCTCGTCGTCCGCCAACCCTGACATACCAATTCATCGATTTTTCGTTTAGGCGGGGGGGGTGAGGGGGAGGTACACATCACACACAGCATCTTTTCAGTCAATGGTCATTTCCTCCAACAACCCCAATCAATTTTTGCATTTAGGCGTCTCATTTTGTTTATTTTATTTCATTAAAGCCAAAAAATCCCAACGATTGAAGTCTAAAATTGAGAGTCAGGCCGGATTTATATTATGTATAATGGTTTTTTCAAGCAATTTTTCGATTTGGAGCAAGTTTTTAATATCATTTTTTGGGTCTTTTGGAAGCATATGCTTTGGAATTTTTTTAATATTTTTAATTTTACAACCAATGCACGAAAGAAGTTCATTTTTAAAAGTGAGAAGAGACTGAATAAGATTTTCATTTAAAATTTTTTACATATAAATTGATTAAATCTGCTCAGTTTTTAGTTTAAATTTTGCAATTAACTTCATTCATCAATACTTCTACAATTTATTAAACGAAAATAATTTATTTAATTCTAGCCATAAGGCAAAAACTTTAAATGCGAAATACCAGTGTAATTAAAATATTTCAGGAAAAGTATATTCAAAAAAGAAAACCCTTTACAACATAGTAATAATTTTTGAAATCTTGAAAAATTTACTAAAAAAAATGCAAATAAAAAACTATCTAATTTAAATGAAGTGTATTTTTCTTCTGCCCCAGGAGTGCATAGTGCGCGATAAATGCATTTTATGTATGACAATTTTAACAATATGGTAGTAAACGACATTCGCTTGGAAAAGGGAGTCTACTGATCAACCAACACAAACCCATTTTGGGGTGAATTGGAAAATATGTAATGGAGTTGCAATATCGTTATAAAACATGGCTTATAAAATGTTAACGTAATGGTGTTTAACAAAAAAAAATAAGATTTTTAAATATGTTGTAAATTTACTTGCTTCTTTGATATGTATGTAGTTAAAGATTCAATATTTGCGATGAAAACAAAACATTAAATCAATAATTGGCCCTGCAAAAGAGTTGTTAAACAATTTGAAATTGATATTAATAATGAAGCAATTAAAATATTTTGCACAAAACAGATCTTTTTCTATTTAAAAATATGAATAAAATGATAATCGAGTCAGCCTGACAAGTATAGATATTCAACTAAATATTGTATAACCACAGCTTGAGATTTTATAAAAATAAAAATTCAAAGGTTAATTAATTAATATAAAAATAGTCGTAACAAAAAAAGCCCAATTACTAGATATAATAAAAATTCATACAGTAAATAAAATGTCGTAGATAAAAATCAAGATAACTAAAACATTAAATTTTCAAAATTTCTTCATGTTTGAATATAACAAAACAAAAACACAAAAAAATTTAAAAAATAAATAAATAATTCTCTAAAACTTCAAATAAAAATACAAACCAAAAGTCTAGAATTAAAAAAAACAAGAAAATCCCAAAAAAAAATACAAAAATAAAAATTTAAAAAATGAACAAAAAATAAGTTGCAGAGGCCAAGCCAGAAAATGAGGAGTCCAGCTAGAAAATTATACTGTTTAATTGAACAAATTATTCAAAAATAAGGGTCAGACTAAGTCAACTAATATAATATGTCATTAATAAAATAATTCCAGCAATCATTCGAAAAATATTTATTCTCCAATGCGGAATTCTAAATATTTTTATAAAATTTTAAAGCACAAATAAAAGAGCTATACCACAACAAAAAGAAGGTTGTTCTTTAAAAATTGATTCTTTACGTTAGCTGTTTAAATATAAAAATGTAACCATAATATTGGAAGCGCCCATAAAATTAAGAAAGTAAACCTTATTGAGAAATAACCCGATAAAACAAAACAATTAGTTTACATTATAAATAAAATTACAAAAAAAAAAATTTCATTATGCAACAATGAGGCTAATGATATAAAGTGATATAGTAGTTTTGTTATTTAAAGCATTTTTCAATCAATCGAGAAATTATTCAAAAGAAATTTTAGAATATATATAGAATTTAACCGGCAAACAATTCAACCTAAATGTAAACAAATTAAAATTGCTTAATGCGGCTATATTTATTTATGTGTTATAATAAAATTATTCAATCTCCTTCCCGGAGTGTTACGGACAACGAATTGACACAGCTTGGCGCTACAGTCATTTCTTTATTATCGACTACTTTGGTGTTAAATCGCAAAGAATCCAACAATAGCTCAAACTGCTACTAAAATAAAGTTTCAAATAATATTAATAAAAATAAACCTATTAATCAAAAAAATAAAAACTTAAAGTAAAGTGTGTGTGGAAAAACAAAAAGTTACTAAATTATAATAAATTACCTATATACCCAATTAAGAAAAGAAGCAAAATAAATTATTTATAAAAGAGGTATCGCAATATTAAATTTATTATAAAAATGCTACAAGATGTAGCAGCGCGAAGTTAAACAAGTATGGCAGGAAAAAAAGACGTTAACGTTATGTGTTATTAAGTGAAACATTTTAAATAGGCCTACCTGTTTATTATTTTTACATCATTTGATAAAATAAATTTATAATAAACAGAGATTATTATAAATTTTTAAAAATAAAACTATAAATAAAAATTTTGCTGAGACTATTTTGTCACGTCTTAGAACAAATGAGCTCTACATTTAAAGTTCACTAAAAAATGTTACAAAAACATATAATGAAACAATCTCATTTATTAAATACATAAAAAAAATTAAGCTGTAAAGTTTCCCCAAAATAAAACAAAAAAAAATAGTTTTAATGCTTGGTGCTAAATAAAATTTTATTCAAAGGTTGCCAATTTTAACAAAATCACATAATGATAACATAAAAAGGAATTACGAAATAAAATATAATTTATTTGTATCAAAAGTTAAAAGTGCCACCTTTTGAGCACTAAATTTTATCTGATTAGCGTTTATCCAAAATTAAATTATTTTTATCAAATCATAAAAATCAATTTATGTTATTTAATAAAATCCAATTCTGATATAAATAATCGCAGATATGTAGAAATTGTTTAACAGCGTTAATAGTAAATTTTGGTATAACCCCGACACACACGGCAATTCAACGTGGGTCGAGGAAGTCATACCAGATTGTGATCACCTCCACATTGGCTACAGGGCTAGCCACATCGGCTGAGATCCCACCGGATGTTTTCAAACGCGCTTAAAAAATTGTAAGAAAATATAATTTATGAAAGCTTAACGACGTTAAATATTTTAAATCAAAAATTGCAATTAAATTTTTTTTATTAATACAAAACAGAATTCTCACAAATATTTGAGCAACCAGCCAATAATTTAAAAACCCTCATGAAAATAACAAAAAGATTGATTGTCTAACTAAATTAATAGTGAACATTTGTTATAACTTACTATTGTACGAAATTTTAAAAAAGTTTATTAATATTAAAAACAAAATTTAAAAAATTCGTTTTAAAAATATAAAAATATGTGTGCTAACTATTAATTTAAAAAATTTTAATAGAATTGCGTAATTTACATTAGAATAATTAACAAAATAAAAATTAATATTCATCACGTAGACTCTTGCAACATCAATGTCCTGAAATGCTGGACTATTATGCTAAAAAATTAAATATGACATTTAAAAATACTCAACGATTCTTAGAAAGTATTCAAAAATAGGCTTTAAAATAATGTTATTTGTACGAATTTGATTAAATACCTTCAGCAGCTATAAAAATGGTTTATTCATAAATTGTGGATGTAACATAAACAAAGGCAAGCACAGAAATTTTTGAGTAAACAACTTTATGTTCAAGAAAGAAAGATTATTATTGAAGGATTTTTTAAGTAAATTTATCTCCAGCTAATACAAATAAATTTTTTACTTTTCGCGTCATTTAAATAGCCAATGTTAACAAATTTGCGACATTAAATTTTCACCAAATATCTTTAAAAAAATTTGAAGTAACAATCACTATATTATCTGGGCTCAAGCATTATATCGGAAAAAAATTGTGAAATAAAAATGCAACATACCCAATTATAACGTTAAATTCGAATTTTTTAGAAAATAGGGTTTTATAAAAGAAACTTTTTTAAATGTTAAAATTGGAGGCAAAATTCCAAAGCAAATTAATTGGATAAGACGCAATATCTCATAAAATACAAGGATTTTCTGGACAATACGTGCCGAACAATAGTCGTTTAGTGCAAATGTTAAAATGAATTACTGCTTAATAAACAACAAACAGATCAAATAAAAGCTTAAATTAAATTTTTTAATTTTCAACAGCTATAAACTGGAAATAAAATATAAATGAATTTCAAAGTATTGAGCCGATTATTTAAACACTATTTTTTAAAAGTTTAAACCAAACAACGTTTTATTGTTTAAACAAAATAAAAATATTGTAATAATTAAATACAAAACACCTTGCTTAAAATAAAGTAAAATAACAATAAAAAGTAAATTTAGAGGTGCAAAATATGATAATATTGTTAATGACTACAAAAGGTGTCGCGATAAAAGTTCACGAACGTCGAAGAAACTCATTCATCGGTAAAGAATTAAGTTGCCCGTTTGAAAAGTTAATTGCCTCATTTGACAGAATTTAATGTAAAAGGTGAAATGAATATTTTAATGAAATTAATTTTATAAACATATTATTGAAAAAATTATAAAATAAAATTGTCGTGACCATAGCAAAAAGGAAATAAAAATATTAAAACCAAAACTAATAAAAAATATAATTAAAATATATTAAAACTAGCAAAATCAACAATGTTTGAAATGCTTATTTGTTTTTCTATTTTTAGCAAGTAAAAAGTACCGCGGGACTATCAACATTACATCATTAATTTTATAATGTAATTTATAAAATTAGCTTAAAAACAAGTAACAGTTTATAATTTAAATGTTAACGGACTAAATCGATAATAAAATAAACTAATTCCAGAAGCATGACATCAGCCCGTTGGGGGAAAATGGGCATTTTATAAGTAAATTGCACTCTATTCCCTTCGGCATCGAATTGATAGCAACCGCTGTTTTTAGCTGAGAATGATGATAACAATAAATATAATTTTACAATTAAACACAAATACTAATGAATACAATAACAGACAATTTGAGTAAATTCACATGAAAAACAAAATTTAAATAATTAAAAATGGATAAAACAACTCTTTAAAAAATGCTAGCAAATATAAACATCAATGTTTAATATATAATTCATAAACCCAGGAATTTAATCTTGAATGTTACTTTTATTGGCACAAATCGAATGAATCTTTGGATACAACAAGAAAATTTAAAAATTAAACGACGAATTGAGAAATTATATATATTAAGAATCAATATTGTTTCAACAAAATTGTTTCTCTGGACCATTCTTAAAAAAAATAAAGATTTTTTAACAACAATTGTCACATACATCGCAGATACAAAACGTCAATGCCATTCTCGTTAACCAATGTGATAGGATATATGATAAAAATTATTAGATAGAAATCTATGTGAAAAAATTAAATTAATATGAAAAACGATATATGAAATTCAAATCCAATTCAAAAAAAATTATACTATACTAATCATTCTAAAGGCATAAACATAATTAAAGTAATTACTACAAGATAAATTAAAGAAAATAATAAATTGACGAATTCAGTATGAAGGAGGAATGGCGATTGACTTTACAATCACGCATACTCCTTAAAATTAAAAAAAAAGAAGTAAAAAACAAAAAAACATTTCATAGAATTAAGCTTCGGTAATAAATGCTTCATTCTGTAACTTTAAAGCGGTTAAAAGAAAACTTCTGCTATTATTAGCGTAAGAACATACCTTTATGTTTAATGGCAAATTCTAATTACTACCTTCAGAAAGTTAAATTTATTTTTTTTAATATTAAAATACAGAAAAGTCTAGAATACAATAAAATATGCATGATGTAAGCGCCAAAATGAAGTGCGATTTCTTTTGTTGTAACTTTAAAATAAAATTATCAAAATAATAACAAACAAATAATTTTTTAAAAACTCGAATCATAAAAGATTGTGCAGGCCAACAGTAAAAGAAATGATGAGCTGCAATCAGGAATAAAAGTTAAGCACAAATAATTGAAAAACATTAAAAACATTATTAAAGATGTGACTGGCAGAATGAGCAAATTACTAAAAAAATGTTATATTACTAAATTAAAAAGAGATTTTAATCGTGATTGCTACCTCAAAAAGTAAAATAATTCTTGAAAACTACAAATTGTTTAAAATAATTAATATTTAGAAAAGTTGAATAAAATTAAAATAAATTCTGTTAATCGCCTATTAACTGATAATTAGTCGTGAAAAAAACAAAAGTAATTAGCGTTTGAGTCTTAATATTAAAATTCCATTAAAACAAAATTGTACCACTTCTCAGTTTAAAAATGCAAAATTAATAACAACAACTTTTAAATGAGTTGACAATAATAAATTGAGAAAAAATTCTTGCAAAAAACAAATAATGGCGGCATAATGTTTGTACCCGCCGTTTGTGATAAAAATAATTTGACAAAAGTATATTTATTTATGTATTAGAATTTCGGCGACAAAAATAAATAATTTAATTTAATATGCAGAGTTTTTTATATTATTTGTTTTGCTTTTTATTCTCTTAATGCTGGTATTTGTTTAATATTGAGCTTTAATTAATTATTTAAACAAATTTTAACTAAAATCTTATGGTCCAATTTCGTTGTACCATATTATACGCCAAACTTTTTGCTATTACGATAATTTACGCATGTCCTTTTTTTACCTTATGTTAGATTATAAACTATATTCAACTAGCTTAACAAAGATATCGGAAGTAAATAAACAATTAATTTAAGCATTATGTATAGATTTAAAAATATCTTGGGTAATCAATTAGTGATGTCACTGAATATCCCGACAAAGTATTTTTTAATCCTTTTTCTTTAACATTTATTAGTAGAGACGAGATTTTCACTTAACATGTTTTTTTTGCAAATAGGGAATCACGAGAGAAGCCCGGAAATAGCATTCATTTTGAAAAATTTTAGAATTAGAGCGACTTTTTAGTCCATATAAATCAATATTTTGGCTTTTTTGAGAATAAATCAATATTTCGACATTTTTCCGTAATAAATCCATATTTTAGACATTTTTCTTGAGAAAAATCCAATTTTTAGGCCTTTTTCCGAAAATTTTTGAAAGAAATTAATATTTCAAGCACATTTTCCGAAAATTGTTAAGAAAAATGCAATAAAAACGAAAAAACTCGAAAATCAAGAAATTTTTCAAACCAAAAATGCACCCCTAAAAATGACTTTTTTCTCTGACCAAAAATCCTCCCCCCAAAGATCGACATTTTCCCTAAAAATTTTTTTATTTATATTTTTTATAAAATTTTCAAAAACATGTAAAAAATAATACATTTACAATTGTAAGAGGAAAATTAATAAAGATTGACGAAATTTGAAGGTTTTACGCAAAATTTGACTGGATTTGGTCAGTTTTTGCACATTTTTTAATCAATATTTTGGCACTTTTTGGGGTTTTTGGTCAATATTTTAAGTCAATATTTCGCGTTTTTTAGTCAATATAAATCTCGTCTCTATTTATTACTTCTCCAATTATTTTTATAGTTTTTTTGAGGAAAATGTATGTATGCAATATAAAATTACAAATTGAAATGAATCAATATTTTTTGGTTTTTCTAAAATCTTTTAAGAAAAAAGCCTCATTTAAAAAGGCAATGTTAACATTTGAATTTGCGTCATTAAATTTTCACCAAATATCTTAAACAAAATTTAAAGTAACAATCACTAACCACTATTAGCTGGGCTCGACTCAATTTTTAAATCGGAATGGCACGATGACGACAGGCCAAAAAAAGGTTCGGCGATGATCCGGCGACTTTAACAGCTTAATCGCAGATTAATCATTAAAATTATTAAAGGCGTAAGAAAAATTTGTGAAATAAAAATGCAACATACCCAATTATAACGTTAAATTCAAATTTTTTAGAAAATTGGCTTTATAAAAAAACGTTTTATAAATGTTAAAATTGGAGACAAAATTCCAAAGCAAATTAATTGGATAAGACGCAATATCTCATAAAATACAAGGATATTCTGGCCCATACGTGCCGGGAGCTTAAACAGTCGTTTAATGCAAATGTTAATTGCTTCATAAACAACAAACTGATCAAATAAAACCTAAATTAAATTTTTTAATTTTCAACAGCTATTCACTGGAAATAAAATATAAATGAATTTCAAAGTATTGAAGCCGATTATTAAAACACTATATTTAAAAAGTTTAAACCAAACAACGGTTTTATTGTTAAACAAAATTTTTAAAAAAATGTAATAATAAATACAAAATAGCTTAAAATAAAGTAAAATAAATAAGAATATAAGAACTAATAATATTTTTTCTAAACTCATTAACAATAAAAAGTAAATTTGGAGGTGCAAAATATGATAATATTGTTGATGATTACAAAAGGTGCCGCAATAAGAGTTCACGAACGTCGAAGAAACTCATTCATCGGTAAAGATTTATTGAAAAGTTAATTTTCATATTATTCTGTAAAGGTGTAGAACATATATTTATGATGCCAGAAGTATGGCTTAAGATTTGTACAAAAAAGGCGTCAATCAATGGAATAATGATTTATTAATTTTTATATAAAAGACAAATTGTTATGAAGTATTACAATTTTAATACCAATAAATTATATTAAGTGCAAAAGCAATACAAACTCAGAACTCGGATTCGTGAGGATTGCAGAAAAATTAAACACATGGGGCGCGTAAAAGTCACAAATCTGATAAACGATATAAAACTACGGATAAAATTATTGGGAAATTTAATGGTGAATAAATGCATATCTTCATAAACGCTTATTAAATAATTTTAATTAAAATAACCAATTTCTTAAAAGCAATATTGCAAATGTCGTTGCTAATTTTGTATAAACTGGCATTATTCTTACCAAAATTTTTGTTTGTGGAATCCGCACCCCCAATTGTTTTCCCGACTTTGAAAACAAAAAAATTATTTTTTCAAAAAGGGGTTTCAAAAAGTGGGAGGGGTTGGGTGACCAACTCCACTATTAGCGTTTAAGCTTACAAACTTTTTAAAGCTAGGTTATTCATATTTATTTTAGTTTTAATTCTCCGTGTTTTTCTCAATTTTTTGATGTTAAAATTCTAAAGGTTCTTCAAATTTGAGCTGTGATATGATTTTTTAAAGTTCCTGCGCACTGTTTTTTCAACAAATGCAATAATTCACATTTTCGACCCTTCATTGTGTGGCGGGCAAAAAAACCCGAAAGTAAATCGAGGGTGCTCTACACGTTAGGCATGGTTTAAAAGTGATCTGAGTACTGACAGTAAGGGATGTTCCCATCGTCAGTCGTAGTGGTGCAAAAATTTTACGCAAAATTAAATGACAGGTATAAAGAATTCGATTTCTCTAAGTATTACTACCAAATGATCAGAATTTCTGATCGTTTGTGCTACCCAAAAGCGTAACTGCCACTGGCTCCAATAAAGCGCAATTCCGTGTAATTTTGCCACTTTTTCCGTACTTTTGCTGACCAAATTCTTCCCACTGCCTGACAGTTGGCCATAGGGTGGGAGTGTAACGGCACCGACAGCAGAGAATGATCGATGACCAGCACGAGAAGCAGCGGCAAAATCCAAGCGTACATAAACAAAGCTTTATTGAAATCAAAAAATGAAAAGTATGGCTGAATTCTGGCCTTTTTACATTAGTTGCTATCAGTACTTCATTTATTCGTTGAAAGTTTTAATCATATTGAGATGAGAAAATAAATACTAAATAAATATTGATCAAATTTCACCTATTAAATTTATTCGCCGCGTTGAAAACTTACAATTTGCCAACTTTTTTTGGCAATTAATCATACAGTCTATGCAAATCTGGCATTGAGTTTAATACTATTGATGAAGCGGTGAAGCAATGACAATGAGATCTTTTAGGACGATATAAAACCCAAGCTTTTCCCAATATGTTTAAAGGTAATAAAGTCCTTAAAAACGATTTTTTTATTAATGGCATTTTATGTTAAACCTGGCCTTTAAGTTTGGTTTAGAAAAATGTTTCAATAAAAATTATAAAACATATCAAATTTAAAAATTTTCTAAATTTTCACAAATTATTAATTCATTCAAGATGCTGTGTATGTATAATCGTTTTAGACTGAAAAATATATAAATCGAAAAAAATTAATTTTGATTTTTCAAGAAAGATATGCTCCCGAATGTTGAGCATATAGTTACAATTATTAATTAATTCAAAAGCCTTCTGTGGTTGGTGTGGTCACCCCTCCCCCGCTGGTCGCTTCCATTCGGCCCATAGCAAAAGTATGGAATGCTGAATGGAGAAAGAAAATGAGAGAGAGGTAAATCTCTGCTTCTTTATACCCTCTCTTTTCTACTCTTTCTCTGATTCTTTTTTGAGTCGAGCTTCTTCGCTAATCAATAAAATATGATGCCGGGCGTCATTTTTAGTCTTCCGTTCGCCATCCATTCATTCATTTACATATTCATCCATTTTTTGGTTCAAATTTTTGTTAGCGTTCGTACTTCATTTTTCCAGATTTGTTTTTACTTGAGTTACATGATTATAAAACGGCATTAGATCGTATGTGTGTATACATATATGTCCATTTCCGTTAAGTTTTATTAATATTGGCCGAATTTCGGTATTTTTGTGTCCCCCCCCCCCCCCCTCCTCCCATTTTCGACAAAATATGCAATTCTAAACCCACAAATAATGTAAAAAAAGTTGTTATTCTCAAATAACTAAGTAAAAAGGAGCTAAAATATGCATTTTATAAATTTTCAAAAAGAAAAAAGCCAACTAGCAACTTTTTTTTGAAATCAATTGCATTAAAATATGCAAATCCTATCTTAAAAAGGTTGCCGATTTTTGTCTCAGTTCGTTTGGTCACTGTGATGCGCTTGATTACGAATGTGTCAATATAAAAAAAATAGTGAATTTAAATCGGGTTTGAATCAGTTGAACTTTTGAAGAAGGAAAAAAGTGCCTTTGGCTCTGGATTTATTATTTAAACCGAAACAAATTACGAAATACATCTGGAAAACCACTTCAACAAAATAATTAAATGAGACTAAAACGGTTCAAAAGTTAAAAAAATAAACAATTTTAACTAATTAAAAATACAAAACAAATGTATGTTCACTAAATTTTAAGATATGTATCCATGTGAATTACTATGTTTGAAACATTATTGTAAAATAATAAAATATACGCACAGCTTACCAAAACAAAAAGTTTATTAGAAAAATTGGAATACAATTAACCAAATTTCTTTTTCTGAGTGATTAATTCGTCATATAAATCATCTGGCCTCATTTGATAGAATTTAATGTAAAAGGTGAAATGAATATTTTAATGAAATTAATTCTATAAACATCTTATTGAAAAAATTATAAAACCATAAAATTGTCGTGACGATAGCAAAAAGGAAACAAAAATATTAAAACCAAAACTAATAAAAAATATAATTAAAATCACAAAATCAACCATTTTTGAAATGCTTATTTGGTTTTTATATTTTTATTTTGTGACCGCGGGCGTAGATGGAGGTAGTTAGTTAAATAAGAATACTATAAATTTATAAAATAAATAAACAATAAAATTAACGAAATAAATGTGACGAAAAACCTTCGCAAAAAACCAACAATTTTTGCCTAATAAAAGATAGGCGGAATATTCACAAATAATAACACGAAATGACGCATCCAATGGTCCCCAAAAAAATTGCATAAATTGTCGTTCAAAAATAAAAAATTATCTCTGATAATACACTTTTTGGAAACAACATTAAAATTAAATAAATAACGCTTCACGACATCTGGGATGTCGACGACTGAAACGCTTGTACGGAGGACGGACTGCCCGTCTATTGATTTATACAATCCTATATTATATTATAACTAAACAACCACCCCTGATGATTGAAATACACGTACGCGGAACAATCGATTCGCGACATACAAAACAAGGCTTGAGTCACACTCGATGATAAAGACCAAATAGGAACAAAAGCTTTTTAATAATATAAATAAACAAGTGTAATTTAATATCCATAAGTTTTATGGTCATTGGAAAGAAATTTAACTAAAATATTCAACTTTCTTAACGGCAAAATCACAAAAATTTCTGTGTTCAAATGTTAAAAATTTTGTTTATAGCACAAGGAAGTTGAAAATGTAAAATGCAATTATTACTCTATAATCTGGATTATGCGAAAATCTCGGCTGTCGTGAAGAATGACTTGTATGCATTTGAGGCTCTGATGTCACCCGACTATTCCTTTCGTAATAAAAACGAAACAAATAAGTAATTTGTTACCCCAACCCAGGTTCAATTATCTGAGCCTAACAAAAAGATTGTCGCTACGTAAAAATTGAAAAAATCTGCTTAATTATAATGAACTTATTATTATTGTAACCTAAGCCTTTTTATTAACATAACAATTTATTGTAAAATACTTCATTAATTAAATAAAATTTGTCATGAATAACGTCATGATTTTGCAAATTAAAAACCTGACGTATCATCCTACTTGTATTCGACAATTTTTAAATTGATAAACTTTGGGCAACAAGAAATTGTAGAATTGTGTTCAAATGTGAACAAAGGCAAATTTTTTAAACATGTTTCCTGCTCAGGGCACATCAAAATAAAAAACAAAGAATATTTAAAATAATAAAAAAATGGGCATCAATAGAATGACGCTGCCAATTAAAAATTCACTATCTTAGTTTTTGTTTAAATTTAATTAAAAACCCTTTATCCAGAAAAAGTTAGTTAAAAATAAAGCTTTATTTAAAATTAAGACAATGTCTACGCTAAAAAGTCACTAAAAAAATAAGTAAATGTTTTTCTCTTATCATCATTTTTCTGGTTAATTGTTTTCGTTCTTTCTTCAGCGACATGGTAAATTTTGTAAAAACTTGGAAAAATTGAATAAGTTCTTAAATTTATTTGTTATAAAATAATCAAAATTTTGATTTTTAAAATAGATTTATTTAAACCAAAAATCCATGTCTAGTATTTATTTAAGGATCCTACGAGACTGTCTACAAAACATGAAATAACACAACAACGGTACTATGTGCCATGAAATCTTCGAGCAGTCGTACAAATACAAGTTGGCGGACAGAACATCGGAGGTGGCCGGCGGGCAGAACGGCGGTAGCTATAAATACTAATTTTAATCTACGAAGCATTGGTTTTAATTTAAACAAACAAAAAATCTAAATTATAATAATGACTAATTAAAGACATTTACATCAGGATATCAAATAAAAGTTTAAGAAATAAAACTTTGATTGATTTCTAATATTCAAATTTAACTTTAAAAATATTTTGAATAAAAGTTAAATTATCCAAGTTAGTTCGTCATAATATAAATCCGGAAATTTAAATTATATCAAATTTTGATAATGTTAATTCAAATATAAATTAAAACTTATTACACTTGAATTTGATGTCGAAGAATGCAACATATAATCGATTATTGCTTTTTTTTGTCGAAGGCAATAATTAAGTGGCACGGCCGCAGCAACGACAACAACCGACTTCGAGTAGTTTTCGAGTTCAAAATATTTAATCTTAAAAAACGCACAGATTAAAAAAATTAATTAAATATAAACGCATATTTATTCTAATTCATATACAAAAAGGCAAATGAATATAAGAGGCAATATTGATTAAATAGACAATCAAAGTTAAAACAAAATATTTTTTCTGTTAATAAGTAGATATGTAAACCTTTCATATAGGGTGTCGGCTACTATTGGTTATTTAATAACGAAATTTAGCCTATCATCCTAGATCACCAATCTGATAAACGATATAAAACTACGGATAAGAATTATTGGGAAATTAATGTTGATTAAATACATATCTTTATCGACGCTTATTGAATAATTTTAATTTAAATTAACCAAATTCTTAAAAGCACACCTTGCGTTACTCGCGAAGCTCACAGTTCGTAGAGATTACTGCCATCTCAGATGTGATTGGCGGGACATCAACGACCATCGGAAATAATTTGATTATCTAAAATGAAAAACATTAAAAACATTATTTAAAGATGTGACTGTCAGAATGAGCAAATTACTAAAAAATGTTGTATTACTAAATTAAAAAGAGATTTTTATCGTGATTGCTAAAATAATTGTTAGAACTACAAATTTTTATAAATGTATTAATATTTGGAAAAATTGAATAAAATTAATATAAAATTGTGTTGATCCTTTTTGAAATAATAATTAAATAGAAATAAATATGTTGTTTTGTATAAAATAAAATAACAAAGAAATAATAAACTAATTTAATAATGTAAATAAATTAAGTATATATAAATATTATGGAAAATAACTTTTTTGTAAATTTTGAATACAGAGTGTAATTATCATTCATTTAAATGCTGCTTTAAACCGTATAAATTATGGAGGAAACACCAGCACCCGCCAATGACGATGATGAGGACTAGCACATACTACATTAGAATACAACATAATGCAAAATAATTTGTTAAAATAATATTTTTCTTTGGTTAAACTAAACATAAAGAACACATTTTATCTTAATATGTACTCAATTACTTTACAAACCTGTTCTGTGTTTTGCATGGACTCCTCATAAAGTATATTTTGAATTTAAACGGTGAAACAAAATAATTGAAATATAGGTCGGTTTGCTGGATTAAATACCTTACATGCAAATGGGTATAAACATGAAGCCGCCCGACTAAGCTATAAAACGGACGATGCCATTTATGTAAATGTTAATAGAGAATAAAATAAAAAAGGACAAAAATCTTGATATAATATTATGCAAATAAATTAAAATGCGAAATTAGGTAATAGGTACATTTTGGCAAGATTTGTTTGGCAAACAAATATGGGCGGCAACAATAAAAATAATAAAAAAACATAAAATTATAATTTAAAAAATAATTGTTAACAAACTGATAATTAGCTATAATGGCGCTAAAACAATTAAAAATTAAACAAAAACTTTGTTATAACTTTTCTTGCAATGCATTATTATTAACTTAATTACTGAAATAAAACCACACAACTTAAATATATGTAAATAAACAATAACACATACGCCATTTTATAAGCAATGCATTTATGGTAAAAATTATTCCCGGATTTGAACAATAATCTAAAGAAAAAAAGGAAACTTTTCTTTTAGCTATTTTATGGAGAAAATTATTTTAAAACTAAGAAATTGTATAAATAAATATTGATATATAACCTGAAGAAAGTTTTGGCAAGTTATTGGAAGCAATTTACGAACATAAAAATAATATAATCAAACAAAGTGCATAAATTGAAGAAGAAACTGCATACATTTTTGATCTATACATTTTTTCAAATTTATAAATTCCCACAATTACAGTGAAGCTTTATTTTGAAAAAATGATTCATTATTAATTTAATCATTTTATTAAGTTTATTTATTTTGTTTATAATTTTATCAGCATTTGCTCCTTTTTTAGTATTTGTGCGGCGGCAAAATTTTTTGTGATTTTATTTTTTCGAGTCTAAGATAGATCCCTAACTAAAAGATGACTATCTCAAATTGAAAAAAGACATTTTTTCAAAAACATAAAGAGAAATTATTTCTTATTTCTTCATCACCGAATTATACAAAAAAGACATAAGAGTTCAAGATATTTAATCTTAAAATACGCAAGATAAAAAAATATTAAAAAAATTAATTAAATATAACGCTATAACGCATATTTATTCAAATTTATATACAAAAACGCAAAATGACAATCAAAGTTAAAACAAAATATTCATAACATCGGAATCATATAACTCCATTATTAAAATAAGTCACTAAATATTAAACAATACAGCGAGTTTGAACCAAATCAAGTATGTTTAAAGTACTAATTAATAACTAAAAATGTTTAGTAAATGCAAAAATGTATTAAAAGTAAAAATAAATAAACTACAATTCTGAAATTTGCAAATATTGCGAATTCGAGTTCGTTGACGATGCAGTCTTGGTAAAATGTGAGTGCTAAAGATCATCGAAATGCAGCTATATCAAAAAGACTAACGAAAAAATTGGCACTATGTGTAAATGTAGTCTGATGGTCAGATCCTTAAATATATTATATGTAAAGGCGCATGATTAAAAATAATAAACAACGTATCAGTAAATTAAAGATCATATCCATGGCTGATAAAAGAAAATCGACTACTAGGCATGCAAATTGGCACTGAAGGACCTTGGATTGACTAAGTCCTGGCATTCCTTCGTGACATCACAAATGAAGTTCAATACACAATCAAATAGAATACAAGCATATCAGCAAATTAAAAACAGTTTATATTTTAAATGCTAATTACTAAATCGATAATAAAATAAATTAAATTCCAGAGGCATGATGACATCAGCCTGTTTTGGGGGAAAATGGTTATTTTATAAGTAAATTGCACTCTTGTAATGCTAATAAAATGTCATTACGGAACAATCTTTAATTTTAACAGCCGTACGCAACTAATGACGCTGTTCGACAGGCCGCAGCAGCTGTCAGACGCCGCCAAGAGCGAAATTCTACAAATTGTTGCCGGATCTCAAGTTGAGCAAAGAAATTCTATAAAGATAAAGTAAACAATAATAAAACCAAGAAAGTTATTGGAGGATGTGTCAATGCGTACAATGGACGAACTACCAAATGAATAAAATACCAAATAATTTAAACGAGTTTTATTATTAGAAAATTAAAAGTGCATGTAAGCAGTTGTATAGGAAAGAGATAAAAATATTGATTAACAAGTTATAAAAAAAGTAAAATAAAATAAAATGATCAAATACCAATTCCATGTCAAGTTAAAGAGATAAAAATAATTTTAAATGAGAATGAGAATGATGATAACAATGAATATAATTTTACAATTAAACTAAAATACTAATGAATACAATGGCAGAAAATTTGCGTAAATTCACATAAAAAAACAAATTTAAATAATTAAAAATGGACAACAAATTCTTTAAAATTGTTATCAACTATAACCATCAACCTTTATAATTCATAAACCCAGGAATTTAATCTTGAATGTTACTTTTATTGGCACAAATCAAATGAATCTTTGGATACAACAAGAAAATTTAAAAATTAAACGACGAATTGAGAAATTATATATATTAAGAATCAATATTGTTTCAACAAAATTGTTTCTCTGGACCATTAAAAAAATAAAGATTTTTTAACAACAATTGTCACATACATCGCAGATACAAAACGTCAAGCCATTCTCGTTAACCAATGTGATAGGATATATGATAAAAATTATTAGATAGAAATCTATGTGAAAAAATTAAATTAATATGAAAAACGATATATGAAATTCAAATCCAATTCAAAAAAAATTATACTATACTAATCATTCTAAAAGGCATAAACATAATTAAAGTAATTACTACAAGATAAATTAAAGAAAATAATAAATTGACGAATTCAGTATGAAGGAGAAATGGCGATTGACTTTACAATCACGCATACTCCTTAAAATTAAAAAAAAAGAAGTAAAAAACAAAAAAACATTTCATAGAATTAAGCTTCGGTAATAAATGCTTCATTCTGTAACTTTAAAGCGGTTAAAAGAAAACTTCTGCTATTTTTAGCGTAAGCACATACCTTTATGTTTAATGCAAATTCTAATTACTACCTTCAAAAAGTTAAATTTATTTTTTTTAATATTAAAATACAGAAAAGTTTAGAATACAATAAAATATGCATGATGTAAGCGCCAAAATGAGTGCGATTTTCTTTTGTTGTAACTTTAAAATAAAATTATCAAAATAATAACAAAACAAATAATTTTTTAAAAACTCGAATCATAAAAGATTGTGCAGGCCAACAGTAAAAGAAATGATGAGCTGCAATCAGGAATAAAAGTTAAGCACAAATAATTGAAAAACATTAAAAACATTATTTAAAGATGTGACTGGCAGAATGAGCAAATTACTAAAAAAATGTTGTATTACTAAATTAAAAAGAGATTTTAATCGTGATTGCTACCTCAAAAAGTAAAATAATTCTTGAAAACTACAAATTGTTTAAAATAATTAATATTTAGAAAAGTTGAATAAAATTAAAATAAATTCTGTTAATCGCCTATTAACTGATAATTAGTCGTGAAAAAAACAAAAGTAATTAGCGTTTGAGTCTTAATATTAAAATTCCATTAAAACAAAATTGTACCACTTCTCAGTTTAAAAATGCAAAATTAATAACAACAACTTTTAAATGAGTTGACAATAATAAATTGAGAAAAAATTCTTGCAAAAAACAAATAATGGCGGCATAATGTTTGTACCCGCCGTTTGTGATAAAAATAATTTGACAAAAGTATATTTATTTATGTATTAGAATTTCGGCGACAAAAATAAATAATTTAATTTAATATGCAGAGTTTTTTATATTATTTGTTTTGCTTTTTATTCTCTTAATGCTGTTATTTGCTTAATATTGAGCTTTAATTAATTATTTCAACAAATTTTAGCTAAAATCTTATGGTCCAATTTCGTTGTACCATATTATACGCCAAACTTTTTGCTATTACGATAATTTACGCATGTCCTTTTTTTACCTTATGTTAGATTATAAACTATATTCAACTAGCTTAACAAAGATATCGGAAGTAAATAAACAATTAATTTAAGCATTATGTTATAGATTTAAAAATATCTTAGGTAATCAATTAGTGATGTCACTGAGTATCCCGACAAAGTATTTTTTAATCCTTTTTCTTTAACATTTATTACTTCTCCAATGCTTAATAAACAACAAACAGATCAAATAAAAGCTTAAATTAAATTTTTTAATTTTCAACAGCTATAAACTGGAAATAAAATATAAATGAATTTCAAAGTATTGAGGAGCCGATTATTTAAACACTATTTTTTAAAAGTTTAAACCAAACAACGTTTTATTGTTTAAACAAAATAAAAATATTGTAATAATTAAATACAAAACACCTTGCTTAAAATAAAGTAAAATAACAATAAAAAGTAAATTTAGAGGTGCAAAATATGATAATATTGTTAATGACTACAAAAGGTGTCGCGATAAAAGTTCACGAACGTCGAAGAAACTCATTCATCGGTAAAGAATTAAGTTGCCCGTTTGAAAAGTTAATTGCCTCATTTGACAGAATTTAATGTAAAAGGTGAAATGAATATTTTAATGAAATTAATTTTATAAACATATTATTGAAAAAATTATAAAATAAAATTGTCGTGACCATAGCAAAAAGGAAATAAAAATATTAAAACCAAAACTAATAAAAAATATAATTAAAATATATTAAAACTAGCAAAATCAACAATGTTTGAAATGCTTATTTGTTTTTCTATTTTTAGCAAGTAAAAAGTACCGCGGGACTATCAACATTACATCATTAATTTTATAATGTAATTTATAAAATTAGCTTAAAAACAAGTAACAGTTTATAATTTAAATGTTAACGGACTAAATCGATAATAAAATAAACTAATTCCAGAAGCATGACATCAGCCCGTTGGGGGAAAATGGGCATTTTATAAGTAAATTGCACTCTATTCCCTTCGGCATCGAATTGATAGCAACCGCTGTTTTTAGCTGAGAATGATGATAACAATAAATATAATTTTACAATTAAACACAAATACTAATGAATACAATAACAGACAATTTGAGTAAATTCACATGAAAAACAAAATTTAAATAATTAAAAATGGACAACAAATTCTTTAAAATTGTTATCAACTATAACCATCAACCTTTATAATTCATAAACCCAGGAATTTAATCTTGAATGTTACTTTTATTGGCAGAAATCGAATGAATCTTTGGATACAACAAAAAAATTTAAAATTAAACGAATTGAGAAATTATATATATTAAGAATCAATATTGTTTCAACAAAATTGTTTCTCTGGACCATTCTTAAGAAAAATAAAGATTTTTTAACAACAATTGTCACATACATCGCAGCTACAAAACGTCAAGCCATTCTCGTTAACCAATGTGATAGGATATATGATATGAAAAAATTATTAGGTAGAAATATCTATCCGGCATTACAAGCATCCTTTCGATATACTCTGAGAAATTTTGTGAAATTATATTAAGAATCAAACATCAAAAAAATTTTAGAAAAATAAAAATAAATCTCAAACATAGTTTTTATAATAAAAAAACTTAAAATTAAAAAAAAAAGAAAAGTAAAAACGCAAAAAAAACATTTTATAGAATTTAAACTCCGGTAATAAATGCTTTATTCTGTAGCTTTAAAGCGGTAAAAAGAAAAAGTTTTGCTATTTTTAGCGTAAGAACATACATTTATGTTTAAATGCCAAATTCTAATTAATACCTTCGAAAAGTAAATTAATTTTTATTAAATTTAAAATTGTACTCTTAAAATGAAAAAAATTTCAAACCAAAAATGCACCCCTAAAAAAATGACGTTTCCTTTGACCAGAATCCACCCCCAAAGCTCGACATTTTCACAAAAATTTTTTGATTTCATATTTTTTTATAAAACTTACAAAAACATGAAAAAAATAATACATTTAGCAACATTTATAATGATTGACGAATTTTGAAGGGTTTTACGCATTACCGGATTTGGTCAATTTTAGCACATTTTTTAATCAATTTTTGGCACTTTTTGGGGTTTTGGTCAATATTTTTCAGTCAATATTTCACGTTTCATAGTCAATATAAATCCCATCCCTAATAATAACAAACAAATAATTTTTTTAAAACTCGAATCATAAAAAATTAGAAGAAATAATGAGCAGCGATTAGGAATAAAAGCTAAGCATAAATAATTTGATTATCTAAAATGAAAAACATTATTTAAAGATGTGACTGGCAGAATGAGCACATTACTAAAAAAATGTTGTATTAGTAAATTAAAAAGAGATTTTTACGTTATTGCTACCTTAAATTACAAAAAAGCATAATAAACTGTTTACCGAACCCTTGTAGTTGGAGCGCGAAGAAATACTTCACGCTCCCAGGTGCTCCCGGGTAATGCTAACGTGGTAAACTTGTGGTAAATAATTCTTGAAAACTACAAATTTTTTTAAATATATAAATATTTAGAAAAGTTGAATAAAATTAAAATAAAATTGTGCTAATCGCCTATTAACTGATAATTGTCGTGAAAAAAACAAAAGTAATTGGCGGTTGAGTCTTGATATTAAAATTTCATTAAAACAAAATTGTACCACTTTCTCAGTTTGAAAATGCAAAATTAATAACGAAAAATTTTAATGATTTGACAATAATAAATTGAGAAAAAATTCATGCATAAAACAAATAATAAGGAAATTTTAAATTTAAAAATAATTGGCAAAAGACAGAAAAAATTAACAAATTACTATAAAAATTAATATTAAAACAAACTTTAACACTCCTTACTACCATTTGGATGATCCTAACAGTGGACCGCTGGCTCCGTATTTCCCCAAAAATTCCACGAAACCATTCGTGATTTTGGCACTCGTAAACTCAACAAGTTTTTTGGCGGCATAATATTTGTACCCGCTGTTTGTGATAAAAATAATTTGACAAAAGTATATTTATTTATGTATTAGAATTTCGGCGACAAAAATAATAATTCATTTAATATACAGAGTTTTTTATATTATTTGTTTTAGCTTTTTTTTCTTTCTCTTAATGCTGTTATTTGTTTAATATTGAGCTTTAATTAATTTTTGCAATTTTCTAAGCCTTATTAATATTTATAATATTTGAACTAAGTAAAATATTTCAACAAATTTTAAATAAATCTTAGGGTCCAATTTCGTTGTAACATACTATACGCCATTTTCTGCTACATTACGATAACTTACCCATATCCTTTTTTTACCTTATGTTAGATTGTAAACTAAATTTAACTTTCAATAACTTTATAAAATTAGCTAAATAAGTCGGAATTTATATATTTAATAAACTTAACATTTCACTCAATATTATCAGTAAAATGAAAATCCGAATTCAAGTCAAGTTTTTTTATTTTGAATTGAGTTTTTTTTCATTATTTTTTTAACAAAAGTTTTAATAATTCTTAAATTTTTGAACCGCGTCTCAGTTTTTAATGAGATTGCGCGTTTGAATAAGTGTATCATTTATTTAGTGTTATATTAAATTATAATAAAGTTATTTAATTAGTTAAAAAAATAAATGTTTGATAAACAAAATATTCCTATTAATTTTCATATTATTTATTTCTATGGGTTTTATGTGATCCCAATTCATTAGCACATCTTTCATAGTTAAATGAAATAGAAGTCATTGTTTTTGATATTTTTCATAAATTTGATAAATAGTAAAATGTAATATGTTTTTAAATAATAATTAAAATAGAAACATGAGTAATTTGACATTTTATGGTCATTGAAAAAGAATGAAACAAAACTTGATTAACATTCTAACAGCTTAACTAAAAATAAATAATGAATCGTTTGAGTTTTTTTGACGTTCTTTCTTTGCAATCATCTTCAACTTTTGCGTTGAAATTTAAAATTAAAATGTCGGGCAACACCGACAAATGTGTCAATTGGAGCTGATTTAAAATCGCATATTAAATATATAATACATTATTTAAGAATTAAATAAGTTCTATTAAAGAATGCCATTGAATAATAAAAAAAGTAAAAATTTGTTATAAATCTTAAAAATGCAATTATTTCTTTTTTACCAACGTCTCCAATTTTATTTATTTTAATTTTATCAATTAACAAGTAATATAAATAACGTTACTAAGTTGATTGTTTTATAATAGCATCTAGGGGCTCATCACGTATCATTTATTTACTAAATATTTAATATTATTTGGAATTTTTTATTTATTTAGCAGTTATTTTTGGCAAATTTATACAGATATTTAATTTTCAAAAAATGATAAATACAAATTATAAAGAAAGGTTTGCAGTAGAGTTTTAAAACGTTTTTTAGTTATTGATAGTTTTCTTCAAATTAACTTTGTTTCTTTCTCGCAGCGGCGTCTTTGCTGTAATAATCTTTTTTTCAATGTTGTATACCTTTGAGATTTAATTCTTTTATTTTTGTAATCAGTGATTTCTAAGGCTATAACGAATCTTCAATTTCAGCTGTCACAAAACTATAATATTTAACTCAATTATCAATTATTTAAAATCATTTTAAAATTAGATAAAATAACTGCTGCATCTGTTTTTAGAGAAGTAATTTGCTTAATAAAGGCATCGGCAATAAATAAACAATTAATTTAAGCAATTTATTTTGAAATCAAAAATAAGCAAATGTATTCAAGATATTATCAATTTCAAAATTATTTTTTACTCTTCTTTTTGTAATTAAAACATTTCCTTTAAATTATGTTATATTCAATGGTAGCACGTGGAGAATCGGCTGGGATAACGTATTCGATGCCATTTTTAATATGTAAAATAAAGCGACAAAACAAATTGTGTACTATCATAAACGAAGAATTTATTCAAAATAATTAAAAATTGTTAAATAAAAGTTTCAAGAAAAATTTAAAAAATGCATAATAAAATGGCTAAGCTCTAATCAAAAACAACATTTAAACAAATAATGAATATGCATGAAAATTAAAAAATATATAACCATTAATAAATATAAATTTGACTAAATACAAACAAATGTTATTTTCCAATAAATTATCTAATATTACAAAGAAATTACTTTAATATTAACCACAAAAACAACCAGAATGGAACGATTGTTCGTTATGGGCAATGGGACGGCATGGCAATCGTAAGTGAATTTTGGAAAGAATTTCAAATTAAGTGCTAATTTATTGGGGGTTTTTTAAATAAGATATTGATAATATTCATGTTTTAAGGATGCAATGAAGACGGCTCCTCATACGATGGTCAAAATTTGGATTTTGATGGCAGACCCATCAAACAAAAAGTTGTTCAAAACGGCACTGGCAATGAACATTGTTGGTGTAAGTTGTTATCAATCCTCCTAAAATTAAAATGAGTACAAACATAAATTTAAAAACTATAAATAAATAAACTTAAACATAAACTACTTGAAAACTTTTTTATGTGTGGAAAAGATTGGATTCGTGAACCCTAATTAGTAAGCCGGCTCACTTTTTACAACATGTAACAAAAAACTGTTACGGTTGTGCAAGATTTTTCACCATTAATAGGAAATACATCTATATTTAAAGCTTTATAAACTTCAAAATGCCCGCACAAGCATACGCAATGTTAAAGTTACCGGTCGGTTCGCTTGTGGCATAAGCATCAAGGATGGGAAAATTAATATCAAAACCTGGCTTTAGACAAATTAAATCTTTTTAGTAAAATTATTACAATTTACTCTATGAATACAATCAATACCAACTAAATTTTTAAATCACCCTAAATGAATTAGAAAAAGTACATTTATGAAGGAATATATTAACTACATAATGATATAGGTTTAGTGAAAATAAAAATATTAATATTATCACATAAGTTAAAGTTACCAGATTTAGTTGGATTGCTCCCCAAGTATCTAACCATGCCTTCTAATAATGAAAATCTAGAACTGCTAAAAAATGCCTTTTTATCGTAAATACTTTAAATCAAATTTAAAAATATTTGAATTCATTCAATATTCGAAGATAAATAAATCTATAATGCATATTAAAAGTAGACAAATAAGAAAACCTCTAAACTAAATATATTTATATATTGACGAAACAAGTTTTTAAATTTAACATATTTCCAGTTCAATTTTTTTTGAAAAAGTCGTAATATTTTAAATGTATCAAGCAAGAAAGGACACAAAAGATTGGGTTTATTAATTAAAAAATACCAAAAAAAATCATTTATTAGTTATTGATCTGTCTAAATGCAAACTAAAATATCCTGGCTTTCTTAAATCAAACACTGTTTTGAGTCCGAGGAATGAAGAATGAATAAATAAAGTTATAAATTAATTCAATAAAGTTTAAATCAATAATAAACAAAAACTAAAATTTATGAATTTCAAAATAAATAACAAAAAAATTATAAGAAAAATTTAAAATCACACAAAAATATGTTTGAAAATTTAATATTTACTTAATTTGAAACAAATATTCAAAGGCGAATCCTACCTTTCACACGCAAGTGAGCGAGGAACAACGCACTGGTGCGAGTTAGCTATCCAAAGGATTTTTGGGTTCGGAATTCGGCCCTTTAAATGGGGACTCAGTTTTCTACTGCTTAAAAAATTGGCAAAATAAATTATATAAGCTTCCAAACCTGCTGAAAATGAATGAGTCCAGTCTCAAGTAGCACCATAAAACAAAAAGTGGGGCAGATAAAGATTAAAACATCAAATTCTATTTAAATCTTCCTCTAAATTTCCTAAGCTGTTAAATACAAGTTTTTTAACAACACGTAAAATTCGGTATAAGTTAATTCTAAAACCAATAAACATTTTCAATAATAAGTTTTGGCAACAGTAATTAAACAGATTAAATAAAAATAATAGATACAATGCAACAAAAAAAGTCATAGCTAAATTTGTGTTTCCAAATTAAAACGTGAAAATAAATTTAAAAAATTTTCTTTATAAAAACCCAAGAAACAATTTATATAAAAATAAATCAAAATAAATTCGAAAATATTATTTTTCAGGCACATAAAATTATGGAAGAACACCGCCACGATCAAGATAACGAGGACTGAAGGTGATCACATGACAATTACGTTTCTCCTTAGATGTTGTTTGTTAATAAATAAAAATGTAATGCTAAATAAAAAATCAAACATTATCAAAAAATGTCAAAAATTGAAAATATTCAAATGGATAAATGCGAAGAACCAAATCAAATAAAATAGTAAATTTTCCAAAATGGCGATAATAATAGAACTTGCTTTCATAATAAAAACATTTTAAAGGTTTAAAAGTTATTATTGATTGAAGATATATTCTCGTTCATTCTTTTATAAAAAATTGCAAGCCTAAACATCTTACGAATGGGAATTATCCAAAATATAAGATATACGATACGAAAAAACATAACAATGACTTTTTCTTAAAAAATTTTATTTTGTAATAAAGTTGAAGCAGAGAGACCAAATTACTTTAGTTGTGGAGTGGGCAACATTAAAAAGCAATATTAAACTTTATTAATCTTAATTGATTCATTTAATTATGAAATGACCAAATGTAAAATAATAATTTTAATTTACATACAAAAGATGGAAAGTCGACAGCTTTAAATCAAAATTAATAAAAAGTAAACTTAATTACTGGTTTATTTCTGAACATAATATTTATATTACATACAAAAAGATTCAACGCATCGTCATTAAATGCATAGTTTGAATAAAAAAGGTCATTCTGAATTAATATCCCAACAAAATATACAAATATAATTAAGAAAGCACTTTTTATAATTAAAATTTGTTTGTGACATTAAAACGCACACCATGAAAAATTGATTCCAAAACACATGCTGTGCCATAAGACTATATTATAAAATTAATTTTTAATACAAATAAATTGGTGCGATTAATTTATAATAAATTAATGACTAAAATCATCTGACTAATCGACATATTTAAAGGTTTTTAAATGTTGTGTTGTAAAAGAGCAAAAGTGAGAAATACAAATATCGCGCCATCTATTTTTTCGAAAGAATTTGACAGCGTTTTGACCCAGAGCTTGGTCCCCAGTTTTGATTTCAGGATATATAATATTTTAAATGGGAAAAATACATATATTTCATTGATTTCCATGAAAAAACAAAATAAAATGTTTACTTTATAAAGTTAGTAATAAATATTAAATAACTTTCGCTTTTAACCTTTGTGGCACGAATTGTCATAAATTTTCTAGTATTATGCAAATCTGCGCTCCCGCAGCAAATGTATTAATTTGTTTTTTTATAAATTTGTTTTTGCGTAATTAATGCATAAGTTTTCGTCGTTTATTTAAACTTATACTATAAAGACGCGGCCTATATTTAAAAAAAAGTGTATAGGCTTGATTATTTTATAAAGAAATTGCTGTAATAAAATTTATAAATGTAACTTTTATAAAATATACATGAAGCGACTGATATTGCACCCTATAATCACGGTGATAGTAAATGGACCTTGTAATATGTAAAACATCTGAAAATTTCAGCGCTTAAACACTCGGATGGTGAGCAGAAATATAAATTTAATTTTAATTTAGACTACGTAAAATTATATTAACATTATTTTATATTTAGTTTTAATTATGCAAAAAAAAGTATTTTTAAATTTTTCAATAATTATTATATCTTTTCGTAAACTTCTTTGTTTCTTGGGTTTTATGAAATAGAATTTATTTCTTTTTTTATTTAAAGCCTTTTTATTTACTTGTTATCCGATATAAAAATGATAAATAATTAGCATATTTCATTAACATAAGTCATGTAATATTTTACTTGACTTTATACGAAATTTATTTTCTTATTACAAATTATGTACTATCATAATCGAAAAATTTATCAAAAATAATTAAAAATTGATAAATAAAAGTTTCAAGAAAAAGTTAAAAATTCATAATAAAAATTATTAAAAATATACAAATAGTCAACAAAAACACTCTGAAAATAATAGTTGTAATATAATATGTATAAAAAAATTAAAATAACTTTTGCGATTTTATAACATAAATTTAGTTAAAAAACCAAGAATTGACTTATGCTTGCTTGACTTATCAAAACCAAAAGCAAATATTTCAATATTAACATAATTGGCTGAGCTCTAATCGAAAAACAACATTTAAACAAATAATGAACTAGATCAGTAACCCATGGGTTACTATTGTTCAACACCTTTAGATTTTAAATGCTAATTAATTATATAATTTTAATTTCTTTTCTATTGCTCTAATTTATCTTTTTCGTGTGAAAATTTTTTGGCCGCAAAACAAATATTTGAATAAATATTAATTATTAGATTATGTCAGGCATTGATTGCTGCGTGGGAACAGGTATCCAAAGGCATTCCTTTTTCTGGCACATCAACCATTTTTTCCAAATGTTTAGACATTTGGCTTCAACCGGGAGGCGTGAGATGTTGGTTTAAATAAATAAAAATTTTAATGTAATTAATGAAAATTTTAAAACAATGACTCGAATTAGCTGTAGCGGAAAATTCAAAGATGTAACTCATAATATTATTTTTAGATTCAACGCATGTGTTTATAAGACACAATCTGAGACCAAATACCATCCAAGCCTAAAATTAAATTAAAAATTGAATTATTTGCTTTAAAAAAATATTTTGTATACTTAGATTAACCAAAAAACTTAACCAAATTAAATAACTTGCATAAAACTATTATTAAATACATAGATTGTTGATTTAAATTTTAAATAAATCAAAATAGCAACAAATTCTAATTTAATAAAATATAACAAGTTACGCAATTTAATGATCAGGAACATTTAAAACAAAATAAAGCAACAAAAATTAAAGCCACGCAAATAGCAAACAGACAAAAACTATTTTTATTTTGTGAACATTTTAAATACGGTACTATCAAGAAATACAGGAAGATTATAATCTGTATGACCGCAGATATGAAACATTTGAGTCTATGCCATATGCCTCAATTAAAAAACCCGAGCTTAATAATAGCTAAGAAAAGTTAAATAAACTAAATTTAATCACATACAATCTACAAAAAAGTTTAACTGAAATTTAATTAAAAAAATTGTTTTAATATTTAACAAATAAATTAACAAATAAAAATAATGTTAAACAAAGATTTACTGGAGAGAATCAAAAGAAGAAAAGGAGAAATTAGAATATAAATAACTAAAAAAAAACCTCTGAAAATCTGAATTAATACAACTTTCCCAAAAGTTTCATAAATTTCAAAAATAACATAAGTCATACGAAAATGATATAAATTATGTAAATTACAAGTTAAAATATTACAATAATAAAAATAATTTATATAAAAAAATAATCACATTATGGATTGTCGGACTTAAACGAGATAAACTTTGAAACGGCATAAAGTGTAAAATTTCCATGGAAAATTAAAAAAATAAAGATGCTCATACAAAAAAATTTAAAGTAGAAATCAAGTTAAAATGACTTCACGGCATATCAAAAAACATTAGTGAGTGATCGATGGAAAAAGGAGCAAGCCAATTAAAGCTTATAAAATATACTTCTTGAAATTTCCCTTAATTAAAAGTAAGAAATAAATGCATTCAATATATTAAGTAAAAAAACATGCCATACGGATAAAAAATAAATGAACTTGCACTGGCACGTTTCGAGCTTTTTGTCCATCCGTATGGAGATCATATGGCTCTCCTAAACATCTACAACGTATACAAGCCAAGTATTGTTCTCTCCATAATTAAAATAAATACGTATTTTATATTAACCAATCAAAGTTTATAAAATAATATTATTATTGAGATTTTACTTCAATTGATTTTTGTTTAAAATAAAAAATATTAAAATAAAATAAATAAGTTATAAAGCTTTAAAAATTTAAAAATATTTAAGACTTGAAACAAAAATTTCTAACATTTTGCGCTTAATGTAATAATAAATTAAGCTGATAATTGTGTACAATTGTATTTAAAAATACATTGCAATAATTATATGCTTCTGGGCAACGCGACACCCTTCTTCGTAAGTAAACATGCAAAGCCCGTACACAAAATATTTGAGTTCTTTTTGCGATATTTTATTGTATTAAGATAAGCTAAATTGCGTTATAAAGCTTAAGTGCTGTAGAATTAATTGAGCGGGCTAAATGCTTCATTAACTTTTGAAAATGTCAGAAAAAATGTTCGAAAATTTCGACTTTTTGTGATCAGTAGTTTGGAACATTTTTACAAGTTATTTGATCGATTAGCTCATACTTGCATAAATATCCTAAATACTTAGAACTTTTGAAGAGTACTAAGATTTTAGAACTCGATTGACTAAGAACAGAGTTAACTTAAATGTTATCAAATTGAGGTGAGGATCCAACTAGACGCATTGACTTAGAAAAAAATGTTTACATATTTTATACCCACATAAAGAATAAATCATCTTTATACAAATGTATATCAACAAATAAGGTTAAATTTAAATAACATATAAATTCGCAATACGAATTAAATTAAATCCATTTTGATTGTTATTTTAAGGTTTGTCTGAATTTGGTTACAAGTATAGCCTTAATTGATATAGAGCAAATAATAAACAAAAGAAAGCACCAAAATAATATTTTATACCATGTAATATTTTTTCCTAAATCAACCTTCAGCCCTAAATAGTACTAGGTAAATTCATTTACGCATAATTTAATTTTGGTCATTTAATATCTTATAGATATTTTTAAATTATTGAAGGATAAAACAAAAAGAAAATAACTTACTAAATACAATAACTAATCTATTTTTAAAAAATGGAAGTTGTAGCAGAATAGTATTTTTAATTATACTTAATAAAAAAACATGATATAAACGACTTAAACGTCTTTTTGGGAACATTATAAAAATTAAAAACTACGCTTTAAAAGGCACAATATCTTTAATTTATTTCCCCATTCTCAATTATTAAAAATAAAATACTCTTTGGAGTATTCATCTTCATCAGCTTTCCATGAAAACAAATTTGTAAAAAGTTTGGCAAAAGTAAATAAATCTCAGACTAAAATCAAATTAACAAAATCTGCAAATATCGAGTTATCAATACATATGTAACGATTAAAATCAATTCTCTTTAAAGAAAATAAGGAAAAAATAAAATAAATACATTTGTATAAGTGTCAGTAAAGCCAAAGCATGACTAATTCGATGTATTATTATTCTAAAATAAATAAATATTTAATTGAATTAATTAAGGAAAAATGCAACTCCTGTTTGGAAAACAAATTTATAAATAAAGCACTCTTCAAAGCTTCATTCCAGAAATATGATACAAAACTTAATTTTAAGCGTCAGCACTGTTTGTTAAATTTTTTCATCCTTATTAACGTTTTAAAGGGTTTCGACCTTAATTCTTGAACTTTTCAGAGTGGAACAGTTATTTTGCCAAATTTCTAGATAATCTCAAGATGTCACCCAATGTAAATGAAAAATCATTAAAATTAAATAAATATTATTGTCTTAATATGAAAAGATTATAAATAGCAACATTTTCAACTACAAGCAGTTAAATCCAAAATTTTCATTAAGAATTAAATGTAATTTCGACGTTCTAATAATGTAGCTAAACTGGCACCTCCCGTTGTGACGAACGGGTTATTTATACAGAATGGTAATAATTAGAAAAAAAGAAAATTCACCAAATGGGCTTGATATTTAAAAAAAGGTTGTTTTAATGAATAAATTGCTGATAAATCTACTTTTTAAAAATCTACATAAAGCGAATGATATTTTATGTAAAAAACCGGTTTTATAATTTAAAAAAATTATACGGTGAAGAAGCGGCTAGATTTTTTAACAAAATATTCGAAGAAGAATAGGCTTGATATAAAAAAATTAATGATTAAAGATGTGACTTGACATTTTTTAACATTATATGATTAAGAAGCGGCTTGATATTTTCTAAAAATAAAAATTATATTGTTAAAATCTGACGGTATTAAGAAATATAAATATTCGATAAAGAAGCGGTTGGTATTATAAAATAATTATTTAAACAGAAATACTTAATAATTTCTAGTTCAAATAAATATTTGACAATATTTTCAAAGTAATTTAACAGCACGTTGAGTCATCTAAAATATATAAATCTATAAAATGAGAATTATCAATCTATATGTAATTAAAAAATTAAATTAATAAAAAGGTGCGGAGCGCATAAACCGGTGACATACGAATTGCTAGCGACGAAAAGAAGAAAATTTGGGGATGCTACACCACCGTCACGGCAGAGGCGTAAAAAATTGAGATAATAGAGTAACCTTAAAATAAGCTTTAAAATATGAAACAAAAAGGCCGAGGAAATTTTTGGTGTTCCGCAGAGATTCGAAACTAAATGAATTGAATAAAATACAAATATAAACTAATAAAAAATATTCAAAAGATTAATATTATTATTACTTAAGAAAGGTTACAAAATTATGCGCAACAAAATCAAAAGCAATCAAATTGTAAAATAAATAAAGCAAATATTTAATAATACTAAACCCACCGCTCAATTTATAAAAAAGTATCAACGTATCTTAATTTTTGTTTCAAATTACATTTCCTGAAGCGGTCTCTTTAATTTAAAGTAAAAAATAAGATGAACTATTTTTTATAAATTCTTTTTATGTACAGGGTTTTATATGAGCCTAAAACATTAACAGAATCAGCTTGAAATGCAATTTGCTAGTGCGGTAATATGCAAAATAAACTGCTGATTAAATCTAATTGCACTCAATAAACAAAAATAGTTGAACAACCAACCTAAAATTTAAAAAAATATATATTTAAATAAAAATGTCCGACAACACGGATATCACGAGAGGAATGTCTTAAATTGTGGAAAAAGCTTGTGAGCTTAACTTTAATACTAAAATCATAATTCAAAGGTTTGTTTAAATTAAAGTTCATTAATATTTTTTTTAATCTCAAAATTAATCATCTTTATCTACTAAAATAAAAATAGCAAATTGCTCAAAGAGAATATTTGCGATTTCCGGGTGAGCAGCGCGTATTCAAAGATGAACCGACTCTGACAATTGAATAATTTAAAGGATCGACTTTGTCAATTAAATCATATATTGGCGCCGAATTGAATTCTGCTGCAAAAATTAATATAACAAAAATTTAAAGTTATATTTTATTTTGGATTCAGTTGTTTAATCAATTTAGCCAGTTATAATGCAAAAAATATAAAGCAAAAATGATTTCTGTTTCTTTTAAAAGAAATCTTAAATTTAATGTGAATTAAATATGAATTTTTTGCTATTGAATTTATCTAAATCTTATGGTTTTTTAATAAATAAGATTTAGTTTACGTTGAAAAGGTCAGCAGCACGCTAAATAATTTTAAGTTTTAAAAATTATATAAAATAACAAAAAAAACCTAATCCAAATCATTTAAAATATCTTCAAGATTTGCAATCCGTTAAAAAAAATCGGTTTTTAAATTATAACGTAAAGAATTAATTAATAAAATCCCAAATCTTGAGCTCACAAATTTCGACCACACACGCAGCAGAGCTAAGAAATCAATAGCGATATCAAAATAAAAAACAAGATTAAACAAAAATGTACTTAATATTTAATTAATGATCGATATATCAAAAATTTAATGAATTATAAAACATAGTTCGAGATCGAAAAGAAAAAACTAAAAAATATAAAGAAAAACAAAATAACAAATTATAAAAGCTTAACTAAAAAAGTGGGCAGTAATTATGTGAGCTGAATATGAAATGAATTGTTTGTTGAAAAATTTTGCAGACAAAAGGAGGTGCGCGAAGACATAGATATTAGTTAGCGTAGATTTACGGGAAAAAATTTTCATGTAAAAAATTATGTGCGCGACAGAAAGCGAACAAAATTCTCTACAAAATGGCAAGAAAATGAAGGTTTTTACAACATGCAAAATTCAACAACTCGGTCCTCTTCGGAGAAGGGGCCCAGAGCTTAGCTTAAAAGCATTTTTTTAGAGGATTTTGTTGGCTATCTGTCGCTCCAAATGTTTTTTGCAGAAAAATATTTTTAACCTTTAGGGATTTTTCCCCGTAAATTACCCCTATTTTCAAAGGGAGTTTATTGAGAAAATTAAAAATTCTATTATTTTGCCAAGCAAGCCGTAAAATAAGTTAATTAAGAGGTGCATTTTGGGGTTTTGTTGCTTTTTCCTTAAGCAACTTTTTTTTAAATTTAGATATTTGGTTTTGAATTTTTGTTAAAAAAATAGCGTAAAATTTCAAATGAAGCAAACGCGCTGGTACATTTGCGCCGGCAAAGTCTTTACAATTGTTTTTGTCTGTTTTTCGCAAGGGTTACTTTTTTTTAAAACCTAAATTCATTCAAAATTAACCTCGTTTCCGGACTCAACCTCAAGGAAGTAGCAGACACTGAGTCCATACAAACCACAAGCAGAGGCAAAGAACCAAAATTAACCTCCTTATCAACCATTTGAACCCGTACAAGATACTGCAATAAATCGACCCCGATTACCCCTAGTAACACCTTTTTCCCGACTTTGAAAAAAAATTTTATTTAAAAAAAGGAGATTGAGAAGGGTGACCAAAACTATTACCGTTTCAATTTACAAACCTTTTAAAGCTAGTGATTCACGAAACGGGTCAACTGCGTCCCGCCAACTGCGTCCCGCCAACTGCGTCCCGCCAACTACGTCCCGTGCCAACTGCGTCCCATCCCAACTGCGTCCCAGCTATAAATTTTGGATTTAGAATTGATACCACGTTAAAAAATTATCTATAAATTCTTTGACTTTTGTTTTTAAGGTACATTATTTTGAAAAATTCAAGAATTAAATATCTTCAAACCTAGGGTGGCTTAGGCCTAAGCCTAACGAACCCCAGTGCTTAGGCCTAAGCCTAATGAACAACTAAGTTTCTAATTTTTCCCCAGTTATTATCCGGCTTTGGTGTTAATTAAAAGTTTATTTTTTTAATTAGAAAAGTGAAAAAATGAAAACATTTTGTGAAAATTTTTGGTTTTGTGACGGAGTTACCCTTTTTGGTCGGGGACGCTTGGCTGGGACGCAGTTGGGACAGGACGCAGTTTTTGATGCTAAAATCCATGAAGTTCACCAAATTTGAGCTGAGATATGATTTTTTGCGCAGTGGTTTTTCAACAAAACATGCAATAATTTAAATTGCATTTTTTGACCCTCAACTGTGTGGGCGTGCAAAAAAGCCGAAAATTTACAAGAATAAATCAAGGGAACATCTCTTTCACACTTTTTTTCGTATTTCTACTCTTAATTAGGGATAAGGAAAAATTTCTTGATTTAATAATTCAATGAACCATTAAAATCACAAAAAAGTTTAAATCAATGTTTGACGATTTGTTGCAAAGGTTATATTGTTAACAGGTAACATAAATTTAAAAAAATGATTGTTAAATAATGAACAAAGTGAAACACGTTCAAGTTCGAGCCAAAGCTAAAATATTAAAGCAATTTAAAGAAAGCAAAGCTTATGCTGATAATTCATCAGCAAAAATTACCAATTCCCTTAAATAAATATGCATAGTGAAAAACTAACATAAACTATAAACTTAGAATCAAATGTTTAAAAAAATTGTAGAAACTTGAATTGTTTAATTTTGATATGCTGATGTTAAAGGCAGACAATCGCCACATCACAAAATTAAAAAAACAAAATTCTATGCCTTTGAAATTATTCTATATTCTCAAAAAGTATTTGAAAACCAGAAATTGGAAAATTTAAAAAACAAAAATAATAAAATTAATATTAAAAAAAATGATCCATTTAACAGCATTAAAAAAAATAAAGGAAACCCCCGCGAGTAAAAATAAATCAAATGCATCAACATTTTTAAAAAAATCATAAAAAAGAATGCCATGAATCCTAAAAAACAACTGAAAATTTACTTGGCTTGGGCTAACAGCGCCTAATAAATGAAAAACCTTCACCAGTATAAAGCAAGGCCATGACGCCACCGGCAAAATTTTCATGCTAGACAAACAACCATCAAGTTCTTCAGACACCACTTTCTTCTGTCAAACCACAAGTTGAATAAATAAAGTAAACTGAATCAAAATGTTTGCTATCGTTTATAAAATATAAATAAATTATTAAATCACTAATTAAACCGTCTGCCCCAAAATCACGCCACCATTTGTACTATTTAAGCGGTGATTTCCTTATAAAAATTAAAATATCCTTAATGTGAACAATTATATAAACGCCAAATTAAATATTGTAATTTGAATAAAAATTAAATGTATCAAATTCAAAAATTCTTGGCTCAAAAAATAGAAAACTAAAACCCATTACACAAAAGCTGAAAGCCAGGCGTACATTCCTACATTATGAACCCAATAATAGCAAAAATAAAAAAAGAATTGTGTAAAAAAACTATTATTATCAAACTCTTAAACAGAACATAAAAAGTAAAAAAAAGTATTACTTTTTTTAATTTGTCAAGATAAATCTACAAAAAGTAATAAATTGCAAATCAATTAAATAATAAATTGGCATTAATAATTTATTTTATTTATAATCGCTGTTTCAACTATTCTCTATATTTGAAATTTTATAAATTGTTTAAATAAACAATATACAATATTTTAAATAAACTATAAAGGGTTTAAAGCAAACTGTTAAAGATGAATTACTTAAGAATTGAAAAGCAACTGACGCTATATTAAAAAAGTAAACGTGTCAAAAAAAATAATTTTTCTTGGTTTTTTTTCTTTGTAATCTTTTAAATTGTTAAATAATTTTGCGTTGCTACCGTTGTAAGAACATCACCGCCAAAATAACGATCATATCATACAATATATTTTATTAAAAAAATTGCTGGTATTTAATAAAATTTATGTAATTTAATATAGCAATTAATTGAAATCACAATAATATATCGGATAAAAAATGCATAAAAATGAATATATTAATTATGTTGAATATCTCTGATAAAAATGTATGCCAACATTAACTTCAAAATTCTTAGCTCTACAAACAACGAACCATATGGCAGTGTCCAAATCAGGGATAAGTTAATATGCTAATTATTAAAATATGTTTTAATTTAAGAAAAACAACCCCGTTATTAAATTTGTAATTACAATAAAAGCAACGCAATTCTGAAAATTATATATATTATTTAAAGAAAAAGCGTTTAACACAATATTATTTAAAATAAACAAATTCACTATAATAGATTACGACATAAAGATTACATCAATAATGAAAACAAAAGATAAGATGAACAAAAATAGCTTCGTGTGTAAATAGAATTAACAATAATTATAAGCGTACATATATAAAAAGATTACGCTACACAAATTAAAAGCAAGTATAAAATAATCAAAAAAATAAATTTTTAATTCAACTATGGTTATAATTTAATTTTCGATAAAATCTAATTTGCTTGAACAACTGTATTACAATCTTAGCTCACCAGCAAGCTATGCCGGACAGCTTGGATCGATTTTCCAGACAGCCGGGCGATCATAATTGGGCTATTTAAAGGCCACTATTGAGCAGTTTTTAGGCTTGCCCGCTGAGAGCCTAAGGGGGCCTCCCGTGCAAAAGAAAGCTGGACAAGTAAAATACTTAAAATGACCTAACTATCATTATTATCACAAAGTAAATTGATAGCATAAAATCATAATTTAATTTAGTAAACCCTGTGTTATCGAAAAATATAACATCTAAAAATAAAATTTTTGCAAATTTAAAGCCAACAGAATTCATTCTTTAGTGAATTTATATCTTAAAGTTTTCAAAACTTAAAAAATTAAATTACACACAATAATTGACGAGCAACATCATCAACGGCCACACAAAAAAAACATGTAAGTGAGAGCGGATCACAACCTGCGAAAAAACATAAGGACTAATCGCTAATAACCAAAGATTTTGTTAAAAAACTAAATAATATTAGCCCTGAGCAAGCAAAATAAATTAATATAATTACCAATACTATCCCTAAATAAAATAACAGCATAAAATCAGGCATGTTCAAACAATTCCTCTCGACCAAACTAGTCGAGAGTGGAACTGGACGTGCCGTAGATGGCCCTATGACTTGAAGAGTGACAAAATTTTAACATTTGACTTCCAAATTAAAAAAGAAAACAAAAAAACTGCAAATTTCCAACAAATAGTAGAATAATAATAGTAACTATTTTTAACTCATTTAAAAAATCGTATTCTTAATAAAATGGAAGCGCAAAAAACAATTAATTAAAAAATAATATTTAATCAAATATTCTTGTATCAATTTTTTCAAACAAAATTTTTTTTAAAATGGCATACATTTTTAATATGTAAATTGATTATATGTAAATGTTCATTATTTAAATATGTTTTTTAAATAAATAAGAATCATATAAATTACTTTTATTTATATGTCGAGGATGAACTTTGTAGGACGATGGCGATGGGAAACAAGCGAAGACTACTCAATCAAGAATTCATAAATATCCAAGCCCCAAATCATTTTGTCTTCTACTTTTGACGTCAAGATCTTCAATATATGGCAAAATCACTTTTAACTCCTGACAGGAAAGTAAAATTGTCTAATTAACAAACATCAAAATTTACCTGAAAAAGGTCAACGAACTCACTGTCTTCTTCGCCGATAATTTTCTTATAAACTATAAATAAAAAAATGATGGCAAATTACATTAAATCTTAAGTTTATTTGAATAAATTTTTAATAAAAACAAATTGAAAATAATCTAAAAATTGATAAATAAATTCTTTGATGCTAGCAAATAAACTAATCGACCTTTAATACCAACACCAAAAAAAATTAACTAAGAATATTTTAAAAATTTTTAAGCTTTGATGCTTTTTTGTAGATAATATTAAATCTGTTGTTTTATTAAAAATATAGTTTTATTTGATACAAATACGCTTATTTGAGCTAGAATTGTTTTGTTTTTGTATTTTCAAAAACTTAAAGGATGCCAACAAAATTAAGGGAACAAATTTATTATTTGGCAATGGATTTTGTAATGAGATCAATTTTTCAATATGTACGAAGTCTATATTGAGTTGATTGTTAAAAATAGAAAACTTCTCAACAGGAGTCTACTTTTATATTTAAATGTAATATAAGTATTCTTTGTGCAAAAATATAAAAAGTTAATGGATATAATTTAATTTATAATTTTTATGTAAAAAATAAATAAATAAATAAATTCCAGCCAGCTTGGTTTAAAATAAAATAAATTATTAAACAAGAATGATTAATGCCATTTGAACAAGTCTCGCAATTGGGCCAGCTATTTAATATGCTATTAAAAAAAAGTTAATGCTACGTGGTTCAAAAATTTGTTCGCTTTTTATAATAAAGATTTATTCACTCCTCATTTTTTGAGAGAAAAATTGAATTTGCCAAAAATAGGGCTCCTTGATTCTTGCAATGAATATTAATTGCTTTATTCGGCGTTATATTTGTTACAAATCATTAAAAACTTTTCTTGGCGGCGCCTATGTCTCCGCTGACCCGCTAAAAGTCATAAAGGAGAGAATTTTAGTCCTAGTCCCGATATACTCTAGACATTTTCGCTTGCTAAGCTGTTACTTTTTTGATTGGGATAAATCTGTAGTTTTTGACCAATTTTTGTTAACAAATTGCATCAAAAATGTTATCGGAGGTACCTACCTATCAGGAACGCCAACCCCCCCCCCCCCCCCCCCCTCCACGCATGCCGGATTTAATTCCGGATTTTGCCGGAAGCCGGCATGGATATGCTCCAAAAAGGCGTAAACATGCAAAAAAGGCCAAATACGCACCGAAGATGGCATTTTGGCATTTTTAGTGTACTAATTTTCTTCAACGTTTTTTTGATAGTCATCTTTGGGCAGAAATAATCGGATAAAAAGGGGGGATCGGCGGATTTGTTCGGAAACCCTCGCACCACCCGTCTCTCTGATGAATCATTCGTCCGTTTTGGTTCATCACAGCTTCATATTTCCACCATTTAATTGCTGTTCACAGTAATGCCATCTCCTCATCACATAATCGGGGAATGATTGGCGTTTTTTTTGATCATCGACGTGTGCGTGATGGTGGTTGAGAGTTGGGCGGGGACACCAGCGGTTGTGAATGATGATGATGATTCATTTGTCCGTCCGTTTTGGTCCATTTGCAGACGACACATTTCTCCATTATCGGAAAAGCCATTTTCATTCCATTTGTCTCTCGTTTACACTTTCCCATTGCTCCCACACTAATCACCCTCTCTTCGGGCAATTATTTTTGCTTTTGGCTTTCAGAGAATGATTGGCATGTGCAGCGACCACTCCTCATCCTCATGGGATGCCTGAGCGTCATTACATTGACGCATGTTCCAACGCCCGTTAGCGTAACAATTGAAACCGGAAACGAAACCTTTAACCGCCTCCAACTCGAGGCTGGACCAAAAATCCACAATTTGTACGGCTCCAAATTGGCCCCGGTATCAGGAAGCGAAACCATTGCGCGACCATTCGGAATCGGATCGTTTGAACGGCACCCAAACGGGCCTCTGGACTCGGAACGGTGAACAGCTTTGAAACAGCCTATAGAACAAGAAACAAACTAGTTTCTGAAGCTGAACTTGGACGTCTATTTTCGGATGTTTTCGTTTTGAAAATCAAAGAAAATCAGATTGTGCCAATTTCTTTCGACCATTTCGTCTTGCTTACAATTGCCTCACTGTCGGCGTTTGTCGCGAAAGACGGACCCAGTATAAACTTTCATAATTGTCCCAATAGCTTTATTTTTAGCGCTTCTCCGAGTGTACTGCGGCATGTTGAACGTGGACACAATCTGGCATTTCAATACCAGGTCATATAAATTATTACTTCTTTCTGTAAATATTTCGCTGGCAGAGTTAGCATGTACGTGCCAGATCAAATGGTGATGGAAGCGACGTGCGATTGGGATCTGCTCGATTTTGGAGGGCACGGCATCCAATTAGCCACCGATCTCAAAGTTGGGTCAGCCTACGCACTTACACATTGTCTCATAAAACACGGATGCAACTGGGGAAATTGTGGGTCAGAGCCTGCGCAGCCTAAAAGCTACTCGCTGTCCCATCGGATACAAATATCGCTGCTGCAAAGAAGTTGGTGTTACCTGAGATGTTCAAGACTCGATTTGTCGAGACTTGATCCCGAGGCTCAATAGACCGGTGTTCGAGCACCCAAAAAACCCGAGAATTTTTTTTGACTCAAAACTGAGACTCTCGAACATCACACTCTTTAGCCAATATACAAAAAATTTACATGATATACAATTTTTTAGGCGCCGAAAGTATGATTTTTATGTTGTTTTTTTCTTGGCGCTTTACCAATGTTTGTAAGCCTAAGCCTAAGCCCGAGCAACAAAAATGGTTACAAGATGAATGTGAAGCAGCGGCGGAGCAATGCCAATGTGGCTGGAAAACAATTACCCGGCGGCGCATGTCGGCGCCGTCTGACCTCGCCCATTCCTAAAAAGCTTCAAAAAATTACCGTATTTTTATTTTGCCCAAAATGAATTATTTTGTTCGATTTTGGTAACAAATGCCTTTAGACCATACCTTTTTGTTCTGATCTCACTCAACCACACAATTTGAACTCAACAACCTTTCTTTTTTTCACTTCAATTTTTCATTGCCATATTGCTATTTTCAACGATTTTTATTTGTTAACACAATTTATTTGTCTCGTTAAATGTGCCACACTTCACTTTTTTGAAATAAAAACGGTCTCGCGCAAATGGTGACAATGCTTGAAATTCAGCACAATTTTTTCATATACTTAATGTTCTGGGATGGGACATAAAGTTTTCAAAAATCCATATAATTTTTGTTCGACCTCCGTTCATTCATTTTCGGGGCTCACTCGGACCTTCGCTTGCGCCAAGCATCCTAAAAATTTGAATAGGGTCGGGGTGGATTTTTTGTACAAATTAAAATATATACCGTATATACTGTTTTAATTACCCACCCTGTAATAATTACCCACCCTTTGAGTAGGTGAATTCACAAAACCCATTCATTTTCTCCTGTAATAATTACCCACCCTCTAATAATGTCGCCCTTTCTGAGGAGGTTGAAAAATAGTTACCCATGGGTAATTAAAAAAGTTATACGGTATGCGTATTTTACAACTCAAAAAGGAGTCTGAAGACAAAATTACAGGAATTTCGCCCGCCGTGGGCGGATTTTTAGGCATTTGCCTATTTGTTTTTTTGAATTTATTGATTCAGAATTGTGCCAGACAGATGCTTATTTTTATTTATGCATTTGAAAACAAATTGTTTTGACTACATTTTAATTTAAAACACAAAGTATATATAATAATATTAATGTACGACAAAAAAACACACTCAATAGAACCTAGATGGCTAAGGATTTTGCATCGAATAGCATCGCCGGATTTGTCCCAACACACAACGCCAAAAATGCAAAAGTGCCAAAAAGTCGCTTTAGGGCTTTCAAGAGGTATTAAGCACAACTGGTTTAGTTAAGGTTGAAAAAACCAAACTTTGCCACACTGAAACGTACCGCACCTTAAAAAGTAGCAATCACAAAAAATTTTTTATAAACTGCTATTTTGAGCTTTTCTGCAAAAATAAGTACAAAAATGCGCTTCCTGCTAATTAATACCAAATTTATTTTTGAACAAAATGAGCGAGTTTTTTTAATAGAAAAAATTCAATTTAAAACGAAACAAATAATTACCCAAAAGGAGAAAGGAATATGATGAATAAATATGCAAATAAATCAAAAATGAGTCGGCTTCGTTTTCTTTTTGCCCAACAATGTTGCAAACTTATTAACCAATTGATTATCACTTGACGATGTCTCCGGCTCAACAGAATCTTCTATAAATTAATTGTTTATTTTCTTATTTTTAATTTATAAATAATTTTAAAAATTTAATTTCAATTTAGACAGATTTTTTAATTGAAATGATACACTTACTTTTAAAATATTTCTTATAGACAATATATTTGTATTGCTCCTTATCCCCCAAAATTTGCGCTTCTGTTCCGTTGATTTTGGCATATTTCGGATTGAAACCAATCTGAATTTGGTGCAATATTAATGACATTGCTTTTTAAAATTCTAATTAAACACACAAAAAAATCCAATTTTTTTAAACATTTTTTTCATTATTTGTTTGCAAGCCAAGAGTACAATTTTATAAATAAGAATATTTTTGCATAAAAATTCTCTCGGATTTAAAATAGGTAACAACTAGAGACCGGTCGAGACGAGATCTCGTCTCGAAATCTCGAAAAATCTCGACGAGATTCTCGAGAAATCTCGTCTCGACATCTCGTCTCGAATAAAACTGAATTTTCGAGATTTTGCGAGATACGAGATTTTTTCGAGAATCTCGTCTCGCTCGAAAGAAGCTCGAGATTCTCGATCTCGACTCCAAAATTTTTCATAAAAACAGTGCTTTTCTTAACAAAGATTGCCAATTTTTGTAAAAATTCCCCCGGCGGCGCCTGTCGGCACCGCCGGACATACTCCATTTTGGCTGCAAATCACTTAACAAATTGAGTTAAAAATTCAAAATGTTCTCGGGTGGGCCTATCGGCACCGCCGAACCTCTTCTCACTCCCAAAAGTGAATAAAAATTCTCAAGAAATGTTTTTGAAAATTTTCATAATTTTGCTAAAATTTTGATAAAATGTCTTTAACAAGTGAGTCAAAATTTCAAAAATTTTTCTCGGCGGCGCCTATCGGCACCGCCGACCCCCACCCTCCCTAAAAGTAAAGCAGAATCTCAAAAAAAAGAATGATGATGACAATAACATCGAAGGTCAAGAAGTTCAACAATATGTGTTGCCGGAAAATTAAAATTTTTTAGTGTTTGATAAAAGAAAAATTTTTCCTTGAAAAGTCCCGGTTGGTCCGGAACCGGTCCCGGTTGAAAATGTTGGTCCCGGTCCCGGTTTTTCTGGTCCCGGCAAGTCCCGATCCCGGTTTTTCTGGTCCCGGCAAGTCCCGGTCCCGGTTTTTCCCAAAAGTCCCGGTCCCGTCCAACCCTACTTTGAACACATGCTAACACTTATATTTCGTTACCAAATTTTGCAGACATGCTTCTACTGATCCTTTCTTACCCTTACAAAATTTGGGGAGTTTCTGAGAATTCAAAAAAAAATAATTAATTTTTATCAAAAATCTCGAATCTCGACTGTTCCGGCTCGAGATTTTTCGAGATCCGAGATTTTTCGAGAATCTCGTCTCGACATCTCGTCATGACTAAAAATGAGCTTCACGAGATTTTTCGAGATCCGAGATTTTTTCGAGAATCTCGTCTCGACATCTCGTCATGACTAAAAATGAGCTTCACGAGATTTTTCGAGATCCGAGATTTTTTCGAGAATCTCGTCTCGAGTCTCTCTCGAAGCTCAAGTCCGGTCTCTAATTACAACTGACCTGGAAGCTATTCTCATCGTCATGTTTTGTGTATTGTTTATTTAAATATTTGGATAAGTTTTCTTTCTTTTCTTTTTCCTTTTGATTTTCAATTTTAGTGACATCATTTTCAGTGAGGGGTTTGCTTAATATAAGGCAGTTAAAACTGTGCACTTTAGCGAAAATCCGCTGCACTCTTTCGACTTCAGCATCTAACGGATTCCTCACAATTGTTCTTAGAAAGTTTCGCGACTAAAATGCTTTTTTTAAATAAAAGTTTTGCGATTAAATGGTCTTTTTTAAAATAAAGTTTCGCGACTAAAATGATATTTTTTAAATAAAAGTTTTGCGATTAAATGGTCTTTTTTAAAATAAAGTTTCGCGACTAAAATGGTCTTTTTTTAATAAAGTTAATCGAGTGAAATTGGCAATTCACTCACTTTACTTGGATCCTTTCTGTAAAATCCAATGTTGATCCCTTTTTTACATTCTTCAAGGCCTTCGACATTACTCGTCGGTATTAGCACTTCAAATTTGCCAAATCTATCAGTGGAGATATCATCACAAAAAAGCTTTTCACCGCAAAAAATTTCCATAAACTAAAGAACAATGCATTTTTTAATTACAAATTGAATAGTTTATTTCTTATTAAAATTTTACATAATAAATATAAATTTTTAAAAAATCAGAAAAACATTTACCACTTCGTTTTCCTTGGCAGGACGAAGGGTCGCTTCATCGTCTTTTCTAATTTCTACAAATCCTTTGAACAATACGAACAGTTCATTTTTAGGATTATTCGTATTTTGTTCATCATAAACAACAGTTGATTTTGATTTATTGCCGTAATTAAAATTGGAAGTGCCCTCCATACCATACACATCATTGATAGGCCAAAGTAGTACGGTAATGAAAACAAGCAAAATTATGCGATATTTTGTAAACATAGGAATATCTCGATTTGGTGGTATTCACAAAGTTTTATTTCCCAACCAATGGTGAATGAAATTTTGAAATAAATATTTGTTTATAAGCATATATAAACGAATCACATAGCTGTACCCGCCCACTGTTGACTTAATCCAATGAAATCAATGAAAATCTAATTTATAAGTAATAGCAGTGTTGGAATCAATATTTCCGGAATTTCCGGAACCGGAATTTCCGGAAATATTGGTTTAACTAACATTGCTAGTTGTTTGTAATTTTACGAAAGTGTAGGGCTTTAAATTTGCATAATAATACCAAGGTTACCAGAAAATTTCCGCTTTTTGCGTCATTAATTGACGATGAAGATCGACTTGTGACAATAGCAAGGATGGGGACCGACGACCTCAAAAAATTGGAGTGGTCCGGCGGTGCCGATAGGCGCCACCGGGAAAGTTTTTACAAAAATCGGCAATTTTGGTTACGAAAACTAATATGCACCGAAGATGGCACTTTGGCACTTTTATTGCACTAATTTGACTAAACGTTTGTTTAAAAGCGTAGAGCTTTCGGGTATTTTGTTTTTTTGATTTCGTTGAGTTTAAAAAAAGGTATAGAGTTCAAATTGTAGCATCCGAAATTTCCCGCTCGAAGCGGTAAATTTTGAAATTTTCAAAATTTCCATGAAAATTCCAGAATTAACCAATTTCCCGTAACATATACCCAACATATTTTTTGAGGGTTGAGCGAAGGATTTTTCCGGGAGAAAATTTAGCCAGCGTTTTGACTGAGACCTTTTGGCAATTTTACGATCTCTCACCTTTATCATCCAAACCGTCCGCCGCCTCCTCCGTCCCTCGACGAAAGATGGACGGGGGCAGAGGACGGTCTCTGGTCGTCAACGATCATCCTCCCCCCCCCCCCTCTCCACCCCCTCCTCTTCCGACGATGAATGAAAATGCATAATAAATTACCCATCCCCATTTTTCCATCGACTCCGTGTGTTACAAAGCAACAGGCCATTAACTCACTTAATCCCGAGGCCCCGCCGGAGGGGACAAGGGAGGAGATGATGACCAAAGGTCGGGGCATTAAAGGCACATCAGCAACAGCAGAAGAGTCACTTTAGGCAAAATTGGTCCACCCTCAACCACCAGCTCCCCTCTGATAGATTTTGGTGGAGGGCCGTCATTTGCCTTGGGGCGTTTTAGGGTTTTGGGGTGTATTTGTTGGGGGGGGGGGGGGCCTTTTGACGAAATCGAGTGTGATTCATCCCAAAAGTTTTGGTCGAATGATTGGGGAGGGCTCCGAAAATTTTTCTCCAGTTTCATGTCTTTCGAAAATTTGCACATTCAAATTAGAGTGTTGTGACCGGTTGAAGAGGGGACATTTGGGCCTAAGCACTGTTTCCGTTTAAAAAAAATTCAAAATCCAAATTTTCCGCCCCTTCCGTTTAAAATTAAAAATAACATTTATCCCGATTTTGACCATGCCCAACCTTTAAAGCTTAACAATATTTTTATTGTTTTTTACATTTTAGCAAAAATTTTGGCCATCGATTTCTCTCATTCCAAAAATGTTTTGGGACTATAAAAAAGGTCTGTCACCGCTGCATTTCATAACAACGAAATTGCTGCTGCTCCCAATTCTCTCATTGTTTTGCACATTGGAATGCCAAAATGTGCCGCTGTCGTCGTTGTCGATAAGTTCAAGCCGTCTCGGCCCACTCACCCTGCCCAGCTTCAATGTTGCCGAAGGCCGCCAGGTCGTAGTCATTAGGGACTCTCACCAATGATTTTGGCGAGCTGATTCTCGACAAAAATCTTGACCATTTCACATTTAAAGGTCAGCGCCAGTTCAACCTGTGGCGAAGTGAATGGCCGGCCAATACGGGAAATGTACTGCGTAATTGCAGGTGAATAAATTGTCAACTTTAAATAAATTTAATTCAGATTGGAATAAAGAAAATGGAAATTTAATTTAAAAAATTATTTTGAAGTTATTGAATTTTAATTATTCAAAATTTAATTTCTATTCCTGAAGCATTTTTTAAATATTCTTAATGATTTTTTAAATTGTTTCAAAATTAACTTAAAAGAAAAATCTCACAAATATATTTATATTTTGTGTTTTCAAATTTGGAAATCTATTTTATCAATTTTGAAATGCAGGTGCCAGCCGCTATCCGCCCCACAATCTGTGCACATATCAAATGAAAGAACGCCACAAGACGCGTATTCGCGAAATGCGTGCTGAAGCCGGATCATTCATTCAGGTGAAGGAACACCGACAATTTTTTTTTATTAAACAAAAATTTTCAGGGTCGTCATTGTGACTATTGCGAAGCGGGTACAGCGTCCGCACATCCGGCATCAAACCTTGTGGACGGCACGCCAAACTGGTACCAGAGCCCGCCGTTGTCGCGCGGCATGGGCTACAGCGAGGTGAACATCACGATCGATCTGGAGCAGTACAGTAAGCTAGCTAATATGATATTTTAAAAGAGGTACGTTAGCAGTATACCAAAAAAAAAGCTTTTATCAAATGTACCATCATTTAAGAGCTTTACAGTATCCTAAGGTCAATAATATGGCTTTGTACAGACTCAAATAATGCACACCCAGGTGGTTTTGATACTGTACTGTACCCAAGACATTGTTGATTTGGGCTTAAGTTTTTTTTTGATCGCTCTGATCAGGAATTCCAAATTGTCTCCATGGTCATCCAAATGGCGAACAGCCCGAAGCCCGGCGCATGGTTTCTGGAACGCAGCGCCGACTTTGGCAAAACCTACCAAACATGGCAATATTTTGCTAGAACGGCAGCCGAATGCTCAACGGTAAGTATTTAAAATGTAATGTTGGCGTATTATTTGATTATTAGGATTGCTTGAATTTTCTTAGTTTAAAAAGAAAATGTTCAAATAATACAAGGAGTTAGCAAACATTTAAATATTTTAATCTTGCCAGCATTTCTTTATTTTTTTTTGAAAAAAGAGGATTTTAAATTCGAATAATAAAATTTGAGAATTTCTATTGTTCTATATTTTTTCTTGATGATTGCAAATTTTACTAACATTTGCTCTTTTTTTTTATTAATAAAATTTATTCTAGCTGTTTGGAGTCGGTTCAATGCAACCAATTGTAAAAGATGATGATGTGGTATGCTCAAGCAAGTTTGGCAATTTGGTGCCGATGGAGAATGCGGAAATGTTGATCCACTTGGTCGAAGGTCGTCCGTCAAAGAACAACCTTGATGGGTCTCCCATGCTCAAGCAGTTCATCAAGGCCACCAATGTTCGACTGCGACTGTTAAGGCCAAGCCATCTGATGGATTTGTAAAGTAACCGTGACACGATGCCGGATACTACTGTGACCAGACGGGTAAGCGTGGTGATGATGATCAGCAACAAATCAGTTTTTATCATCAATATAAATTTTTGTTTCGAACGATCAGTTTTAAGAAAATGATCTACTATTTTTTTGATAGTTTTTAACGAATATAAATTAATTGTGTATAATAATAATTACTGTACTTTTAACAGTATTACTACGGTATCAAAGAGTTGTATCTGTTTGGCCGTTGTATTTGCAATGGGCATTCGGCCAAATGCGAGGCGCAAGACCCGAGTCGACCGCGTGCGCGACTTTGCTTATGCGAGGTCTAAAAAGCGTTTGTAAACAAAGAAATAAATAAAAAAATTCATTTTTAATTTAAAAATAAAATTTAAATCTCCTAATTTTTGTATAGCACAACACGGAAGGCGACCAATGCGAACGGTGCAAGTCCGGGTACGTGCAGAAGAAGTGGTGGGCCAGCCACGACACGGACCCGTTTGTGTGCGAGCCGTGCAATTGCCATGGCCACTCGGGCGAATGCGTATATGAGAAGGAGTTGGACATGAAAAATGCCTCATTGGACATTCATGGAAAGTAAAGAAACCAAAATGTATTTTCTGGATTTTTTTAGTATGCAAATTTTTTTTCTTATGCAAAAATTTGTGTAATCCGATTTTTCTCATCATTTTTATTTGGTTGATTTGTATTATGAATTTTGTTTATGTTTTAAAGGTTTTTGGGCGGTGGACGCTGTCTGAACTGCCAGCACAACACGCAAGGCATCAACTGCAACCAGTGCACGCCACGTTTCTACCGACCGGCTGGCAAGAAGTGGATGGACTTGGACGTGTGCCAACGTATGCATTTTTTCCCCCCAATTTTCATCCTAATGATTTTATTTTAATTTTTTTTTAGTAAAAAAAAGTTGACGAATATTACAAATTTGTTTTCTCAATTAGACAAACAATTTTTATTAAGCAATTACTAAAGTATTTGTATAAGCATGTCGCTGCGACCCGACTAAACACACGGGCAACTGTGCCGAAAAAAGTGGAAACTGCGAATGCTTGGCCCAATTCACTGGCCCAAACTGTGACAAATGTGCGGCCGGCTATTATCACCCGCCGGAATGTCGGCCATGTGACTGTCACGTGAACGGGACAGAAGGAGCCCAATGCTTGGTATGTGCTGCGGAGCCTAAATTTTGCTCAAGCAATTTTTATTATTTACGTTCAAGCTCAAAGTTTTGTCGAATTTGTTTGTTGTTGTTGTCTTTGTTTAAAGAAGATTTATGGCGAATTGAATTTATTGGTAATTTATTTGGCCTACATTTTTGAATTTTACTATTAGAAAATATTCATTGTTCAATAAAATTGCAGCCCGACAGGCCGGATGGTCAGTGCCCGTGTAGCAAAGGCTTCACTGGGCGGCTCTGCGACAAATGCGCACCAGACTATGCGAACATCACAGCCGGTGGGCAGAAAATGTTCAAATTGTCTTTAATCTTGGCTCCAAAATGGGGTTAGTCAGGGTTCGGATTCGTACTTGAATGGCAAGTACAGTACTTGAAAATCGACCCGCCGTATTAACAAATTTAAACTGTACTTATTTTTAAGAAACTTAAAAATAGCCACTCAGCGGAAGTCTTGAAAATTTTTGGATTTTAATGGAAATATTCGTGTTTGGCATTGGGTAGATTTTTTTTGAAATTTTTGCGGAATTTTTTTTAACAAAAACGTTAAATTTACCGACGACGCCTGTTGGCGCCGTCAAACCCACCAACAACGAAACCCGTCTTGGGTAAAACACAATTTGACCCCTAAAATTGATAGCGTACTTGAATTTCAAAAATTTAACCAGTTATGTACTTGAAAATCAACAAACTTGTACTTGAATTTTGTATTGAGCCGATCGGAACCCTAGTGTTAGTTGATTTGGCATTTTAATTACAGTATGAAATGCAAATTTTAAATATTTAAATACCAAATAAAAAAATTATCCATGTTTGTTGTAAATCAAATTTAGAAATTGAAAGAATAATATTATTAAAATTGATTTTAATAAACAATGAAAAAATTAAAATTTGAAAAAGCCCAACAATAAATTTCACAGATTGTCCCCCGTGTGGTTGTGACGTGGACGGCTCAACGAGCAGTGAATGCGATGTGAAAACGGCGACATGTGCATGCAAGAGCAACTTTGGTGGCCTGCGTTGCGAGCAGTGCGCAAAGGGCTACTACAAGCATCCGCAGTGCGCGTTCTGCAACTGCGACCTGTACGGAACCGAAGACGGAGTGAACATCAAAAATGATTTATTAAAGACGGGCTTTTTTTGCAATGTTTATTTAAACAGATTTTATTTGTTTACATGTTTTACTAAAAGAAAAATGAATTCGATTTAATTATGTAAGTTTAAATCCTTTTAAAATTAATAAAAACATTTATAGGTTTGCACTTCGGCAAACGGCCAATGCTTGTGCAAGACCGGGTTTGCAGGCCGCCACTGCGACCGATGCGATGATCAATTCTATGGCTATCCGAACTGTCTCGAGTGCGGTTGCCATGCGAACGGCGCGAAAACAATGGAATGCGATACGAGAACCGGAGCATGGTCATTAATTTAAATGATAGATTTTAGAAATTTAATTAAATTAAAAATAATTGAAAAGAAAGTTTAAAAGTTATTTTGACAAATTAATTTTAAAAATAAATTTAAATTAATGTATAAAATAGAGAGGGTATTTAATTTCAATTTTTAAATTATAAATAACATACCTATTTATTGACTGGTTTATACGAGTAAAACTTATTTTTTTGACATGAGATTTAAATGGTTCTAATGAAACTTTTCATTAAGATAAATATTATATCTCCAAATTAATACAAATTTTCGGGGTTTTTTTTAGCTATTTTTTTCAGCCCATGCATCGCCAACTTTACCGGTCGCACCTGCGACAAATGTTCCGCTGGCCATAATCGCTTCCCCGACTGTTTGGCATGCGACTGCTTCTCGGTCGGCTCCAAAGGCATCTCCTGTGACTTTGATGGCCAATGTTATTGCCGAACCCATTTTGAAGGAAAACGCTGTGAAAAGTGAATAAAAATTCATATTAATAAAATAATTCATTATTGGATATGATCAGCCTGTCAGCCAGTCCTTTATAGGTAATTGATCACCCAAGTGATTTGGTCCTTGCCATTATTCATTTAGGATCCAGCATTTTGAAATTGGATCAAGAAGGGAATTTTCATGGGGAAAACCCGTTTCAGCGCCGTCTCGATCCCGTAGCATTTTGAGGCCTGGACATTTTGCCAAATTTATTAGCGACACTCACAAATCAGCTCCCGGTTGTCGGTATCGGCATTTAGGTGAGCGTTTGATAGAATTAATGAATTCCTAAACAAATTTGCCTGTATTTTTGTGGACTTTTTGGGGACGGGATTATCTGGAAACCCCGAGACCAGTATCTTTATATTTTTGTATTATATAATTAGAATTTTAAAAATTAGTTTTATCAGTAAATGATGCTTAGGTGCAAGCCGAACTTCTTCAACTGGCCCGTCTGCGAGGAGTGCAATTGCCACCCGAGCGGTGTGGTGCCGGAGTTTGCAGCCTGCGACAAGGTGCTACCGGGCGAACTGTGCACATGCCGTTCCAACGTGCAGGGCCCAGCCTGTTCCCAGTGCAAGCCGAACACCTGGGACCTGCAGGCGCACCACCCCAAGGGCTGCGTGGGTAAGCAGCATTTGGCAAAAATTCAGTTGAAAAATAATTTTAAATTTCATACTGCAACTGCAACATGGCTGGCACATTGTCGTTGTTCAACTCGTGCGACCATTCATCTGGCCAATGCCAGTGCAAGCGTTTTGTGTCGGGTCAAAAGTGTGATTTATGCGCCGACGGCTTCTACAACATTCGGGCCGATTCACATGTCGGATGCGAGCCGTGCAATTGCGACGTTGGCGGTGCCATCGGCATCACGTGCCACCAGGTCTGGGTGTGTTTTTTTTGGGTTAGTGAATTGTTTTTTGTTGGTTTTTGCCAATTTTAGAAGAGACCATACCTTATATGCGTAATTTTCAGGAAACCGGTCAGTGTCATTGCCGACCGCGTGTCGGAGGACGTCGCTGTGACAAGCCCATCCAGAATCACTTTTTCCCAACGCTTTGGCACAATCGGGTCGGTTAAAAAAAATTTGATTTTAATTTTTAAAAAATTTCCAAATTTATCATGTAACACTTAAATTACTTTTGGTGAGAGATTTCGCAGAAAATTGGGGTTTCATTTCGGTTTTCTGCTGATCAAAAACAATTTTTGAAAATTTTCTGACCAAATTTGCGGACATTATCTCCGGTTGCGTTCCTCTTCGTCATCCATTGGGGCTGTCCATTGCCAAAAATGCCCCTCTTCTAGCATCCACAAATTGGCGGTCTCAGCCCCTGGCATTCGTTGTTGCTACGCTTGCACAGCTCCAGAGCACTGACCCCCTCCCCCCCTCCCCAATCTCGGCCCCATCTTCTTCTCATTCATTTTTCTATCCTTCTCTGTCAAAAGTCTCTTCACTTTCAACATTATTGCTTTCAAATCTATCGTCTACCCTTCTTCACTCCTTAACCTCTTGGCTCGCTGTAGGGGATGTAATGTGGATGCTCTCCGGCATATCAATCGGGAACATCTCGTCCATCCGTCCACGATTAAAAGATCCCCCAGCCTCAAATTGCTTGCATCCATGCAAAAATGTCGTTTTTTGTTGAGTAAAGCGTGAACATTGTTTTACAAAATGGAAGGCAATAAATTCAGAACAAATTTTCTTCAGAAAATTTTCAGGGGTTATACAAGTAGAAAAAAATATAGTCAACTGAGGAGACCCAGAAAAATCTACAAACTAAAAAAAAAAAAGGAATGTGAAAATGCATGGCAATTATGCATAAAAAACAAGAAAATTGTTATAGACTAAGATCTAAAAATTACGATTTTTAGCAATGTTTAGATTAGGGTTTTTCACCCCCGTCCCCGCAAATCTAGCCCATTTCTCGGGGTTTTCCCCGACTCCGAAAAACCACGGCATCGCAATTCTCAACCCCGACGTCGGGGTGTTAAATTATAATTAGGGTTGGTCCCCGACCCCGAACCCCGACCCCCGAACCCCGACCCCAAGCCCAAAAAAGGGGTCGTCCCCGACCCCGACCCCGACATAGCCAACCCCGGCCTCCCGACCCCGGTCCCCGACCTTTTTTTGGGTCGGGGATCGGGGTTGAACAAACACCCCTAAAGATCGACTTTTTTTGGGGGGAATAAGTACTTTCAAAAATGTCACCCATAATTTATAATCGAATCAAATGTTTTAGTACGAAGCAGAAAATGGTCGGCTGCCGGACGGCAAGAATGTTTTCTATACCATCGACGCCAACGAGTTCCGCAACTTTTCCTTGCAAGGCTTCGTGGTGTTTTCCACAATTCAGGAAGGTTTGATTTTTTTAAATTTTAATCGTATTCTTCGCAAATTTTATGTATATTTTAAATTTTATTAAATTTGCTTTTTTTTCAACAATTCAGAGATTGTGCTGGACGTGAACATCCGCAAGTCGACGGTATACAAACTGTTGGTGCACTATCGCAACCCGACGAAGTGAACGTGGAGCTGGAGGCTAAGCTGGTCCCGGTGCACACTCAAACATCAGGCAAATTAATGAAATAATTGTAATATTTAAAAAGCAATTTAAAAGAATTGAAGAAATTATTTTACAAATTTTGTTTTCCAAATTTATTCAATTAATCACTTCAAAGGTTAGGTAAGAATGGGTTCTAATTTATTTTTGGCATTTTCAAGATTCCGAGCAGTTCACCATAGCTGTGCTTGCCCCCAGTGGTGCTGACCCGCTGAGTGTGTTCATCGAGACTACTCCTGACCAAACATTTGTGCTGAATCCTGGCCGTTGGAATCTGCACATTCGCTCGCCGAAGAGGCTGTACCTGGACTATGTGGTGCTGATCCCGTCCGAATATTACCAGGGTCAGGCCCTCACCGAACAAATCATTGAGGTCGAAGAAAATTTTCAAATTTACTCATTTAACAAAATAAATTGTTTTAATTTTTTCTTTTTATAATTAATTATATTCTATCAAAACTGTCTAATTTGCTTTAAAGTTTAAATATCCGGAAAAAAAGTTTTTGCAATTAAAATTAAACAATTTAATGAATCCAGAGTACAATTCTTAATTAGGTTATCATTTTAAAAAATTAGATCCATTATATACCACTTCATTTAATATTATAATCAGGCATTTCTTTTTAACCATTTTATTTTTTTTTAAATATCGAAAAAGAAAAAGATTTGCAATTTTTAGCCCTGTCGAGCCAATGAAACAGAAAACTGTGTGGATTGCTGTACCCGCCGATTCCAACTACAGCCAAAGGGCAGGCAATCGCGGAGCTGGACAAGTTCGAAGAGGTGGAGTCGGGCACTAGCAATGTTCAGATCATCCTAAGCCATGTGAGAACATTCTATATCCCGGATTTTGCAATTTCCAGAAATATTGCAATTTCCGAAAATAAATTGCGGGTTTAAGAAATAAATTGCGTGGGAACTTCCAGAATCATTTGCAATTTCCGGAAATATTGTCAGGCTTGAGAATTTCAAGAATCTGGCAAATTCCGGAAATAAATTTTGGTTTAATCCTGAATCAATTACAGGGTTTAGGAAAATCTTCATATTTTAATCACCTTAATTCACTTGCATGGGTTTAATTTTTAAAATGAACAATTATGACATTTCAGAGCCCATCCGAGCTGTTGCCAACAAAAATTGGGCACGGAGCTCATCTTCGAACTGATGACCGTTCTAAGGTGGAAAAAAAACTTTTTGTATAAAAATTCTCTAAATCTAAATAAAGAGTAAATTCAATTTTAAGGAATTTCGACACACTGTTTCTGTACCTGAAAACGGCATTTATTATTTGTTGGTGGATTACCACAGCTGGGAGCGCACTGCAATGCCCGTCCGAGTACGCGTTCAACAGACTGACATCACCGCTGATGGCATTTTGCTCGTGAGGAATTTGTTTTTTAAATAATTTTAAAAAAATAAGAAAAACGGTGGAAATTAGGTTATTGTATGACAGGGTTGCCATTCGTACTTGGATGTCTAGTACAGTACTTGGAAACGGACCCCCCGTACTTACAAATTAAAAATGTACTTATTTCCAACAATGTACTTAGAAATAGCCATTCTGCCGATGCGTTAAAAATTTTTGGATTTTACAAAGGAGCTACTATTTTCCAGCATATTTTTGCCAATTTCTTTAATTAAAAATCAATAATTGTTAATGCTTTATGGCTATCTTAAAAACCCTAAAAAAGCTTGATTGTATAAATAGACATGCAGCAAATTTTAAAGCGGCTTACTGTAGAAAATTAGTAATTTTAAAGCGCCAAATTTTCTCAGGTCAAACATTGTCCATATGCATTTTTCTGCCGCGAAATGCTGTCCACCGGCGGCCGTGCTGCCGCAACGCTCCGCCTGCAGAAGAGCCCGCCGGCAACAACTGTGACGTTGCAAGTGCAACCCGGACGAGAATTCTCGATTGGCGCCGTCACACTCGTCAAGGAGGAGCAATGGCACAATGACCTGCTTGGCCAGGCCTCATAAAAATATTTAGCTTTAAAAATCCTCCAATTTTAAAGTTGATTTTATTTATATTTTTAATAATAAATTTGTTAATATATTATGATTGAAATGGTCAAAAAATGTTTTTGGAACCAATTTTGAAAATTTAAATCATATTTATAAGATTTTATTCCATATTTTGAGAGTCGAGACTCTTTAACATCGCCCGTCACTTTTCAGAAAGCGCATTGCGTGCGCAAGAATGGTGTGTGCGTTGCGCAACATTTTCAACCGCCTAACTCAATTCGTACGGAAGCGGAAAAGTCGGGCAATGTGAACTCGAGCATCGCTGGCGACAAATTGCCATTTCAAGTGGCTGGTGAGCCGTCCCAACTGTACGTCATGGCTTTGGACGAAGTTCAGGTGAAGAAAATACGTAATTTTTTTTTAAACCTATAAGAATTTTCAAATCATCATTTTTTAAATAATGTTTGAAAATTTTTAGACCACTCTGTACATTGAAGGCGTTGTTGCTTCGCCGGATAATTACGTGTCGTGGTTCACTACTTCAGCCCGAACAACCCGCCCATTGTTGTCGATGTGTTTGTTCAAAATGAACGGTTTGGCGACGCGTTGTTCCACTACTGCCCGAGCATGAGCGGATGCCGTGCCATCGTGGTAGGCATCCGGGTTCTATTCAGTCAGAACAAACAATCCTTTATCATAACGAAAACCAACAACATTTTTCCTTCTGTTTTTGGTACTAATTTTTTGAATTCGGTTCGTTCCCGGGTCTTAAATTATTGAGGCCCCGATTTCGGGATAAGAATTTCCTGGTAACGACAAAGCCACTACAGTTTTTGACAATTCACATTGGGTATTTAAAGAACTTACCCTATCGAGTTTTTGGTTACTACATTTGTTTCAAAACCTATTTGGGAATAAAACGAGATACCGGATCAGGAAGTCTTGATTTAAACTTTAAAATTCAATTTAATTTGAATTTTGAAAAAATTCCAGACCCCTCGAAAATTGGAATTTTCATTTAATATAAACTGGCACAATTTTTCAAAAAAAGTGTTTGCCCGTGGCACATTTGCTCCTCCCTCCCACAGTTGGACACGCACTCGGGCCAACGCCAGTTTCGGGTGGAGGACAAGTACGTGCTGATTTTCTACGCCAACAACACGCACCAGAAGGGGCCCATCTACATTGACTACGTGGTGGCGGTGCCGCAAGAGTCCTACTCTGACAGAGTGTTGCGCCCGTTGCCGCTGGAGCTGTCCGACGAGTTTGTGGAAAACTGCGCGCACAACAACTTCCAAAATCCGTGAGTGGGAGATTTTAATTTAAAATTTACAAAAAAGAATTCTTCGACTAATGCTGCCTATCTGCGGGTTGATAAAAATTTTAATATATTTTAAAATATTAAATTGATTTAATAAAATGATTAATTTGTGAATCTTTTTGAATTTTTCTTTTATGTGCCACATAAGAATTAAAAATGAAATTTTTCAAATTAATTTTAAAAAAATAATTTGAATTTATTTTTAGTCCACAAAATGCCACTGATTATTGTCGTCAAAAAATTTATTCATTGACCACTGAATTTAATGGTGCTGCACAACCATGCAAATGTAACACTCAGGGTAGGTTTTGAAAAAATGCAAAATTACTTTGCCAACATTTAAATTTTTTTTCAAATTTTGGAAAAATTCTTATAAACAATTTAAGGAAGTCTGGATTTTGCTTGTGCTGACTACGGTGGGCAGTGCAAATGCAAGCCGAATGTGATTGGCAGAAAGTGTGATCGGTGCGCGGCCGGCTTCTTCAACTTTCCGGACTGCATCAGTAAGGGTGTTTTTAAAATTCATGGTTTTTGTTTCTGTGATTAAAATATCAAAATTTGATTCTGATCTGATTCGAGAAACAAGTCATGTGTAATGATTTAATCAGCCGATTGATTGAAAATTTGCTTCAGTTTACCCCGATCCCGATTTGATCATAGAAGCGAATCATAGATAAATTGAATTGATCAGAAATTCAAAATCAGTATGATTTGATCAGTTAGTCTAATCCCGTGATCAGAGATGCGAATCAAAAAAAAATCTGTTCTAGAGTGCAAATGCGGCCTGAACCACCAGTGTGACGAGAAGAACGGCCAGTGCAACTGCCCGCGCTACGTGTATGGCATTGCCTGCGAACGTTGTGTACAGTACGCGTACGGCTACGATGCTCTGATCGGCTGTCAACTGTGCGGCTGCTCCATCAACGGCTCCATGGGGGCGGAACAGCGATGCGATCTGTTCAATGGGCAGTGCCTGTGCAAGGATAATGTCGGAGGACGGAAGTGGGTGTTCTGGTTACGACCAGCTGCTTAAGTGATGATCATTGATCACTGATTAAAATCTGAACCATTCAGAGCCTAATAATTGGTTAAGGTCTTGATCAAATGTGCGCCAGAGTGGATTTAAAAAAAGGGTTTTTTCAGATGTGAGCATTGCCTGCCCGGGTACTACTCCTTCCCGGAATGCCGTAAATGCAACTGCGAACAAAGCGGCACCACTGATGACGTGTGCAATGATCGGACTTCAAAATGCTTGTGCAAGGTCCTGGAAAAAAAGTTTCATGGTAATGTTTAAAAATTCCGCAAAAATTTTGCAGAAAAATGTGGTGGGCCCACGTTGTGATCAGTGCCGTCCGGGCACCTTTGACTTGCGCAAGTTCGACCTGTACGGCTGCTCGGAGTTTGAGTACCTCCGACTTGGACATCCAAGGGCACTTCAATTGGCCGTCTTTTTTTCAATCAGTGTTCTGTTGTCAATCATTTTTTGCTGTTACTGTAGGGACAAGGCGCCGCAGGCGCCATTCAGATAACGAATACATTGATTAATTTTTTTGGTTGAAAATGGAGCATTCATTTTACAGTCACAAATTATTTTCTTTTTTTTCAAAGAGGCAACAAAAAACATGAAAAAAAGAAATTGCTTAAAAATGTTTGGTTTTATAATTACATTTTATTTTTGGGGTTTGTTTAAACTTTATTTCGGGGGCTACCGACCAGAATCTAGGCCGGCCCGAAGAATGGCTACCGAATCGATGAATAACACAAATTTATTTGGACAGTCCGAATTCGGATCGTACTTCTCACTATCGATGATTTTATTTAACCAGGACCGGTAAGCCTAGACTTTTTGCCGGGCGGTTAATGCACCCCCAAAGATCAAGGTTTGGTTGATAAAAAGCTTTTTTTACTATTTGTGTTAAGATTGGCATAAAATATTGATTTTTGAAATTTGGCACAATTTATATAAAACATTTGTGATGTTAAAAAGCTTTTAAAAAATTAAAATGTCTACATTCTCAACAATTTCCTGTAAGGAAATTTAAAAGAAAAATTGGTAATTTTGGGGGTTATTTTATTTTATTTTAACCAACACTATGCTTCATTTATTAATATTCATTAAATGATTCATAATAAAATTTTTTGACATTTGGGACTCTGGCTTATCAGAAAAGTTTAAAAAATGTTACAAAATTTTTGTCTGTCAATAGTGAAACGTTTTTTTGAGCTTCAGAAACGAAGTTTGTCAAGACGTAAAGCAGACAATAAGTATTGCGGGTGCCGTCAGTAAAGTGTGTTCATTTTTTTGTAGAATTCAGTTCCCTAGGGGAAATTATAATTTTAAATTATTTTTATTTGCTATTGACGAATTCGTAATCAGTGCATTAAATAACATATTTTGAGGCAATTTTTAGAACAAAAATATTCCCAAAAATTTTGACCAACAGGCTCCCTCCCCCCTATGATTTTTCAAAATTTGAACCGGTTCAAAAACCGGTTTGAATGCTCGTTCCAATAAAATTTTCGTGTGTTTATCGGTTTCAACCCCCAGAGAACCTATAAGTAGTTTTGAGTGATTTTGAGCCTGGGACCTATGATGCATATTTTCCGAAATCACATTTGCAAAACTGCCGAAAAGTGGAATTTTATTTGAATTTTTGCTCCCTCTCCATAAATGCAACAATCATTTGAAGAGACATTTTTCTTCCTCACCTTACAAAGCTAAGACTAAACTATAACCCAGAACATTTACAATGTGTGGGAGAGCAACATTTTTAATAAATTTGAATTTCCATACAAATTCCGTTCGGCTCACTCCGGTCTTTCGCTGGCGTGCGGAAAATGCGTCAGTGATTAATAAAAGTCGAGAAAAAAGCGGTCCTCAAAGTTCTTTGCCTTTTTGGCCTCACTCGGACCGTCGTTTGCGTCAAGCAGTCTGAAAATGTAAAAATATCGTAAGACAACGTCGCGTCAATGCAGCCACAAGTTTTTGTTTGAAAAGGGTAAGTGCCAAAATAAGCACAAAAGTTCAAAATGCTAAAATAGGCACTAAAAAGCCGCTCTTCCCCTCTAATTGTACCCGGCAGAGCGTGACGATTGTTACTGATGAACATAACTCAAATTTTTTTTATCGACACGATTTCATTAATTTACTATCCCATGACCGTTTATTGCAAGATTTGGGATAGGTGCCGGGGGTTCGAAAGCCATCCTTACCCGTCGCCGATGTCCAAGTCGTTGAAGTTAATGCCGATGCGACTCCACTGATAATTCAATTCCCATTCAATCGCCGCCTTTTCCCACTCTGCCCATTTGTCTTCGTCGCGCTCAATTGGACAACGAACAAAAAGCCATTTGTCTTTATCAATGCGTCGGAACACCAACCGCTCCCCCGTCAAATTGTTTTTCAATTCAAATGGCACAACGTCAACACGCTTATTCAAGACCAAAATGATGAAATTAACAGAAACGACTGAATTGACAAATGCCTTAAATGTACATATGAAAGGAATTTATAACGGGAAATGCAATAAATTAAATCACCATTTTCAGTCGCTTTTTTCTGTCCAATTGAAAAATGCATCGCAACACCTTTGGAAATCCATCCACGCGGGGCGTGTGCAACCATTTGGCAACTGCTTGGGAAGGTGAAGCGTCGGCACTGTCATCGGCCGGGAACTCGGGAAAAACATAAAAGGATTGGATCACCCGGAGCTTTGCACAATCGCGGAGAATGGTCGGAGAGAGTTGGCGCAAACGGCGAAATTCGGACGGATCAAAGGAATATCCGCAAATGTTGTCATTGATCAAAGCCCAAATGCGGCGCCAAATGAATACCCAGCTGCGCTTGCAGTTGTGGTGTGTTCCAATGGAAAGAGTGAGCTCATTAGAGTCGAAAAGTCGGCGAATTCTTTGAAGAAATTCGATGACACTTTGGTCAACGTAACTAAAAGTAGTATATGTAGAAAAAAACATTTGAGGAAAAAGCCTTTTAAGGGCTTACAAACAATTAACCCCATAATGACCTTATTGTAAGAAATTTCAAAGCCGATAACATTGTCCGGAAGCGGCTCTTGCGGAATTGGCAGATGCTCAACATTATGGCCAATGCATTTGATAATTTCAGCGCTATTTCCTTTGACTGCACATTGAATGTGCAACGCACCCAACGCCCATTGCTTCAATTTAAAATGCGCGTCCACCAAACGATCAAATCGATCGCTGATAAGCGCAATTTTCAGTCCGAGCTCAAAAGCATCAATGAAGGCAAAGACTCCGAACAAAACGTCGGCACAAACAAAACTGAAATTGATTTAAAGCATTAGTTAGTGATGCAAACTTTTGTCAAATTCAGAATTTTTACTTTTCACCGGCATGCGCCAATGGAAAAATTTTTTTAAAACTTTTTAAAAAATATTGCTCAAAATTTTTGAAAATTTGCCAATTTATTTATAAGATTTTTGCTTATTTGGAGGGTCCTAATCTTATAATTAAAAATAGCCCGTATTTGTAAGATTTGTCCTTTTTTGCGGCCTCCGTCCTTATTTTCGAATTTTGTGAAAATTTTCATAATATTTTGATCCAACGAGAAAATTTTGAGACGAATTTATTAATTATATTTAAATTCAGCCCCCTCACAAACGAAAAAGCCTGAATTATTGTGAAAATTGTGGGCCAGTAAAATCTTGTTTTGATCTTCACTGTCTTTATTTCACAAAATTTTTGTTGGCACCTCTGGCTTATATTCAGTTACCAGAAATCTTAATTGATGCCAAAATAATCAGGAAATTTCGCACATATTAGTCAATTAAATATTTCGGTCCACAATTGAGCCAAACAAAAAAGTTTAAGTAGAACAAAAATCCCTCACATTTTCTTTAAACTGGTTTTATTTTTGTTGGCAAGGCGCGCACTTCGGCGTGTCCCTGCTGCTGAAGCGATCACAGGTCGGGATAGTGCCAATGATTGGCAACCAGTAACGGAAGAAGCAGCTTTCTTTTTCTTCGCTGGTGGTGCCATTTATTATTTTTTGGTTTTCTCTAAAAAAATTAAGGATTATCAAGAAAAAGGCTGAGATTTTTATGATATTCATCAATGCACGAATGAGTGAGGGCCGTTCCGCCCCCACCGTTTTGGCCCTCACAAGGTCAAAACGAGGGGAAACGTGAGGGCCGAATCGAGGGGAAACGTGAGGGCCTAAACGTGGTTGTCCGGAATTTATTGATTTGAAAGCCAACTAATTATACTAATGATTAATGAGGTACAAACAAACAAAAAAAAGTAAAACTCTGTTCGAATGATTGTGACACAAATGCACGAAAAGATCAAACAAAGCGCCGCAGCCTCGCACGCGTGAGAAAAGTGCAAACGAAAATTGGGAAAAGAAATGGTTGGGGCAGAGTAGAGAAAGAGACAAATCCATAGAAGAATAGTGCAGACGAAAATTGGGAAAAGAAATGGTTGGGCAGAGTAGCGAAAGAGACAAATCAGAGAAGAATAGTGCAGACGAAAATTGGGATAAGAAACAATTGGGGCAGAGTAGAGAAAGAGACAAATCATAGAAGAATAGTGCAGACAAAAATTGGGAAAAGAAACAATTGGGGCAGAGTAGAGAAAGAGACAAAACCATAGAAGAGATACCTAAGTGTAGACGAAATTTGGGACTCCCTTCCCATCCACTTTTTTTTGTTTTGGTCTGCAAAATTTGATTAAATATAAACCAAAAATTATATTTTCGTATACAATTTATAATCTTTAAGCTTCTAAATCAGGGTTGCCATTCGTCCTTGGATGCCAAGGACAGTCCTTGGAAATGGACCCTCGGTCTTGGAAATTGAAAATGTCCTTATTTCCAAGAATGTCCTTGGAAAATGAAGATTTGGCTGGATGTTTAAATATTTGCAATTTTGACGGAAAGATCATGATTTGGCATTGTGTAATTCAAATTTTTCAATACAATAAGGCCATTTTATCAAAACGCCCTCTCAAAACATTGGATCTCTTGTTCATTTTTACGTTAATTTTGGAGCAAATTCTTACCAAACCTTATTAAAATCTTCAAAATTTTCCCGGCGGCGCCTATCGGCACCGCCGGCCCTTCTCATTCCTAAAAAACTTCAAAAAAGTACCGCATTTTTAATGTTGGTTGCAAATTCCTTAACAAATTGAGTCAATAATTCAAAAATTTTCTCGGCGGCGCCTATCGGCACCGCCGACTCCCCTCCCCCCCTGTAAAGCAGAATTCGCAAAAAAAATTGCATTTTCGAAAATTTTTCGCAACGCCGTAGGACCCACCAACAACGAAATCCAAGGCTAAAATGGCTCCGATCTAGGATAAAACACAAAATTTGACCCTAATAATTGGGTTTGGGCAAATTTTTGAGCGTCCTTGGATTTCGCCACATTTTTCTGTTGTGCCCTTGGAAATCAACATGTCTGTCCTTGGGAATTGCCTTTACCCGAGGGCAACCCTGTTCTAAATGCTTTGAATACGATAGGCCAAATACAGAACGGAAATTTTTTTAAAAGCGATTTATAAAAATTATTTTGTTAAAGTAATTTATTTTAGTAAAAATATTATTTGAAATATTCACAAAATTCATTTTTAAATTAAAGGTAAGTCTTTTTACCGGCACGGAAACAATTTTTAGGGAAAACCACGAAATTATCAAAATCGATGCGAAAGGCTTTTCGAAAGTGAAATTCTAGTTTTTTTTTAATGAAATTTTTGCCTAAAGTATTTAATATAATTGGATCTTGGGCGCTTTCAAAAAAGTATTAAAACCCAATAATATATTTGTGCTATTTTACTTTTGTCAATCAATATTTAGCCATTTCAACCAAAATTTTATAGAAAAATGCATTTCCCGGCAAACAATTAAAATCAAAAACCTTCACTTTGATTTTTAAAATAAAGTTGAGATTTTTTTGAAAATTATCGAAATTAATTGGGTCAAGAAAAAATAAAGTCAATATTGGGGTGTATTTTTAGAAATTGAAAATACCGGTTTTAGGGGGTAATTTTCCCGTTTTATTGCATTTTTCTTTAGGAATTTTGTTTTTAATTTTATTTTTTTTGGCATTTTCTAGCCTAAATCATAATTTCACCGCCAGAGCATTTTATTTGTGTGAATCGAAATGACCTTCCCGAATATTTTGGACTTATAATAAGGCATTAAAGCTATCCAAAAAAAGACCAATATCCGTTATCCGTCCGTATCCGGATATATCTTCGGATATCCGGATGCTCGTGCCCACGCCTGCACATATGTGCTGTATCAATTGATTTGCTTGCAAATTTACGGATTCTCGCAAAAAAATGCCAACATTTGCCATTCTTTTAATTTTCTTAATGGTCGTCGGACATTTTGTTTAATTGTAGCTTATCGGGCCCTTTGTTCGCCGAAAAATTTGTGTCTATGTACGGCATTTATAAAAAACCATCTAAAAGATTTCATCTCTGCGTTCAACCAAGAAATGTCGGCACTTTTTGATTTGGCGCTCCCTCCCTCCGCTTTGATTTTACTAACTGTCAAACATATTGACTGGTTTTCGTTTGAATATTTCATTAGATTTGGCATATTCAGTTCATAAATAAATCCCCGCTCAAATAATCCATTTTGAAAAAGAGTGATGGGGGAAGGTCAGTGGACAGAAAACAAAATTCCCATACATACGGCACAAAGCCCCGAGCAATCATTTTGATTTTTCTATTTCCCCCAATTTTTGGTCTTTTTAGGGGAGGGGGGGAGAGAAGGTCACCCACCACAAGTTTTGTCATTTTGGCATTTTCACCTTACCTTTTATCCGTTAATTTTACTTTTTTTGGCATTTATTCTGGTGACTTTTCCGTACACCTTTCGTGTTTACAAATGTTTACAAGTCATCCCCAAGCCCCTGTGACCTTCTGTCCCGCCAACTTAATTTGTGCTGTTTTCTTCTTCACACATATTTGGCAAATACCCCCCCCCCCTCACCCGCATTTTATATCGATCGTCCTTTGGCATTTAATTGCCAGTCAAAACCTGGGCTGAACTTTTTGCCAAAATTTCTTTTACAGGAGTCCCCCCTCCCCCCCAAGTGAATTGATATTTACTGTTTACCTTCCTTCGGCCTTTACATTCGTTATCCCCCATTAACGGAACATTTTTAATAAATTTTAAATATTTTTTTGAATAAAATTTGTGCAAAAAAAGAATTTTTGAAAAAAATTCATTACAATCGCCGGATATCTTCCACTCTTATGTAAACCAATTTTTTTTGTTTTTTCCCGAAATTACGAAGAAAAATGCTCAATTTTGTCAAAATTTTGGTAAAATTTCTTAACAAAAATTCCGAATTCGTTCCGGGGCGTTATCGGCACCACCGGGCCGCTATTAAAAGCCTAAAGTTGAAACTTTTCAAACAATATTTTATTAAAATAAATTATTTTAATAAAATATAAATCAAATAAAAAATTTTCGATTTTGTTTCGATTTTTGACGTTTTTTCCTTTTTCCTTTCGATTTTGACATTTATTTAGTTTCGACACAGCTCTGGTCAAAACGGTTATTCATTTGTTACATTTTAGAAACTCTAAATTTACAATTCTGCAGTAAATTAACATGCTAATTTTGACTGATTCAATTGATGGGGACATAATATTGCAGGGTAAGAAAATCGATTACTATCAATATTGATTAGAGCCCGCCCGTCCTGGATCTGAATCCATCCAGGCCTGAATTTTTTTGAATCCAGATCCAACGGGGCTTCCGGGATCTAGAATTTATCAAAATGGCGGGCTTAAATACTTTAAATCCTTTTATTACATAATTGCCACAATATGTATTTACAGGAAGATTTGTGACCAACTTTTAACCTTCTCCAATTCAGACCCTTTCGAAGAACTGCGACTTTTGCGTGCCAGAATTGCCAAATTGGAACGCCAACAATCAATCAATTCGCCAGCCTCCTCAAGTACCCAACAATCGATCAATTCGCCAGCCTCCTCAAATGCCCAACAATCGATCAATTCGCCAGCCTCCTCAAATGCCCAACAATCGATCAATTCGCCAGCCTCTTCAAGTGCCGGTTTCGATTTGGTGGCCCAAAATGGAAAGCGTAGACGAATTGAAGGTGAAAAGTTAAGAATATCAAAAACTTTTATTTTCCCCAAAATTATATATCAATCGACACTTCTCGTCGAAAGAAATTGTTGGTTGGCACCAAATTTGAATTTGCCTTCTTTTTCTTTCTCTTTTCTGGTATTCTTTGACTTTTTCCGAATTGAAGGTGATGAAGGAGGAAGTAAAGAAACGAACGAATTGGTCAGCAAACAGCTTGAACAAATGGAGGAATGGAAACGAGTTACAAAACTCGAGCTTGAAAATGTGAATTTTATATTTTCCAACAAAAACAGTTTTTTCTTGGCATTTGTTCAGATGGCACTCCGCGCTGAGTTGGCACATCAGAAACTGCTAAATGCTCATAATGCCTTGCAGACAAAGCTAGAGGATTATCAAAACAAACAGCAACAGACCATCGATGAGTTGACGGAAAAACTAGCGGGTAAACTTTTTAATTTAAATAAAAACCTTTAACATTAAGAAGCATTTTATCATCTTTTTGTTTTTGCTAAAATAATTAATTTCTTTCACCGTTTCAGTTTCCATTGATCAGTTTTCGTTGAAGCATCGGGAACACGAGAAACTGCTAATCGCTCACAACAATTTAATGGAAGAGATGAATGAACAACGGAAGATTGACCAAAAGGAAACCAACGACAAAATTGGCTGCTTAAATGAGGCCCAGCAGAAGCAATGCGGTAGAAATTTTATTTTTTGAATTCTTTAGGGGATTTATGCCCATTTTTGCGTTTAGGTAAATTTAACGAGCGACGGTAGGGGGCGGGGCCTTTTATTTTGCAATTATTAATCATTTTGGTCCAATTTTCTTAACAATTCCTCAAAAAAGTCTCCCGGCGGCGCCTATCGGCAGCGCCGACCCCCCCCCCCCCCCCCTCCCCCCCTAATAAATAAGAGTGAAGTTCGAATTTGCAAAAAAAATTTAGTATTTTATGACAATTTCTTAACAAAAATGGAATAAAAACGGAAAACAAAAACCGAGTTGTTTTTAAGATCAGCCTCACTCCTGAAAAAAAATCCTGGGTACGGCCCTAGTGGATTTATGTAATTTTTGTTTAGGTAAATTTGACGAGCAACGAAATGAAATGCGACTCGAAATGAACGAATCGCTGAAGTCTGTCCAAGCGATGGTCGTCGCGGAATTGGAACAACAAAAAGTGGCAAATGCCAACAAATTCGCTAAATTTGAGGCACATCACAAAGAACAGCAACAAAACATTAGCGACTTGCAGAAGACAGTTGCCGCCGTGTTAAATGATACAATAAATGGAAAAGGTCATTCGGAAATTTCCTATCTTTTTTTAGGCATCAGTTTGAGCTTTAAATTTTGAAATATTTTACATTTTCTAGGACCAGTCCAACAGCAAAATCGATGGGATTCTGCTGCATGTAACGACAAACTCACGCTCTCTGAGCCCGAACGATTGATTGTCGAAATTACTGGAAAGGATAAATGGGGTAAAAACATTATTCTTTATTCTGTTAAAGTAATTTGATTAAAAAGGTTTATTATTATTTTTTGAATTGCTTATAATTCAGCGTGGTGCTCTGTGCTCGCTGAACGGCCAATTGCAAAAAATTGCGGCATTTTCTATTACGAAGTGAAAATATTAGTGGAAGAAGAGTAAGTTAAATAAAGTGACCGTATATACTGTTTTAATGCCCCACCCTGTAATAATCCCCCACTCTCTGAGTAGATTGAAAAATAATCCCCCATGGGGGATTAAAACAATATATACGGTAAGCTTTAAAATGCTTTAGAAGTTTTTTCCTTTAAAAAATCATATTTAGCGGTATTCACATTGGACTTGGGAGCAAACAAATGCCATTGAACAAATGGGTTGGATTTTACAAGGGCACTTACGCATACGAAGACGATGGCACTTTTTGGGGGCACCCGGTCGAGGGATGTTCCTACTTCGAGGGACGCCCTTTCATCAAAGGAAAGCCGACATTTGAGGAAGGCGACGTCATTGGATGTGGCGTCAATTTGGCAACCCGCCAAATAATTTACACAAAGAACGGACAGCGTTTGGGTGAGAAATAAAAATCAATACAATTAAAGAGCAATTTTTTGTTTTGTTTAAATTACTAAATTTGTAATTAAATATTTGCGTTATTTGTTTTGTTTTTGCAGAAACTGCCAATTTATTTGTCGATTCTGTCGACGAATTGTTTCCGTGCGTTTCGTTGTCAGACTCTGGCGACAAAATTGTCGCATACTTTGGACCGAACTTTGAATACAAATTCTGATGAAGGGAAGCGCGGACAGTGAAAAACGATTCCTTTTTTCGTTTATTTTTTTGAAGGATATGGTTGATGGATTTAACAGTTATACAATTCGTTTTGTTTTCAAATTCGCTGATCTGATTTTTGCAATTTTGCTCAATAAAGAAATTTTTTAATTTTCCGAGACTCGATTCACCTTGCTTACGGCCCTGGTCTTGGGTTGAACACAAAAATTTGACCCCTAAAATTGATTTTTGGAGAAATTCTGTAAAAATCCTTATGAAAAATACATAGAAGTGCCAATTCAAAATGAGTTTTTTGTTTTAGCATATTTTGTTGAAGCTTTATTGGAGGAAGCGGTGGCTAAAAACTTTTTCCCGCCCACGAGTGTGTATAAAAATAACTATAATAGTTTAAAAAAACATATTTTACATGGTTATCGAGTGCTAATTAGACGATATTTAGCTGATTTTTATGATTTCAATAAGCTCAAAAACTAAAAAGATGGCATTCAAATACATAAAAATTAGTAAGCAATATAAAAAGCCGTATTTTGTGCCGGAAATCCATTTCGCGAATTTTAGTGACTTATTTGGCCCGTTCAGTGAATTTTACAGAAACAGGTAATGAATTTTTGAAATTTCAAACTACAATTAAATGGTTGTGCGCAAATGTGGAAGAGGGGAGCAAAAACATTGACTTTATGGGCGGGGAATGTCAATTATTAAAAAATAGTCGAAGTAAACGTCATAATTATTGAAGAAATGGGAAACATTTGGTTACGGTAGTGAGAGAAAATCATATCCACGATACTCTCCGTACAATTATTTGAAACAGCACATACTGTATATGGCATATGGTTTTGCGTATGATGCCAAAACGTTAACACCGACAAATTCATCATTCTTTGTTTTTAAAGCTAATTCATATCCACAAAACTGACTGAAAAAATAGGCGCTAGATAAAAAGGCCAAACACTAAAAAAATGTTTTTATCCAAAATCCAAAATCGGAGTTTTTCCCAATCCGATACCCGATCCGAGAAATTTTGGGCAATCCAATCCGTATCCAACTTTTTTCCCAATCCGTTGCAACCCTTGTTGGGGCCAAGCCAAAATTTTTAAATTGGAAATTTTACATTTTTGTGTGTAAACTCAGTGAACGGAGCGCCAATGAAATAACAAAAAATTTCCCCACTCAAAAATATTTATTATACATATTGCCACATTATCAAAATTGCCAAATGGAAACAATTCGTAAAATACATAAAAACAAAGCAAAATTGAACACTGGGGAAAAATGTGTGTGAGTTTGCGAATGTACAATCGAGGTAAATTTTTGATCAAAAATTTCGAATTCATAATTTGAAAAAACCCCGTCTTACACAATTTTATAGGCCATTAATGTTAGTTTTTCTCAACTAAAAACGCCGAAAACTAGGGCGCTTGGAAAGGCGCAGCATATAATTCTTTAAATTCAAAAGTTTAAAAATGGTTTTTGATTCCTTATAAAATGTTCCTTATTTATTTTCCAAAAAATCAATCAACTAAAAGTGAAAATCAAGGGTTGGGCAAAATTACAAATTGTCAGAGTCGGTGGTTGACGGGGAAGGCACTGTCGGGGGATTGATCCAAATGTTGCATTTATTCCTCTTTCTCTGCTCTCACCTTCCTTTTACTGCCTCTTTGCCCTCTTTCTCTGTTCTCACTTTCATTTTACTTTCTCTTCCCCCTCTTTCTTTGTTCTCACGCTCCTTTTACTGTCTCTTCCCCCTCTTTCTCTGCTCTCATCTTCATTTTACTGTCTCTTCCCCCTCTTTCTTTGCTCTCACCTTCATTTTACTGTCTCTTCCCCCTCTTTCTCTGCTCTCACCTTCATTTTACTGTCTCTTCCCCCTCTTTCTCTGCTCTCACCTTCATTTTACTGTCTCCCCCTCCCTCCGCATCCTTTTCATTCGATTGGCACTCGGCACTGAGCACTGACTTTTCTCTGCACAACACACCAATTCATTCATTCATTTCCACATCAAAGTTGGCGTCAATTCCTAAATTTAATTGTTGCAGCATTTTCTATTTTTTTTAGTATTTTTTATAAAATTTACCAAAATATGTGAAAAGATTATATTTTTCAATTGTGAGAGTAAAATAAAAAAGAATGACGAACTTTTGCTGACAGCCGCCGGTGTGGAAACATCGCAGCCAAATCAAAGAGAATTGATTTTTGATGCAAAATATTTAAATAACAATTAAAGGAAAAACTGATTAATTGTTATAAAGATTATTTCCTTTTTTAAATAATATAAACTCAGGATTAATTATAAGCTATTTCAAATTGCAAATGCTCCTTATGATCTAAATAAGACATTTTTTAATCAATGGAATTACCTTAAAATAAAACAATGTTAATTATGACGAACTTTGTGTATTTGTAAAAACAATAAAAAGTCTAAATCAAACGCCGCTCGCCTGCACCAAATTATAAAAAATCAAGTTGTAAAAAAATATAAACGTCAGCATATAAAAAAAACATAAAAATAATGCCTAAAAAAATTCTGCACAATAATTAATCTTAAAATCTCATCGATGCAACGGTGAACGCGCCGTACCAAAATTCGGCTGGTGGATCGTCAAAATGCCAAAATTAGTTATTTTATTTAATGACTTTATGTATTTAAGTTTTTGTTGTAAAATATAATCTATAAAAATTAAATAATACTAGGAAAAAAATATCAATATTAAATTTGACGCCTCTAAACCGGACCACGGAAGCTAAACAAAAAAAATCAATTACAATGAGTGTACTAAACAAAAAATATATGAAGATAAGAACAAAAGAGACAAATTAAATTCTTGACAAAATCAGTTAAAATAAATAGCCAAAACCAAAAACAATTAAATCTTAAAGTTCAAAATTAAATATTTAAACCCCCAAGTAAACAAATTTATATTACCAATCAACGGATTTGTATTTATTTTTTAAAAGAATTAAACTAAACAAAAAAACAATGGCATTGTAAAATATAATACAAAAACAGTAAGAAAATTTTTTATTTATTTCGTGGATCATCAAGATATGTACACGAAAAAACAACACATAATATTCTAAAAATTGCGTTTACTGCAGATGCTTGTTTTTTTTGCAATCATACATAGGTATGTTCACGACTTCATAAAATAAAATTTAAATAAATATGAATTTTATCTATAACAAATGGCAAAAAAGTTAAACGTCGTTTTGTTAGATGTACATATGAAAAACTAAAATAGCAAAATATATCCGTATAATATCTGGTTAATAAAAATACTGTTTGAAAATTTGGTAGAAAGACACGATCTGCTGCAAGTAAATGTTCGACTTGAAAATCAATGTGTTTTTGTTTATATAGGTAAATAATTAAAAACAATTAAAAATTTCAAATATTTAAATGGCGTATTTTAAAACAATTATTAGGATCAATTATGAAAATAAAAAAGTAAAAAGCAGAATTTGTTCAGATTTAACTAAATTAAAAAAGTACATGACTTTAAACAACAACAAAAAAATTTATTTACTGTAATAAGTATGAAATGTCGCTTCGGCATCGATGCTGACGGCCCGACATTTGCTTAAGCTTCGGGCGTTCTTATACCAATTTTCAGTAAAACGACTAAAGTCAAAAATGCCTTTAACATAAGTTTATGTTTAGCTTTAGAAAAATAATTTACGTTTTGGTCCCACTTTGGCTTTCGACATGCCTGACAAAATTATAAAATAAAAAATTAAAATATACGGTGTTGTGATAAATTGAATCAAAATAATAAACAAAATACAAAACGAGCCAACGACAGCATTATGTAAAATTTTCTGCAATGCTTAATATGAAAAAAAATTAACAATCATAACTGAGAACATAAAATAATACTATACTAAACTTAAACATTATTCATCAACTTCAACATCGATGTAATAATTATTATGTCTTATATTCTCTAACGAATATTAAAAAGTTAAAAGAAAACTAAAAATATTTTAAAAACTTTTATTGATAAAAAAAATAAGACAACTAGTCCCTAGTTTACATCTGCTGGTATTGCGATATCTGCTGCTTTAGCAGCTTTTTGTGGTTTTTTGAAAATACAATGCTGAGTTTTTTTTAAATGCTGATTTGCTGCTTTTTGTGGGTTTTCAGGAGCTTTGTGGGTTTTCAGGAGCTTTGTGGATTTTTTGAAAATTAAAAAAAATGCTTATAAATTTGAATATTTGGCTTAATGTTACTTAAACATTAACTATTTAATGTGATTTTTCGACTAAATCGTTCAACAAAAATGCAGTAAAATTGACTTTTTATTACTATTTAACATTTTTAAAGATGTCTAAAAAGAAGATTTCTTCGTTATGAAATTGAATTAAGGGTGCCGTCAAATGCTGCTTTTTGTCTACTTTTGAAGTCGATTAGGTTGGGGAAAACATCACATTCCTTCCAATTTTGAAATAACGAATGAAGCAATTCTTACTTAAATTTTTATTTTAATGGAAAAATTTCTAATTTGTTGCTCTTTGGTGCCCAATGCTGTTTTTTTCACGTTCTGATGCTGCTTATAAAAATTTTTAGATCGTAGCCCTGGGTATAGTAATGTTAAGTGACCTTTACCAGAGTCTAAATGGCATTATAAATATATGCGGGACTGTTTTGTTTTAGTGCTTAATTTTGGCTGGGATTACCAGCAGGTGCTTAAATTAATAAATTAGTCGTTAAAAGTTCATAAATTATCCTTGTTAAATCAAGATAACAATTAAAAAAAATTAAAACTCATATCAATAAAGAAAACAGTTTAAAACATTCATAAGTATATTTAAATTCTTTTTAAACATTATCGAAAATTTCAATGAAATAAGTTAAATTAAAATAAATAAAAATTCAAAGCATAATAGTTCGCTTTTCGTCCTAATTATTTATCTGCAATGCGCAAGCAAGTAATTAATTTCATTCCCATAAAAAAAAATGAGCGCTTCTTAATTCCTAATGCAAAACTATTGTTGTGCAGATTTAGTAATAGGTCAAAAATTCAGAATTTTTAATCAGGGTCAAGTGGCTCTTAAGCTTCGAGAATTAATTGAAGAATGAATAAGAAGCAAAAATTACATTTATATACAGTCCAAGACGTTTTATAAATAATGAATATTTTAATTCAAATATAAAATTCTTCAAATTATAACAACGCAATCAAAAAATGTATAGAATTTCAAACTGATACGAAAGCAAAGTGCGCAAAACGATAGTAAAGAAGGGACGATAACCGTTTGCAACAGGACGCAACGAGCACACTCATCGAAGCAAGTCAACTATTTCAATTTATAAATTAAATAATATTTTTTCTTCACAATTCTATTGAATCTGCGCCGATTCCTGTACTGAATAGAATTAAAAAATGGATGCATAAATATGATTGCAAAAAACTATTTTACTCAAGAAAAATAATTTAAATATACAAAAAATTGACTAAGAATTGGAAAAAGATGAAGTATTGACAAAGAATCCGCTTGCATAAAATATAAAAACAAAAATCAAGCAACAACATTTAACAACATTATGATTTCTATATGTTATTATAAAAATTTTATCAGTTAAATAATGCTAAGGAACAGAGTATACCAAAAATAGAAAAAAGTTAACTCCGTATAAAAGATTAAATAAAAAATCGAACATACTAAAATAAAAGAATTAAAATTCAAACTCGACAGGAACAACAAAAAACTGCACTTTTCGAAGCCGCTCACCGGAACGTATTAATACTTGTCTGAAATAAAGGCTATCAAATAAAAAGTAATTTGTAAAACCAAATAATGTTACTAAAATAAAAAGATTGTTTAAAATAAACAAGAAATATTTTAAATGTAATGCTACAAAGTCAAAAAAAACCAGAAACCCAAGTAAGCCAAATTTATATTACCAATCAACGGCTTTTATTTATTTTTAAAAAGAATTAACGGGAAACAAAAAACAATGGCCTTGTAAAATATAATAAAACAGCGAGAATAAATTTAATTTACTTGTGGATCATCAAAATGTGTACACAAAAAACAACAAAAACATAAGTCGTCCGCCCAGATCACTTTAACTACAAGTTCTTATCATTGTTTGAATACATAATGCTCTAAAAATTGCGTTGAATGCAGGTGCCTTGTTTTTTTGGTATCATATTTTCACGACTTCATAAAATAAAATTGAAATAAATATGAATTTTATCTATAACAATGCCAAAAAAACATCGTTTTGTTATATATTTTTTGTGTGTATAAAAATTACAAAATGAAATTTAAAAAAATATTTAAACTGCTGATGTTATTTTAAAAAATAAGCTTAAACAAAGAATTCCATTTGAAAAAATTGCAATTCAATAACTAATTAAACATATCATTTGCAAAATTGATTTTTAGAAAACTAATTAAGCTGATGGTATGTGAAAACTTTAAAACAATATATATCGAAGAATTTATTTTTTTACAAAAAACAGTCGTTTTTTAATTAAATATTTTATATTACCAATTTAAATGCTATTTAAAAGGAAAATTATTTTTAATTTAATAATTTTAAATTGATAAACCGTACAACTTAGTTTTGGTTGCAAACCTTATTAAAAAAAATTGTTTATGTTTTAAACAAATAATATGAAATTTATCAATTTAAATCTTAAATCTTTAAAAATATCCGAATGATTTAGAGTTTTACAAAAAAATATTATACAAATCAATTAAAAACACAAAAATTTTTTTATTGAATGTTTTCGAAAGCTAAAATTTTTTTAGGTATTTGTTTTTATAGAAAGGGTGAGGCATCATCAATGTAACCGGATGTCAAAAAAATGACCGGAAACCGGAATTCTTCACCCAAAAACGTCCGAAAATAAATTTTGAGAAAATTATAGTAAATAATTGTTAACACACTTTGCGGTAAAGTCGAGGAATTTCTATTAAATGTTATTTAAAAGATACAAAAACGTAATCTAATAAACTACCACCAAAGCAGTACGTGTTAAAATAAATTTATTTATGCGAACTTATTATTTGATATTGTCATAATAATAAAATTATTTGCTTTCGAGACTAATATTTAAATGAAGAAATGTTAAAAAACACAATAAATAAAAAAGATTTTTTCACGCTATAGACTAAATAAAGATTGTTAAATAAAAATTTTGAGTGCGATCCAAAAAACACAGCAAGAGAATAGCATGCATCTTGCAAAAAAGAAGTTGTTTTTCCTTTCCCTATTTCTCTGCTCTCAACCTATAACACAAAAATTTTCTTATGGAAATCAATTAAAAAAAAATACTATTTTGAAGGTATGATTGCTTTTTTGAAACTTTTTGACTTAATTTTGCTAAAAATTTTGACCACTCATAAAAAAGTTTTAAGTAAAAGCTTAACGCAAAATTTAATTAACGCATTTTTTGTGAATTGAGTTCCAAATTACAAAAACGAATTAAACCCCCCCCCCCCCCCCCTCCCCTCGATTTGCCACCAAATGTGGTTTACAATAAATGTTTTAAACCATTTGATAACAAACCAGTTGTAATTAAAAGAAATAAAATAAAATACAATAAATAATTATAAGGAATATTTTAACTCTAAACATAAATGATTGTGGCTACGGCGCTTGGTGATTTGGCGGTCTTTCCGTTTCAAATACTGTCAAAAACATAGGTTGTGTGTGAAATTTAAATTCTTTTCTCATCAAAGCATCATTTTTTGCAATAAATAAATCATTAAAATAAACCCAAACAGCGTTATAGTTAAAACAATATTAATTTTAATTTATGCGAAGAATTCATTATAAAAATATCTAATGAACCTTACGGACCAAATATAAATATCCACCAAACTTTTTGTCGTTTTAAACAAAATCAAATTAACTAAATAAGACAACTTGTATTTTCATTTTAAATTAATTTTATTGTTATAAAAATATTTATTAAAAATAAACCATAATCGAGGCTCAATTTTCTACAATTTTTATAATTAAACTTTGTAAAAATACTTATGTTTAACAATGTTGTTATTCAATTTTATTTTTTTAGAATTAGAATCACCACTCAACATCGATGGAAGGAGAACAAATGTCGATTAACAAGTTTAGCAAAAAGATTCTGTGTCAAAGTTTTAAAAAGTGCTTTAAAGCCTTAATTGACGGCAGAGGTCGGTCAACATTATACTCCTAAGAACGGAAGACATGTATTTATAAGTAAATAAAATTGAAATTTATTCCCAAATCTAATTAATATATTAATAATATTTTTAATGTAAAAAACTAATATAAATAATTAAATTTTAAAACAAAAAACAATAAAGAAATTAAATAAATAATTTGATGCTAACCTGGCAAATTTTGTTACGTTGGCTAACAATTGCGAATTTAGATTTTCATTGCAAATTTAAAATCTTAAAATAATTTAGAAAGGTTATTTATTTATTCTATTAAAATGATGATAAGATTAAGTACAGGAGTATTCTATGTTAAAAACAAAGCTTTATAAATTACTTAAAATGCATATGTGAGAAAAAAATCTGATGAAAAGGAAAACAAATAAAAGCTTACTTAGCATATACCTACCTATGTTGATGGAAATGGCAGATCAGGTCGACTGCTCATGTGCTTGAAAAGAAAACTACTAAATATTTATGGATTGAATTTAATAAAAAGGTAATATTTTGTTAACATGCAAAATAATAAAAAGAAACACTTCAATTATCACAATTAAAAAAATTAAATCTTATTTACTAAAGCTTAAACTTAATTAAAATAAATAATATTGTTAAAAACTTTATTTCATAATAATCTCTGTTTCAAATTGGATTTTTTTCGTATCAATTCGAAGCTAGGTTTGTTAAAAAAAGGATACAAATAAAATAAGAATACATAAAATGGATTTAATTGACTTTAACAAAACTCAGACGACGGAGTATCTGCCAGAAGTTACGGGGGTATTAAAATTATTTTAATTGCTACATTTCTTAAACTTTTCTAAGTAATTAAAAAATAAAAAATTTTATTTTTTCCAGAAATAACAGTCATTTTTTATTTAGGAATAAAAAAAATTTGTTTTAATTAAATGCATTTAAAAAGAAAATCATCATTAATTTATAATAAATTTTTGAATAGTTGCGACAAATTATTTTACATCTATAAACATTTAATTACGTTAAATACATCTGAATAAAGTTAAAAAACACATTCATTACAAAAATATATAATAGAAACTAAAGCGGATTTCCGCTAGGCAAAGGAGTCCTAAAGCGGGTCTCCCGCTAGGCAAAGGAGGTACAATCGAATTTTATTATATTTTTGGTATTTTTAAATTTAATATTAAACTGTTGTCACTACCCAAATAATTAATAAAAAGGCACTTTTAATTAAAAAATAATAATGGATAACTTAAAATTGCTAAATCTTAAAATCACAAGTTGGTTACAAATGTTATCTTAAAAAAAGTATTTTATATTTAAAAATAAACAAAAAAAAATTTAGCTGAAATCAAAAAATGTAATTAAAGTTAATTACCTAAAGTTGTAATAAGAAATTTATCAATCTATTAAAAATATTCGAATGATTTAAAGTTTTGCAAAAAATCAATTAAAGCATTCAAAAAAAAAATTATATCAAACTCAATAGAAATATTATAAAGAATTATTCGATCAATAAAATTAATTAAAAACAACAATTCGGAATGAGTATATAATTTACAAATATTAACCTTTTACTGTTAATGACAAGCCAACAATTAAAAAAATACAAAACATGAATATTTGATAAATGGTGAAATTTGACAAACAACAAATCTGAAAAGGGCAAAGAAAGTTATTATCTTTCCATCTCCAATCCGCGATGGCGGCTCAACCCAACCAGCGTTATAGTTAAAACACTATTATACTTAAATTATGCGAAGAATTCATTATAAAAATAGCTTATGAATAGGGTTGTTGGCGGTCGGTTTTAAACCGGGGGTACCGGTTTTCGGTTAGGCCGGTTTTGCGACCCCCGGTTTTCGGTTTCGGTTTTTGGCCGACACCCGGTTAACCGAAAACCGAAAGCGGTTTTTGGCAAATTTTATTTCATTTTTTTGGTTGGACGAATTCAGTTTTTTTAAAATCAAATTGTAAAAAAAAGAATTTTTGCAATAAATTTATCACATATTTCTGAGTTTTTGCTTCTTAACCAAGATTGCCAATTTTTGATTTCTCTGCCGGGCATCCCCTCCACTCTTACGTAAACCTTTTTTTTTTTTTGAAAAATTTTCCGAAATCCGAAAAATGCGTAATTTGTTAAAATTTTGATGAAATTTATTAACAAAAATCCCAAAATTTTCCCGGCGCCGCCTATCGGCATTGCCGGACTGCTTCCATTTCTAAAAACTTTAAAAAATGTTGAAATTTGTGGGAGGGGGTGGGGGCGGGGGTTGGCGGTGCCGATAGGCGCCGCCGAGAAAATTTTGATTTTTGACTCAATTTGGTAACAGATTTGCAACCACAAATTAAAAATACGTTAATTTTTTAAAGCTTTTTAGGAGTGATAAGAGTCCAGGTATTTTTTTTAAGATTTAACCAATTTATTAAGAAAATTGGTCCAATAATTACCAATTTTACACAAATAAAATTAAATTCCAATTATTTCTTTCGTCCACCATAGATGCTCACCGAAAGTGATAAAAAATAAATTACACAGTCGGAAGAAAGTTAAATTTTTTAAATACATATTCAGTGAATTCGTCCAATCACACTCTAATTTTAAAAAATTGTTGAAAAAGCAAATAACGCAACAGGGATCTGAACCTACTCCACACATTTCAAGTCCCACAACCACTCACCACTAAACCAGCACTTTAATCGACAAGCTCCCATAAAAATCCCATCATTAGGGGTGTACTTTTCAAACCGAAAAACCGCAAAACCGGTACCCCCGGTTTTCGGTTAGGCCGGTTTTACGACCCCCGGTTTTCGGTTTCGGTTTTTGGGCCAAAAAAGCCGGTTTTCGGTTTCGGTTTCGGTTCGGTTAACCGACCGCCAACAACCCTACTTATGAACCTTACGGACCAAATATAAATATTTCAACCAAACTTTTTGTCGTTTAAAAAAAAATTTAAATAAAATAAACTAAATAAGAAACATGTATTTTTCTTTTCAAATTAATTTTATTGTTAGTAAAAAAAATTAATTAAAAATAAACCATAATCGATGCTCAATTTGCTACAATTTGTTTATAATTAAATTTTGTAAAAATACTTAAGTTTAACAAAATTGTTTATTCATTTTATATATTTTTAGAATCACCGACTTAACATTGAGGGAAGTACAACACAAATATCGATTAACAATTAATAATATTTTTTAATGTAAAAAACTAATATAAAAAATTAAATAACATTTCTTTTAAAAACATAAAACAATAAAGAAATTAAATAATTAATTTGATGCTCACCTGGCACATTTTCGTCACGTTGGCTAACAATTACGAATTTACATTTTCATTGCAAATTTAAAATCTTAAAACTATTTAGAAACGGGAATGGGCGCGCAAGTAGACTGGTCATGAACTTGAAAAGGACTATAAAACTACTAGATATTTATGGATTTAATTTAATAAAAAAATGTATATTTTGTTAAAAACAAAAAATGTAAAATAATAAAAATTAAAACCTCTATTATCTCAATTTAAAAAATAAATCTTATTTACTAAAGATTAAACTTAAATTAAAATAAATAATATTGTAAAAAACAGAATGGATTTAATTGAATTTAACAAATGTATTTATTTAGAACTGCCTATGCGCGAACAACACCCATTTCGAAATCCGGTAACATCGATAATTATTAAAAAAGAAAAGGATAATTTTTAAAAATATTTCTGTTGATTCACCCCATCAACAGTATAAGAAACAAGTTTAGATTTCAATACTCATACTTTGGAGTATTAAATTAATTAAAAAACTGTTACTAAAAACATTAAGGATAATTCTTTGCAAAGGTTATTTCAACTGAGGGTGGGCTGGAAAACTGCATAATTATGCCTTTCAAAAGAGAACTGTTGAAGTAAGTACACAGACAAAATAGAAGAACTGATCTACCTATTAGTGTTCTCAGACGACGGAATATCTGCAGAAGTTACGGGGATATTAAAATTATTTTAATTGCTAAATTTCTTAACTTTTCTAAGTTTGACAAGTATAAAAAATCTTAAATAAAACCATCAAAAAATAAAAGATATTAATCAAAATAAATTATAATAAACAAATAAATCAAAACTTTAAAAAAATGAAACTAGTTTGACTCTTAAAAATGGCTATTATGTCGTTGAACTTGAACCCCCATAACTGGAAATAGTCAAAATTATTTATTTGCCCAAAAAAATCAATACGGTAATAAAAATTTAAAATTATTATAAAAATAAAAAGGAGTATTATTTGCTCAGTTGTCTTTTTAAAAGCAAAATTGAGATTAAAATTTGTGCTTTAAGCTCAGTAAACTATTTTATCGCATAAGGGCGAGAATTGAAAAGTTTATACGGAATATACTAGTCAAATTGATCGTTTTCTAAGTCAATGTACTGACCGAATGATATTTCTGAACAGCTGAAAAACTTACTTTAAATGAAGGCCTTGGGAATTTAAAATAAATGTATCCAGATTACAAAAATAATATTTAAACTAACAGACAAAAAAGTTTAAAAAATTAATTAAATAAACTATGAGATAAAATTAAAGTCCGAATGCTACAAGAAAATTTTGTCATTGAAATAAAAAAATTATTTGTAACGTCTGCATCGTATTTTGCCATTATTATTGCAGTATTAAAATAAAGTCTTATACAAAAAGGACAAGCCTCAAACTAAAAGCTAATATAGTATAAAAAATCGATTTTGCAACTGAAATACATTATTTTTTCATATAAAAATTTTATTACTGCTAATGTATCTTCCAAATTATCTTTAATGTATAATAAATTTTTGAATAGTTGCGACAAATTATTTTACATCTATAAACATTTAATTACGTTAAATACATCTGAATAAAGTTAAAAAACACATTCATTACAAAAATATATAATAGAAACTAAAGCGGATTTCCGCTAGGCAAAGGAGTCCTAAAGCGGGTCTCCCGCTAGGCAAAGGAGGTACAATCGAATTTTATTATATTTTTGGTATTTTTAAATTTAATATTAAACTGTTGTCACTACCCAAATAATTAATAAAAAGGCACTTTTAATTAAAAAATAATAATGGATAACTTTAAATTGAGAAATCTTAAAATCACAGGTTGGTTACAAAACGTTATCATCAAAAAGTATTTTATATTTAAAAATAACAAATAAAAAATTTAATTTAAAGTTAATTACCTAAACTTATAATATGAAATTTATCAATCTAATCTTTAAAAATATCCGAATGATTTAAAGTTTTGCAAAAAAATACTTATAAAAAATCAATTAAAGCATTCAAAGCGAACCAAATATAAAGAACAATTTATTATCTTTAATGATCTAATTAATACAAAACTGTTTTGTGTCCTGCAAAATAAAGAATAAGATTAAGCTGCTTTCATTAACTTTCATTCGATATTCGTTTAATCATGGATAAAAATAATCTATTTATAAATAAATAAATAAGAAAATAACATTACACACTAATACAAAACGTAAAACGAGTTATAAAAAAATAATCTAAATAATTATTGGTGTTTAAAAACTAAATTTTTCTTTTAAACCAGTATATAAATAAATACATTATTTTTTTTTTGCAAATGTAAACAATTCTTATTTGCAGGCAAGAGTCGCGGTAGCTGTAATTTAAAAAAAATTAATCATTAATTTGACGCCGGTCAAAAATAAAACAAAAAAAATCATTTTAATATTTAAAAATTTTAAAATAAATTCTATGTTTTGAGTGAAAAAATGACAAATAAAATAAAAAAATTACAAAACGATTCGACATAAATAAAATAATTTAATGGATGACATTGAGTTCAATAGTTCAGACAACATTAAAATGGCTAAAAATCAATAAGATAGAATATTAAAGTAACTTTAGCAAAATAAAAATTAAATGAAGATGCGGCAACTTTCGCTCGGGCTCGGTCACCTACGAACAAGTAGCGACCGGGAAAAAGCACGAATTTCGGGCACTAGAGTAACGTCGACTAAACTGTGGATTATGCGGTTTAATGAAATCAATTTCAACAAAATTAATTATAAAAATAAAAATACATCAAGCTACAGAAACCAAATACAAAAATTATACTATATTTATAAAAAATCTTAGATTATTTGGGTCGATAAAACTTTACTTAAATGTTGTGGATTATACCACGAGAACTCAAGAAACGTACATATATACATATATAAGTCAATACAATATAATAAATGTTATATTTCTTCTCATTGAATAATTCACATAAAAAAAATTTTTTAAACAAATAAAAAAAATATAAATTATTATACTAAAAAATCATTTTTGAAAATTTAACTAAGTCGATTTACAAAAATGTATAAAAAAAGCAAGAAAAGCCAACAAATTTATTTATGAACAAAAGTTAAAATTAAACCTAAATAAAAAATTTAATTAAAAGTAAACGTTCTACGATTATTTTTTCTAACTAGTATATGTCAAGTAAATTTTATGGGTTGGCACCCTTTGATCATTTCAATCGCACTTAATTTCTGATTGTAATTTCATAAGATAAAACAAGCAAACGCTCGCGATAAGAAAAAGGTTTAATCGCAGCCTCGACTTCTCAAGGTATCAGTACATAACAGAAGTGCAATCAACCCAAATTGTCATAATATGCGGGAAAGTGAATAAAGGACCACTTCTTACACGATTATGTGCACGAAACAGAGTTTATTTTAAGATTAAACCGTAAAAGATTCATAATATTGCTATATTTCATTTCATTATTTTTATTTGTAACGAAAATAATAATAAAGGAGTTCAATATTGACTACAAAATTGATCAGTAAAAAATAGTTAACCAAAGAAACATAAGTAACCAGAAGCATTAATTAAAAAATTTATTTACTAACTTAAAAGTTTCAAATTAACAAAGTATAAAAGTTAAATAATAATTATAAATAATAATTAAAACTAATTTAATTTAGATTCACTAATAATTTCATCCTGAACAAAAAAGTTTGTCAATTCACTTCAACACAAATGGGCATTCAAAAGTTTATTTCTTAAAAATTAAAGTTTATTAACTCTTTGCTCAAAATGTTTTTAAACATTCTGTATTCCATATGAAGTTTACTCATATCAAAAAATGAAAAAGTTTGAACGGATTCTGCTGTCAATTATTATATTTGTAATCTATATAATGCTAATATAAAGCCCCTATTCCATTGGCTCCCGGACTTTTCGACAGTACGGACGTTTTGACAATACAATAAAATAATATTGTCTAATTTAGGTCAGATTTTTAACGAAAAGCTATGCTGCACTAATCAAATAATCATGGCACAGAATTTGAAACCGCAAATTTGGCACATACAAAGGTGTTTTTACTAAAAAAGAATTTGATAAATAGAAATGGCAAAAGAAATTCAGTGAGATAATCATAGGCATGTAAGCAGAAGAATTTTATACAAATTTGAAGCGTTCATACAAACAATTAGGTCTTAATTTAATAGCAATTAGTTTAACTTAGAAAAGAATGAATTTAAAACAGATTTATTGAATAAAACAAAATAAAGTGACAAAATAGGGACTAAAATGTGCGAAACCGACAAAATCCAGTCAATTTATGCGTGAAATTCGGCAATCTTTATTAATTTCCCTCTTACAATTTTAAATATACTATGTTTGATATGTTTTGGAAAATTTTATATAAAAATAAATTTAAAAATAAATTTAAAAAATCGGAAAATATTGATCGTTAGGGGTGTATTTTTGGTCCAAGAAAAGGTAATTTTTCAGGGATGCATATTTGTAAAAAGAAAATTTTTTTTAAATTTTTAAGGGTACATAGATTTTTAAGTGTTTAAGCGTTTTTATAGATCCATAATAAAATAAAGAACGAAAGTTTTATTAAATTTTCTTAAGAATTCCGGCGAGAAAAAGGGAATATTCAATGAAAATGTTTCGCGTTGAAAATCCACAAAAGCTGGCTAAGTGCCCCCTCTTAGCGCAACCAATCCATTCATCGATTTCACCACCCCTCCCCCCCCCCCCCCCCAACGCAAAACGACGCCATCCCCAACAGAAGACATATCATTTGCCATTCCACCCCCCCCCCCCCCCCCAACGCAAAACGACGCCATCCCCAACAGAAGACATACCAGCCACTCCACCCCCCCCAATCAATGTGTTTATTTCTGTTTCTTGTAATTGAATCTTAAAAATGCATTCAAAATGTTCGCTATTTAAACAAATATATTTTTAATGAAAAATACCCGATTGTTGGTAAAAAGTAGAAATTGCTATTGAAACGCGACAAAGTGAAATTAAATCACTTATTTAAAAAAATTCAAAAATTTGAATAAGAAAACTATGAATCTTATTTAAAAAAATTCAAAAATTTGAATAAGAAAACTAGAAATTATTTGATTAAAAGTAATAAGCGTAAAAATAAAAAAAAAATGAATACTAACATCATATTACCATTTACAATAAAAAAACTATAAATTATTAAGTAAAATAAAAAATTGCCTGGCAACAGGTTTGAAAAAAGTTATTTTTTGTTATGCCTTTATATGTTACGACAATAATAAAAAATCGACAATAATGAGGTTATTAATAGATAAAATTTACGAAAATTAAAATAGATAAGCTGTAAAATAATTAATTATTTCGATTAAATGCGTGCGCGCAGCGAGACCAAGAATATTTAAAATTTAAAGTTCCTTGATGACGCATTATACCTTTATTTACCTGTGGCTGGCAACAAAGCACATGCATGGAGCAAATAACAAGGGTTTAAATACTAAATAAATCAATTAACAAAATTTCTATTAATATTACTTTAAAGATACAAAAACATAAATCTAATAAACCACGAGCAAAGCCGTACAAAATGTGTTAAAATAAATTTATTTATGAGAACTTATTATTTAATTATTGTATATAAAAATTAAATTATTTGTTTTCGAGACTAATATTTAATTGAAGAAATGAAATTAATACATCATAAGTAGAGAGCGGATTTTCATGTTTAACATGTTTTTTTGCAGAATAGGGGATCATGAGAGAAGCCCAAAAATAGCATTCATTTCGAAAAATTTTAGAATTAGAGCGACTTTTTAGTCCATATAAATCCATATTTTGGCTTTTTTGGTCAAAAATTCAAGAAAATTCAGACTTTTTCCGAAAATTTCTTAAGAAAAATGCATTAAAAACGAAAAATATACCCCTAAAAATCAATACATTTTTCAAACCAAAAATGCACCCCTAAAAAATGACTTTTTCCTTTGACCAAAAATCCACCCCTAAAGATCGACATTTTCCCTAAAAAATTTTATTTATATTTTTTATAAAATTTTCAAAAACAAATGAAAAATAGTACATTTTCTATTCTGAGAGAAAAATTAATAACAAATGACAAATTTTGGAGGGTTTTACGCCTAAATTGCCTGGATTTTGTCAGTTTTCGCACATTTTTTAGTCTATATTTTGACACTTTTTGGGGTTTTTGGTCCATATTTTGGGGGTTTTTAGTCCATATTTGAAGTTTTTTAGTCCATATAAATCTCTCTCTAATCATAAGTAGAATTGTTCTTGTCAAGATCATGCAAAAGAAATTTTTTTTGCCCAAAAATGCATCCGAACACGCATTTACAGTGCAGAAATCACCATTTGTAAAACATTGATAAGCATGAAAATCCGGCAACTTTTTTCGCGGGAGTGCCGAAGGTCTGCGCCTCACATTCTATTATTATATGATGATAACTTCCAAGGTTATAAGAACATGCTTGCGCCGAACAAGTTTGATTAAAAATTACGAGAAATTAATCACGTAATTTTTATATGCAATTTGAATACACCGATAATTTCACTAATATCATTGTTTTACACATACATATGCAGGTGGACGTGACCACCTGCGGAATGTCAACGACATTGTTTAGCTTAAGGTTAATTTTTAGAAAAAATGCCTGGTATACAAATTATTAGTAGAAATTATTATTTAGAATACTAACTTCAAAGTTATTTAAAAAAATATTTTTTTTAAATAAACGATAATTATATTATAATTTCATGCAAAAAATATTAATCTCATCAAAATTGGTGCATCCTTTCTCCACGTAAAATTGAAACTTCAATTTCAAATATTATAACTAAATTTTAGGTAACCAATAATAATCACTGTTTAGTTTTCTTATTTTTTTAATTGCAAGACTTACTAAATAAAAATAATATAATTTTTTTTATTTACTTAAAAAAATGGTGGAAGTTAAACAAATAAAAAAATATTCAAATTAAACTATTAAAAGCTGTCTTGTTCAACGCTTTCAAGTGATAGTTTATAATATTTATTAGGACGCACAATTTAAACATCAAATATGCCTGAATACACGTAAATAAAGCAAAAAAGGACATACAGCTTTTGCCGACGATAAGACCATGTATACGTACTTTGAAGTTGAAAAACAATAAGCTTTAATCGCGGGAGATTTAAAAAGTTATAAAATAATTATATATGAAGCATAAACTAATAATAAATAAAAATTCGCAAAAATATAACAACAATGATTTCATCAGGATTAAACAATGTTTAAAAATATAATTTATTATTTAATAGGAAAAATATTTATATATTTATTGAAATAATTCTGCAATCATCAGTTTGTCGTATCTTTTGAGGTAAAATATAAAATTTATTAAATTAATTACAAAAATCGTGATTAAATGTTTAATATCGACAGGTTTTTGAACCGAATAATGTCGATTAAATGAATAAACAATTATTATGACATTTAACAAGTAATAACAAATTAAAGATTTAGTAAAAAAAATAAAACAACTCTTTAACAAATACAAATATGTGAGTAAAAGAAATAATTCTTTTTATATTAAGGTTTATGAAAATAAGCTAAGATGTCAAACTCGAAAAGAAACAAAAAATGATGAAATGTTTAGTCAATTTTAATTAAAGAACTAGAATAATGGATAATTATTGGTGAGAGAATAGACCGAAAAATTGCATGGGATGACGAAAAAGCATAGGAAAGGTTTCCCGTTGTCAATAAAAAACTCATATTATGATATTATTCTTGAATGATTTCATCCATTGCAAATGTTTAAGTGAATCTACCTTTTATAAACACTGCAATATTAAAAATTTCAAACTTACATTTACCAAATTTATCAGAAGAAGTCATAAAATTAATTAAATAGCTTTAGCTACAATTTTTCAATAAAATTAAACAGCAGTAAATTTCTATATTAAAAGAACAATTCTAAGTCATATAATGTAATCAAAATATTTAGATATAAGAACTGCAATGCAACATTAAATCTTCTGCAGCTTTCATTTTAATGCTTTTTTTGGATGACTACAACTTATTTTAATAGCATGAGAACGTCGACTTTCATTTTAATTTAAATGTAACATATAACCAACGAAAGCCTACAGAATATTTAAAATTACTAATATTTTAGTTTCTTAGTGATTTTTATTTAAAAAACTATTGGAATTATTTTGATCGATAAAATGTGGAATGTGTTTGTCAAAAGAACATATTATTTATGTTGTTTGATTTTAATTTTAAGAAAAATGCTTTAAAAATTTAAAATTAAAATAAATGAATAAAAAAATATTTTTTAAAAATAAATTAGCAAATCGTATATTGGTACATAATTACTATGTGGATTACCTGTATGATCATAATAAAATGTGATTTAGTTATACTTCTAAGTGAAAAAAATATTTGTTCAGATATTATTTTATTAGTTAATCTTTTAAATTATAATCAAAGCAAAAGGCACAAACGTGCAAGACAAATGCCATACTACAAAAGCATCATAACGAGGTGCAAATGTGATTAAAAGTTTAGCAACATATTTTTAAAAAAATATTATATTAAATTATTTAAAAAAGTTACGATGATTTTGTTTAACTACAATCAGTTGAATTCCGCCATATGAAAAAACTACGAACCGATATCTATGATGTAAAATATAAAAATATTATTGAATTATAATTCAAAAATTTGATTTAATGAAAGATTGCATAAAAAGGTTTAAAGATTGTAAAATTAGACTGACTTTAAAACACTTGCCAATGTGCACTAATAATTAGAAAAAAATAATTTGAAATAAGCATATAATAATACCTTATAAATATCAATAAAGTTTATATTGATTTATAATCTAGGCGGGTTGTGTGCCGTTTTGGCATAAAAGGTTCGAGATTGTAAAATTAGACTGACTATAAAACACTTGCCAATGTGCACTAATAAAATAATTTTATAGGCATCTACAGTTGAATATTGATTTGCAAGATGTCAAATGCAACACTTTTTTAAAGAAAATATTTACTAAAAATGCGATTTTGAAAGAAATCATGTCGTCGCTAAAATAAAAAATAAATTTAAAATTTCATAATTTATCAAAATAAATCAATTTAATTTTTTGATAAAATAAAAAAATACAACCCGTACAATGTAATATAATAATATCTTATAATATCAATAAAGTTTTTTTAATTGATTCTTTTTTTGAAAAAATCTACAACGATAAAAATGTTTTAAATTAAAAAAAAGCCATTTGTCAAGAAATAAGCAATCTTTAACGGTGAATAAATTTACGGCATATTGCCGGATAAATGTTTTTATAAATAAAATGATGTTGAATAATAATTATATTCTAGTAAATATATTATTCGACTCGCGCCATCTTTGTCTTGTTATTATTTTTTATATTCTTATTTCTAATGCGACTGCAACGCCTTAATACAGGAGTATTAGTCAAGTAAACAAATTTATATTACCAATCAACGGATTTGTATTTATTTTTTAAAAGAATTAAACTAAACAAAAAAACAATGGCATTGCAAAATATAATACAACAGCGAGAAAAATTTAATTTATTTCGTGGATCATCAAAATGTGTACACAAAAAAGCAACACATAATATTCTAAAAATTGCGTTGACTGCAGATGGTTGTTTTTTGTTGCAATCATACATATGTTCACGACTTCATAAAATAATTTGAAATAAATATGAATTTTATCTATAACAATGACCAAAAAATGTTAAACGTCGTTTTGTTAGATGTACATATGAAAAACTAAAATAGCAAAATATATCCGTATAATATCTGGTTAATAAAAAAAAACTAAAAATACGGCCAAAATAAAATATAAAAAAACTGAAATAATTCAATTTTATATTTATGGCGAAGAGAGAACTACTTGCTCGATCTGTTTGAAAATTCGGTAGGAAGACGCGATCTGCTGCAAGTAAATGTTCGACATTGAAAATCAATGTGTTTTTGTTTATATAGGTAAATAATTAAAAACAATTAAAAATTTCAAATATTTAAATGGCGTATTTTAAAACAATTTTTGAAAAAAAAATTACAATCATCACTAACAAAATAAAATAATACTATACGAATTTGAAACTTAAACATTAATCAACAACTTAAACATCGATGTAATAATTATATGTCTTATATTCTCAAAAACGAACATTAAAAAAATTTAAAAAAAACTAAAAAATAATTTAAAACTTTTATTGATAAAAAATAAAACAACTAGTCCCTAGTTCACATCTGCTGGTATAGACAGGGCTGCGGTATCTGCTCTTTTTGTGGTTTTTTTAAAATCAATGCGGCGTTTTTTTTATGCTGCTTTGCTGCTTTTTGTTGGTTTTTAGGAGCTTTGTGGACTTTTTGCAGATTTTTTGTGGTTTTATGGAAAAATTTTAAAAAAGCTTATAAATTTGAATATTTGACATAATGTTACTTAAAAATTAAATAATGTGATTTTTCGACTAAATCGTTCAACAAAAATGCAGTTAAATTAAGTTTTTTTACAATTTAACAGTTTTAAAGATGTCTTACAAAAGAAGATTTCATTCTTATAAAATTGAATTCAAGGGTGCCGTCAAATGCTGCTCTTTGTCTACTTTCGAAGTCGATTAGGTTGGGAAAAAACATTACATTCCTTCTAATTTTGAAATAACGAAAGAAGCAATTTTTACTTATTTTGATTTTAATGAAAATATGTCTAATTTGCTGTTTTTGGTGTCCAATGCTGTTTTTTTCACGTTCTGATGCTGCTTTTAAAAATTTTGAGATCGTAGCCTTGAATATAGTAATGTTAAGTGACCTTTACCAGAGTCTAAATGTCACTATAAATATATGCGGGACTGTTTTGTTTTAATGCTTAATTTTGGCTGGGATTACCAGCAGGTGCTTAAATTAATAAATTAGTCGTTAAAATATTCATAAATTATCCTTGTTAAAGCAAGATATAAGACAAATACAATTTAAAAAAAATTAAAATTCATATCAATAAAGAAAACAGTTTAAAACAATTCATAAGTATATTTAAATTCTTTTTAAACTTTATCGAAAATTTCAATGAAATAAGTTAAATTAAAATAAATAAAAATTCAAAGCATAATAGTTCGCTTTTCGTCATAATTATTTATCTGCAATGTGCAAGACAGATGAGCGCTTCTTAATTCCTAATGCAAAGCTGTTGTTGTGCAGATTTAGTAATAGGTCAAAAATTCAGAATTTTTAATCAGGGTCAAGTGGCTCTTAAGCTTCGATAATTAACTGAAGAATGAATAAGAAGCAAAACTTACATTTATATACATTCCGAGGCGTTTTATAAAAAATAATTAAGTAAACAACGATAAAGTTCTTTAAATTATATTAATCAAAGTTATCAAACCTTACGCAAAATCAAAAGAACACACAAAATAAATGAATACGATTGCTGCTATAATATTTGTACCCTATTAATGATGCAACTAAAATGAAAAATCAAAACGTGATAAAAAAAAGCAAACAATAACATGGACCATTTTATTTTTAAATATAAAATGAAAATTTGAATAAATATAAATCAAGAAAATCTACATTGCTATTGCCGACATATTTTAATAGCAAAAAAAGAAGCAATTTTTAAATAAAAAATTGCACCTTTGGACGTTACATTAAATTTAATTGAGGCATCTGTATTACAAACGCTTCATTTGCGAATTGGTATATATATTATTAACTCATTAAAAAAATCTTTATGAATTTACAAGTATATAATTAACGGAATATTATGGATATAAAGGTTATCGAATGTATAAAGTATATTTAAGAATGCTTAACTATTTTTAAAGCCTTAAAAAATAAATGTTTAAAATTAGATTATTAAAAGATAAGCTTAAACAAAGAATTACATTCGAAAAAATATCAATTCAATAACTAATTAAACATATCATAGCAAAATTGATTTTTAGAAAACTTTAAGCTAATACCATATAATAACTTTAAAATAAAGACGATAATGTATATTTTAATCATTTAATTATTTGATCTTTAGTTAAAATAGTTAAATGCTAAAACAATGAAAAATAAAAAATGTTAATATAATGCAATATGTGTTATTTTTAGTGAATATTTAGTGTACTGAAAACCAAAATGAAATTTCTGATAAATCGATTAAATTATATGCTTGAAAAAATTATTAAAAAGCACCCATTACATTTTTGTTGAAAATCTAAAACTTCAACAATTGCAAAATTTTCTTATTTTAAAGCAGGCTTTCAATTTATGGTTTTACCCTCATTTAAGGGCTCTTATTTTTTAGGCTGTTGTTACAAAAAAAGCTTTAAAAATGTTTGCTTTAGAACACTTTTTCAGAAATATAAATCAAATTTTGGAGCTTTGATTGGGACAATTTTAAAAAGATTTAAATGATATTCGGACAAAATGATTTATGAGACCTTTACCAGTCACTGATTAATATAAGAAATTATTTATTTACAACAATACAAAAGTTGGGATAATAATTTGCAATAATGCTAATCTGATTATTTTTAAGAAAACTATATCAAACAACTCTATCTTTTATCGCGATCAACGCAAAAAAGCTAAAAAGGGATATAAATATTAAAACCAAAAAATAACATAAAAACAAGATAATTTTAAATTTATATAGAAATTAAAATAAATGCAATAGAGCTGTCGAAAACTACTAGTAAAGAAAAAAAACAAAATTAACATCGCAATTTAAACTAATATCAAACAAAAAACAATTACTAGTAATTTGAAATAGTAAAAAATATTTATTATAAACGACCAAAAATGGGCCGAAAGAACTAATTTGATGATAAAATGAAAACATTTGTTATACTACGCAATTTAATTAATTAATTTTTCTAAAAATAAATTGCTAAACAAATATTTACAATTGCTCACTGCTAAAGTTCAAGAGATTCTATAAATTTAATTACATTTAAAGGATAAAACGTGCGCAAAACGATTGTAAAGAAGGGTGGATAACCGTAGAATCTGCGCGCCTGGTTTGCCAACAGGACGGACCAACAAAAACGCTTATCAGACGAAACACAACGGTGATTAAAGCAATTAATTTTTCCAAATAATGTCAACGATTATTGACTACTTTAACATAAATCCAAAAAATATATTTGACGAACAATTATCTTAAACGCAACTAAACGTGGAATCTCCGCGCCTGGTTCGCCAACAGGACGAACGAAGGAGCACATTCAGGAAAACTAGGCTCAAAAATCGCATGTTACAACAAAAACTCTTTTTTAAAAAATAAAACTTATAAATTATAAAATATTTCTTCTGAACAATTTTATTGAATCTGCGCCGTTTCAGTACTGAATAGAATTAAAAAATAGATGCATAAAAATGATTGAAAAACCTACTTTACTTATGAAAAATTAAATTAATTTAAATATACAAAAAATCGACTAAGAATTAGAAAAAGATGAAGTAATGACCAAGAATCCGCTTGCATAAAATATAAAAACTTAAATCAAGCAATCCTTTCCTCTAAAATACTTTACAAGCTTTTATTAAATGTGTGCAAAATTTATGTATGAAACGTCCGGATTTTCACTAGTTTGCGAAATGTCGAAGACCAATTTTGTGCTTTTTGAAGATATTGATACAAAATTGATTTTTTAATTTTCGAATAATTGTTTTAAACATGGTCTGGAGTTTGAAATAGGTCAAATTGGATGTTATAATTGGAGGTGTAGCAAAGGTGTTTTTTTGCCGATCGCACTTTCTTAATGGAAATACCACGATAAAATATTTATTATTTGTAAAAAAGCAAATAATAGAAAATAATTTTAGTAAAAGATAAACAACAAAATCTTTAAATTTTTTAAATCTTGAGCTAAACATTAACAGATAGTCAAATATATATAGTCGTCAACTTTTTATTTAATACATCAAAAATAGTTAAAAATTATAATAAAAATCTAGGTTGGGGTTCGGGTTTTTTTTAATCTTCGCCAAATAGTAGTCAAAAATTTTGTTATTGAATGTTCGAAAGCTAAAATTTTGTTAGGTATTTGTTTTTATAGAAAGGGTGAGGCATCATCAATGTAACCGGATGTCAAAAAAATGACCGGAAACCGGAATTCCTCATCCAAAAACGTCCGAAAATAAAAATAATAAATAATTGTTAACACACTTTGCGGTAAAGTCGAGGAATTTCTATTAAATGTTATTTAAAAGATACAAAAACGTAATCTAATAAACTACCACCAAAGCAGTACGTGTTAAAATAAATTTATTTATGCGAACTTATTATTTGATATTGTCATAATAATAAAATTATTTGCTTTCGAGACTAATATTTAAATTGAAGAAATGTTAAAAAACACAATAAATAAAAAAGATTTTTTCACGCTATAGACTAAATAAAGATTGTTAAATAAAAATTTGAGTGCGATCCAAAAAACACAGCAAGAGAATAGCATGCATCTTGCAAAACTAAGAAGTGAATCCGAATCACATTATTAATAAATAAAAAGCAGCGCACTTTAGAAAATCTAATATATTTATATACAGCGACAGATTACAGCCATCGTGTGAAATACAAGAATACGAAATTCTTAAAAAATATAATATTTTTAGCAAAAATAAAATATTTCAAAAAATTAAAATAACGATCGCGCGTTATGCAGCCAATCTGGCAATATTAGATCGTATATGCGCGCGTTTCAATTAAAAGCGTATCATAAATAAGATATGGCACGTCCCTTTACAGAAATCATATGACCAAAACGGTGATCTTTAGAAATAATTGAAAACATTTTTTTTCTAAATGTTAAAAACAATTCTAGGGGGTTTCGGGGTCGTAGAATCCAAATCTCACTTCTATTTCGACCAATTTAGAACCCCTGACCCAAATTCGAACAAATTTCGAAAAAAATGTTCAATCAGTTATGCCACAAATTGTTTATTCTGCACGTTGTTTTCTGCAGCTCCAAAAAAAGGAATCAATGAAAATCAAAAATAAATCAAAAAAGCATACACAATTGAAATAAACCTCTGGAGCCGTATGCAAAACAAATGCTTGATTTACAGAACTTGTGGCTCATACACTCTGGCCGATGTCGAAGATGACAACGACTATAATGGCTATTATTATTTATCAAAAAATAATTTTAAAATAATAAATGGAATTATTCGTTCCATAAAATTAATAAAAAACAACAATTCGGAATGAACATATAGTTTACAAATAAATTAATAAAAAACAACAATTCGGAATGAACATATAGTTTACAAATAATTAACCTTTTACTGTTAATGACAAGACAACAAATTAAAAAAATACAAAACATGAAATATTTGATACTTTACTCAAAATACCTAATATGAGATATTTAAATTAACAACTTAAAACTGGATAAATTTAAAAAAACTAGTCTTTTTCAAATCGAATAAAAAATAAATAAGGGGAATATTCAAAAAAATAAAATTGGAATTATCTAACGAAAACTTGTTTGATTACGCGCCGGGAAAATGGTGGAAAGGGCGCCTACATTGTTTATTATCAGAAACAGATTTTAAAAAACCAAAAAAAAACAATCAACACAAATTGTCGTAAAATGCGGAAAAGCGAATAAAGGACCACTTCTTACACGATTATGTGCACGAAACAGAGTTTATTTTAAGATTTAACCGTAAAAGATTCATAATATTGGCTATATTCCATTTCATTATTTTTATTTGTAACGACAATAATAATAAAGTTGTTCATTAGCGGCTACAAAATTGATCAAGCCTTACGGCGTAGACGCCAAATAGTTTACCAAAGAAACATAAGTAACCAGAAGCATAAATTAAAAATTTATCTACTAACTTAAGAGTTTCAAATTAAAAAAGTAATGCACGTGAAATGAATAGAGGATTTGAAAGAAAATATTAACAACGATTAAAGAAAAATATGTTTATTTAAAAAATAAAAATAAAAATACTAATAAATCTAAAATATAAACTGTTACATGGCTCAGCAAACGTTTGGGGAAAAAATTGCGGTATCAAAAAATTACGAAACACCCAAAAATGTCAAAAAAATGCATAAAAAATAACATTAATAATCCTGAACTTAAGGAGTAGTGAATTTAATAAAAAATGCATTTTTAATAGTATACAATATGACACATAAAAGTAGATGTCATGGCACTAAAGTTAAAAGCAGGGGGGGGGGAGCCCAGAAAGGCCCGAGGAGCCCAGCTGTTCAACGAAAATTGCAGGAGATAATGCCGATGAATAAAAAGGAAATGGTAAAATTGAAAAACAACAAATCTAAAAAGGGCAAAGAAAGTTATTATTTTTCCATCTCTAATCCGCGATGGCGGGTGAACCTTTGTTTCAAACAATCTTTTAATGTTAATTTAAAGTTGAAGAGTAGAAGAAGTAAACAGCAACATAAAAATAAAAAATGAAATTAATACAAAATATTCAGAGTTTATAACAACAATGACGGTAAAAATAGTAGTCACACCATCGTTACCTAAATAATTGTAAAGTAAACAAATAGAACTAATACAATTAACTGAATTTACTAAAATAATACCTTTCGAAAAAGTTTGCAATTCACTTCAACACAAATGGGCATTCAAAAGTTTATTCTTAAAAATTAAAGTTTATTAACTCTTTGCCATCATGAAACTTAACAGACAATTACTAGACTTTTTAATAAAAAATATCAATTATATAGCATTTATAACCTAATTTCTCAAATTCCAAATAGTCCAAATATTAAACATAAAATATGAATTATCAAACAAATGTTATTTCAATAAGAAATCACTACTTATAATTATGAATATTAAATTAGGGTTGGCCCCCGACCCCGAACCCCGATTTTTTGGTCGGGGTTTTCGTCCCCAAACCCGACTTTGGTTCTTGTTGGAAAAAACCCTGCCCGCAAAATTTATACAAATTTGAAGCGTTCATACAAACAATTAGGTCTTAATTTAAATAGCCCCTTAGTTTAACTTACAAAAAGAATGAATTAAAAGCAGATTTATTGAATAAAACAAAATAAAGTGGCAAAATAGGGACTAAAGAATTTGCGAAAACTGACAAAAATCCAGTCAATTTATGCGTGAAAACCTTCAAAATTCGGCAATCTCTATTAATTTTCTTCTTACAATTGTAAATATACTATGTTTGACATGTTTTGCAAAATTTTATATAATAATACATTTTAAAAAATTCGGAAAATATCGATCGTTAGGGGATGTATTTTTTGTCAAAGAAAAGGTAAATTTTCAAGGATGCATATTTGTGTAAAAAGAAATTTTTTTTATTTTTAATGGTACATTTTTCGTTTTTATTTCTTAAATTCCGGCAAGAAAAAGGCGCAAACAACGCGTATTTAAAAGATTTCTTCACGTACACAAAAATCATCATGAGTAAAGCAGATTCTTATGTGTTTAAGCGTTTTTATAGATCCATAATAAAATAAAGAACGAAAATATTATTATATATTTTGAATCTCTTGAAAAATATAAGAATATTCAATGAAAATGTTTCGCGTTGAAAACCCACAAAAGGTGGCTAAGTACCCCCTCTTAGGGCAACCAATCCATTCATCGATTTCACCACCCCTCCCCCCCCCCCCCCCCCCCAACGCAAAACGACGCCATCCCCAGCAGAAGACATATCATTTGCCATTCCACCCCCCCCCCCCCCCCCCCAACGCAAAACGACGCCATCCCCAACTAATTTGATTAAAAATAATAAGCGTAAAAATAAAAAAATATGAATACTAACATCATATCACCATTTACAATAAAAATATATAAATTATTAAGTAAAATAAAAAATTATTGTTAATTTGCTATTTATTTAGTGTTATTTTATAAATAAGGGGAAGCAACACCAACAACACACACAGTAATTATAATTTTGTTAAACAGACAAATTTAATATTAGATTAAAAGTATACAAATGTTTTTGAACACCAATTTAAATGAAACAGATCGTTAAGGACTTTAGCGATTTGTTCACCTATTTAAAAACTAAAAATGTTAACCATATCACTGTTCACGACTTAATAAATAAAAATAAAATAAAATTTTATTTTATTTACTTAAAAAAATGGAAATTAAATAAATAAAAAAAATACTCAAATCAAAGTATTAAAAACTGTCATGGTAAACAAAAATAAATTTCAAAAAAAAAAATTATTGAATATAAACCTTCGTAAAGCGGTCTTGTCATCCCCAACTGGACAAGGGACCAACCTCCTGTTGAATAATGTTAACTAAACATATTTTAAAACAAGCAAATATAATGCAAATGCAAAAATGAAAAATTTCCTAGCAACAGTTCAAAAAAAAGTTTAATGTTAATTATATTTTTGTTAGGTCCATATTTGTTAGAACAAAAATAAAAAAGCGACAATAATGAGTTATTAATGGATAAAATTTATAAAAATTAAAATAGATAAGCTGTAAAATAATTAATTATACCAATTAAATGCGTGCGCACAGCAAGACCAAGAATATTTAAAATTTAAAGTTCCCTAAAATGAAGCATAATACCTTTAATTACATGTGCCTGGCAACAAAGCACATGCATGGAGCAAATAACAAGGGTTTAAGTACTAAATAAATCAATTAACAAAATTTTTATTAATATTATTTTAAAGATCCAAAAGCATACCTAATCTAATAATCACGACCAAAGCTGTACAAAATGTGTTAAAATAAATTTAAAATATATGTAACCAATATCACTGTTCACGACTTATAAATAAAATAACATTTTTTTTTCTTAGAAAAATAGAAATTAAACAATAAAAAATACTCAAATCAAAGTATTAAAAACTGTCATGTTCAAAATTGTGCGCTATGAAGCGATGACTATGTCGCCACCAGGGAGTAAGCTCTTGAGCATACATGATGCAGTATCGGCCAAACGTGATGGTCTTGCGAAAAAATTCATATTATGATATTATATTGAATGATTTTATCCATTGCAAATGTTTATGTGAATCTACATTTTATAAACACCGCAATATTAAAAAAAATTTCAAACTTACATATACCAATTTATCAAAAGAAGTATTTGCATAAAATTAATTAAATTGATAAAAGAGCAGTAAATTTCTATTTTAAAAGGGCAATTCAATGGCAATAATGTAATCAAAATATTTAGATATAAGAACTGCAAAATAAATAAATATCTGATAATTTGCAAATGATTATATCTTCTGCAGCTTTTATTTTGTAGAAAAATTCTTTTATTAATGACCACAACTTATTATAATAGCATGAGAACGTCGACTTTAAATCATTTAATTTATATGTAACATAAAACCAACGAAAGGCTACAAAATATTTATAACTAAATCATTTTAAATCAAATAAAAATAAATACAATAACCTAACATCATTCCACATTTTTTTTTCATTTTACCTCTAACCTCTTTTTTTTCTACTAAAAAGTTTTGTAATGAATTATATTTTGATTAAATGACTCATTTTGCCATTATCGTTTTATTCAATAAATCTTTCAGACTCTTGTTTAAACGCTGAATGTTTATTGACGAGTTAATTATTTTATTTTTTGCACTTTTTTCAATTCTTAATCCTTACATCTTTTCAATAATTGTTCCTCTTTTTTTGCCTCTTTTAAATTGCTTTTAAACTTTGGTATTGGCTTTAATACTTTATGATTTTTTTAAATTTTATAGCATGTTCTAATTTAATCGCGGTCATGACTTTGATTTTTGCGCTTTGTCTGAATATGCGCGGGATTTACGGTTAAGAATAAAATTATTTTGTTTTAGCCTTAATTTTATGAAACCGATAAAAGTGAAAAGCAAAAACTAATTAAATAAATAAATCAAATTTAATTTAAAGTTTATGAATAACACAAAATAAAACCTTCAAATTTAGATCATTTAGATAAAAAGAGATAAAGAGATAAACGCAATTCGCATGCGTGTACATAATGGCCCAAGTGAAAAGCCAAAATATTTTTTAAATAATCAAAATAACTGTATTAAATTTGATCAACGACGGCGTGCAACCCATTTGATTATTGCCAAATATTCCGTGGCATTGAGTCGCAATATTATTTATGCAACAAATTCTAAAATTGTTCACAAATTCAAAACAACAAATTAATAAATATAAAATGCACATTTAGTTCAGTCAAATACAAATTAAAAGCAATCAAGAAGTGATACACAAAAAATAGTTGAATTTATTTCAACCCGCGAACATAAAATAAGACAATTTTGATATATTCTTCTACAAGTTCTAACCCACTCAACTCGGAAATACTCCGCCAATAAACTCAGATGGCAGGAATCCAAGAATTTATTTTTTATGAACTAGGCCATCCGTTTAATTGGAAGGAACCAACTAAAAAGGATAAAAATTTTTGGTGTACCAAAGGAGGATTTTAAAATTAAATTTGTGAAATAAAAATAAAGTTATATTTAAAATCATTTTATTTTTGAACACCAATTTGATTGAAACCAAAATTGTTATAGCGCTTTTTGCGAACTAAACCGCAGAAAAAAGTAAAATATAGTATATGATCTGCAATTGTGAGAAAGGAGAATAAATTTCTTTAATATGTATGTTTCAAATTTTTAGTGTAAATTGGTGGAAGTTCACGGTCTAATTTTCAAGGTTTCTGGCCTATTTGAATTTTTTTAGAATTTGTAGTGCCTATTTTGAAGATTTTTTGGTGTCTAGAGTTAAAAAAGAAATAACTAAGTAACACATAAAACCAACAAAGGCAGCGAATATTAGGTCATGGATTTCTTTATTCACGGATATTGCCTTATAAGATTTTTATATTGGCGTTTTTGTTATAACACTGTAAATACGTGCTTTTTAGATTAGAAATAATATTGTTTTAGTCTTTAGATTTTTTGAAGTTTTTCAAATCGCTTGGCCTTTGCTTGTTGATAGATTTCCTCATTATAAGTTCGCGGTTTGTATCAAATATGTCTAAAGAAATCAATTACAGATTTCTATTAAATATTACTTTAAAGATACAAAAACAAAAATCTAATAAACCACCGCCAAAGCAGTACAAAATGTGTTAAAATATTTATTTATGAGAACTTATTATTTATTATTGTATTATTAAAATTTAAAATTAAAAACAACAATTCGGAATGAGCGTATAATTTACAGATCTAAAGTTCCGGTAGAAACAATGCATTCCAATTGTCAACGCGTTAGCACAAATAGGTTATACGACATAGATGCGTGATTGACTTTGGCTATTTAGACAAGAAAGCAAGCATTTTCATGCATTGCGAATTGATAAAAGCTGTGCGGGAAAGGTTGATCAAATGTAATTATATAGTAAAAATAATAATAATTTTTGAAAACTTCTATTTAAAATAATACTGTAAAATCTTCGTTTCATTTATTAAAAAACAATAAAAAAAATTCCACAAAATATTAGAACCCTTTAAATTATTATATATTGTTTTTTGGTGTGCGCATCTTACGTACGGGGCGAGACAAATGCAACGACAGCAAAACTACTACCAGACTTTCAAATTTTCTTGAGTGTAAAGTCTACCGGGAAGCAATTTAAACTTTTTACTATTTTAATAAATTAAATATTTAACTTAAAATAGAAGTAAATTTAAAAAACCAATTTTTTCAAATCGTCTAAAATATTTAAACTAATAAAGAGAATATTCAAATAAAATAAATTGGAATTATCTAACACACAGTCAAATTTGTTTCCCAGTTCTGTCGTGAACTGCTCTAGACCGTCTAAATGGCGCTAAATAAAGTAAATATAAATGCCATAATATAGATTATAAAAATTAAAACTTGATTTAAAATAATTAACAAGCCTACATTATCAGAAACGGATTTAAAAAAAAGCAACAACAAAAAAAACAATCAACACAAATTGTCGTACTATGAGGAAAAGTGAATAAAGGACGGACCACTTTTTACACGATTATGTGCAGAAACATAGGTTATTTAAGATTCAAACCGTAAAGATTATAGTTAGTTAAAAACTAAAAATGACTCATTAAATAAGAAAAAAAACTATAAAAAAAATTAATTATAATTTTAAATACATGAAAGCACAGATAAAGCCGATGAATAAAAAATAAAGGTAAAAGTTGAAAAACAACAAATCTGAAAAGGGCAAAGAAAGTTATTATCTTTCCATCTCCAATCCGCGATGGCGGCTCAACCCAACCAGCGTTATAGTTAAAACACTATTATACTTAATTTATGCGAAGAATTCATTATAAAAATAGCTTATAAACCTTACGGACCAAATATAATTATTTCAACCAAACTTTTTGTCGTTTAAAAAAAAAATTTAAATAAAATAAACTAAATAAGAAACATGTATTTTTCTTTTCAAATTTTATTGTTAGTAAAAAAAATTAATTAAAAATAAACCATAATCGAGGCTCAATTTGCTACAATTTGTTTATAATTAAATTTTGTAAAAATACTTAAGTTTAACAAAGTTGTTATTCATTTTATATATTTTTTAGAATCACCGACTTAACATTGAGGGAAGTACAACACAAATATCGATTAACAATTAATAATATTTTTTAATGTAAAAAACTAATATAAAAAATTAAATAACATTTCTTTTAAAAACATAAAACAATAAAGAAATTAAATATTTATTTTGATGCTCACCTGGCACATTTTCGTCACGTTGGCTAACAATTACGAATTTACTTTTTCATTGCAAATTTAAAATCTTAAAACTATTTAGAAACGGTTATTTATTTATTCTATTAAAATGCTGATAAGATTAAGTACAGGAGTATTCTATGTTAAATTAAAACAACGCTCTAGAAATAACTAAAATGTATATATAAAAGAAAAATATGATGAAAAGGAAACAAACAAAAGCTTGCATTATATATGTTGACGGAAATGGGCGAGCCGGCAGACTGCTCATGAACTTGAAAAGGACTATAAAACTACTAGATATTTATGGATTGAATTTAATAAAAAAATATATTTTGTTAAAAACAAAAAATGTAAAATAATAAAAATTAACACTTCTATTATCTCAATTTAAAAAATTAAATCTTATTTACTAAAGTTTAAACTTAAATTAAAATAAATAATATTGTTAAAAAACTTAATTTCATAATAATCTCTGTTTCAAATTTGATTTTTTTTTCGTATCAATTATTATTAATGTAAAATTCTTTGTTTCAAACAATCATTTAATGTTAACAACGAATCAGTCCATGGATACTGCACTGAAAAAGTGAAGGCAATTCTATTTATGAATTTCGGAAAATCCGGCTACCGCAACGCAATACATCTTACAAATATAAAAAACCCCTTGTAATAATGAGCGCACCTGCAAACCAATATGAGGACATTCCCGACGCAAAAATCATAAGAACAAAAAAACGACCTTACAAAAAACATCGAATTACAAATAAGCACAATATTTATTCTTCTGAAAAAATATTATTAATAACGAGTATAGTAAAATGAGTTTGATAAGTATAAAAAACTTAAATAAAACCATCAAAAAATAATAATCAAAATAAATAATAATAAACAAATAAATCAAAACTTTAAAAAAATGAAAAACTAGTTTGACTCTTAAAAATGGCGATTATGTCGTTGAACTTGAGCCGCCATAACTGGAAATAGACAAAATTATTTATTTGCCCAAAAAAATCAATACGGTAATAAAAATTTAAAATCAAAATGTTGTTATAAAAAGGAGGTATTGCTCATTTGTATTTTTAAAAGCAAAATTAAGATTAAAATTTGTGCTTTAAGCTCAGTAAACTATTTTAATAGCATAAGGGCAAATTGAAAAGGCAAATATTCTGAATATACTAGCTATAGTGATCGTTTTCTAAGTCAATGTACTGACCGAATGATATTTCTGAACAGCAGCAACTTACTTCAAGGGTCACAATGTTGAGGAAGATATACTCAAAAGTGCAAAAAGGCATTTAGAAATGGCAATTGTCGTGACAAAAGGGGCCATTTCGCGATTGTGGCTCGACGTCTCGCAAGACACCAGACGATGAAGGCCTTGGGAATTTAAAATAAATGTATCCAGATTACAAAAATAATATTTAAACTAACAGACAAAAAGTTTAAAAAATCAATTAAGAAACTATGAGATAAAATTAAAGGCCGAATGCTACAAGAAAAATGTTGTCATTGAAATAAAAAAAATTATTTGTAACGTCTGCATCGTATTTTGCCATATTATTGCGGTATTAAAATAAAGTCTTATACAAAAAGGACAAGCCTCAAATTAAAAGGTAATATAGTATAAAAAGCGATTCTGCAACTGAAATACATTATTTTTATTATATAAAAATTTTATTACTGCTAATGTAAGGAGTATTCTATGTACTAAAACAACGCTATAGAAAATTTCTTAAAATGTATATATGAGAAAAGAAAAATATGATGAAAAGGAATCAAACAAAAGCTTGCATTATATATGGTGATGGCAATGGCCGAGCAGGCAGACTGCTCATGAACTTGAAAAGGACTATAAAACTACTAGATATTTATGGATTGAATTTAATAAAAAAATATATTTTGTTAAAAACAAAAAATGTAAAATAATAAAAATTAACACTTATATTATCTCAATTAAAAAAAAATTAAATCTTATTTACTAAAGACTTAAAAGCTCTGCACATGCAGAACTCCCTGCCTCCCTGAGGGAAAAGAGTGTCAAGGTTAGAAGAAACAAACAGCAACATATAGAATAAAAAAGCAAAAAATGAAACAAAATATTTGGAGTTTACAACAAAATGACGAAAAAATAGGCACACCATCGTTACCTAAATGAATGATAATTGTAAAATAAACATTTATAGAACTAATACAATTAACTGAATTTACTAAAATAAAATTTATACCTTTTGAATCGACGACTTCCGTTCATTCTATTATAAATTTTTGAGAATTCGGCTACCGCAACTCAATACATCTTACAAATATAAAAAATCCTTATAATAATGAGCGCACCTGCAAATCAATATGAGAACATTCCCTACGCGAAACCCTAAGACCAAAAAAACAACTTTACAAAAATCATCGACCAATGGCTGGATACAATTCTGGCACTGGCGAGAAGCATTGGCCTATTAAACTTAATTTTTATCAATTAAAAATAAGCAAAATATTTATTCTTCTTAAAAAATACTATTAATTAACGAGTATAGCAAAATGAGTTTGACAAGTATAAAAAATTTAAAATAAAACCATCAAATAATAAAAGATGGGGGAGAGTTAAACTTACCCAATTTTTATCAATTACAAATAAACCAAAAAAATAAAATTTTAAATATGCAAAGTGTTAAAAATAAAAGATATTTATTTGATTTAAAATTTGTTATTTCACAAAATGTAGTACAGTATTTATTCGCATTTACAAATTAAATTTAATTTTACAAAGTTTAAACATTTTTAAGATTTACTAAATCAAAAACTCTCATAGAAAAGGCGAATAATTGAATAATATCAAAATATTTATCAATTTTTTAAATTTATAAACTAAAGTTTTTTAATGCCTCTAAAGGAGTATTTATGACCAAATTTGATCAGATAAATAAAAACAATAATAATTAAAAAGAAATCATGTTTTAATTATTTATTTAAATAAAAAAAATATTTATCAGCCAAGGTCGCAGTTCACGCAGCACATGTTGAAGCACCTCAATCCAGGCAAAGGACGCCAATCAAAAAAAGCAAAGAAAAAATAAAATCTCGGAATCGGCTTTTTAAAAAAATTTGTTTCTGTTTGACATTTTCGGTAGTTCTTGGGCATAAACGGTAAATGCTTGAATATCGAATACCAAAATAAAATTTCTGATAAATCGATTGGATTATATGCTTGAAAAATGATTATTAAAAAATTTTTAACATTATCTATTGCTGAATTTAATAAAAAAAAGGATAGTTTGTTAAAAACAAAAAATGTAAAATAATAAAAAGAAACACTTCTATTATCTCATTAAAAAAAATTAAATCTTCTTTACTAAAGTTTAAACTTAAATTAAAATAAATAAAATTGTTAAAAACTTTATTTCATAATAATCTCTGTTTCAAATTGGATTTTTTTTTTGTATCAATTATTATTAATGTAAAATTCTTTGTTTTAAACAATCATTTAATGTTAATTTAAAGTTGAAGAGTAGAAGAAGTAAAGAGCAACATAAAAATAAAAAAGGAAATTATTCAACATATTCATTTACAACAACAATGACAAAAAAATAGGCAGACCATCTTTACCTAAATAAATGAAAATTGTGAAGTAAACATTTATAGAACTAATACAATTAACTGAATTTACTAAAATAAGATTCTTACCTTTCGAATCGACGACTTCCGTTCATTCGTATCCGGTCTTCAATCGTTTTGGGTGCACCAACGACATGGATACTGCACTGATGAGCGCACCTGCAAACCAATATGAGAACATTCCCGACGCAAAAACCATAAGACCAAAAAACGACCTTACAAAAACATTGACCAATGGCTGGGTACAATTCTGGCACTTAACATATGGGCGAGTGGCATTGGCCTATTAAACTTAATTTTTATCAATTACAAATAATTAAAATATTTACTATTCTTAAAAAATACTATTAAGTAACGAGTATAGTAAAATGAGTTTGACAAGTATAAAAAATTTAAAATAAAACCATCAAATAATAAAAGATATTAATCAAAATTAATAATAATAAACAACAAAACTTTAAAAAAATGAAACTAGTTTGACTCTTAAAAATGGCGATTATGTCGTTGAACTTGAGCCCCCCTAACTGGAAATAGTCAAAATTATTTATTTGCCCAAAAAAATCAATACGGTAATAAAAATTTAAAATCAAAATGTTGGTATAAAAAGGAGTATTATTTGCTCAGTTGTATTTTAAAAGCAAAAAGATTAAAATTTGTGCTTTAAGCTCAGTAAACTATTTTAATCGCAAAGGCAAGAATTGAAAAGGCGAATATACGGAATATACTAGCTATATTGATCGTTTTCTAAGCCAATGTTCTGACCGAATATTATTTCTGGACAGCATCAACTCACTTCAAGGGTCACAATGTTGAGGAAAATAAACTCAGAAGTGCAAGAAAACATTTCAGAAATGGCGATAAATTTTTGGTTTTTTTAAAGTAAAATATTTTTAAATACTATCCGTTCCAATAGTTAATTTATTTCATGTTTTGTGAAAGCTCTGTGCCCAAAATTGAATTTACTCATCGTCGTTTGAGTATAATATTATTTTACTAAATATTTAAACTTAATCCATTTTTTATTTGCCTTAAATTTTTTAATTAAATTCTATAGTTTTTAAATAAATTATGTTACCTATAATTTTAATATTGTTAGATTTGTTTATTAATTTAAATCAGTGCCTGAATTGCGTATCTTTGGGTTGTTAACGTGGATGCGTTGGAGAATTGATAATATTGTTCTGAAGGCTATAACTTTTTTTTTTGCGACAAAATAATTAGTTTGTTAAACAATTATTTGTTGACGGAGTTTTTTAGCATTCCTGATTCGTATTAATATCTATGTTTTTTGACTGTTACTTTTACTTATTACGCATACTTTTTTCGGCTTGGTTGTAAACATTTAAATCCAATAAATATTATAATAATGTTAAAAGTGAATTATTAATATTTTTTTAAAGAAACTAAACAAACAAAATTTGTTTTGAATTCAATAAAGTATTATAATAAAAATAAAAATAATCTAAGTCCGTTCATTTACACATAAACAGGCATAGAATTTAATTTAAAATGTATTTTAAATTATTTAATGCTGGAAACTTAATGGAGTTTTATATCTGCCTTGGCTTTGGGCTGGACAGTCGTGACGGGAATTATGCCCAAATGATTTGATTTATTAAACAAATAATATATTTGCAAACAAGCAAAAAACAAACTTTTAAAATGCATTAATAGTTATATAATTATAGAAAAAGCATAAAATATATCCTCTAATATAAACTGATTGCATAAAAATAATAATGAATTAAATATATATAAAAATAAAACCTATTTATAAACCCATATAAATTAAATATATTTTATTAAAAAGCATCAAAACAGTTAAACACATGCCCCCGCTGCCCTCGGTTCATGTGACACCAGCTGAGATCGAATGGTCGAGATGACCGCGCCAACCCGCCGGTGGGAGGCATATGCCGGGGCCTGGAATACGGCCACGGGCAGTTTCAAAGGAGGATTAAATTAAAATTTCAAAATTCTACAACATTTGAAGCATAAAACAGATTATCTAAAATTGCCAGAACTTTAAAGAAAAAACATAAAAATTATTGACAACAAAAATAAAAAAATTTTTAAGTCAAATTAGGGTTAAAAAAAAATTTAAGTTTTTTATCTTCTTACAAATAATATTGCTTTCGCAAACAGTGTACGAAAGAATGCACAGACCCTTCCAGACAAAGGCAGGCTTAGACTCATAACGTGGCGGCAGCATCATTTATCAAATGAATATTATAAAAAATCCAGCTGCACAACTTATTCGATGCAGCACCTATTAAATGACAAAACTTATTAATAATGAATAAATAAAATTGATTTTTTTTAAAAGCTTATTGTTTAAAAAAAGAATAAGGGAAAAAATAAAAGGTCTAAAAGAAAAATATCAGAAAACTTAGTTTCATTGTTATTGAATTAGTCTCTACAAAATAATTATCATAAATTAAAAAAGCATCATTACAAGTGGAAAAGTACGACGGAACTTAAAAAATTTTTTATAAAACATAAATTGTTTTATCAAATATACGAGGTTAAAATTTGCTGTAATTTTTCAAAAAGTGCGATATTATAATTACTAAAATCCTTGCTAAAAAAATCTCGTGAACCAAAAGCAGCCCGAGAACTGCATAATGGACTTCAAGTTTAAAATAAAATAAATGCATTAAAAAAATTAAAATAGAATGTTAGATAACAAAAACTTACTAAAACCTTTATTATAATACGTATAAAATGAAGAAAGCATAACAATACAAATTAAATTAAACGGAAGCTTTGAGGTTTGCGAAATAGGTTTGGATCTCAGGGTGCTCCGCGCCTCTCGGCATTTCCGGGTTGGACTAAAAAATTTGTTAAACAATCTAAAATATCTTATTAAAATAAGCTTTCACCGCATACAAACCTTTTAGATAAAAACAGCTATAAATAACTTACGCATATAATAAATATAAACAAATCCAAAATAAATTGAAATCTCTTAATATTGAAATAATTTATCAATAATAAAAAAACAATAAAAAGCTTTAAAAAATTAAGAAAGAAAATTAATTAGTTTTTAAAATACAAAAACAATACACAATAAAGCAAAAACGTTTTTTTATCTAAACAAAAAAGTTCTAAAACTATAAACTAGGTATCTGAATGGTATGGACGAAAAAGCTGGTGGTTGCAAAAGCAAAAATTCTTGTATGCAAAAAATAAATTGTGATTATTTCAATTTCCATTAAATTATGATATCCCTATAAATACTATAAGGTCATGGATGAAAGGATGAGAAGATTGGAAGTTCAACGGCGCAAAATTATTGAAAAATTAAATAAAAATTCAGCCCATAAATGTTAATATTCCAATCAAAGCCCTCCACTAAATTGTCCAACCTACAAAAATAAAGAAATGATGTAATTTATATCAAATAAAATCCTCCACGTGAGCTGAACGCAGGCTACAATTGAAACAATTAAGATAATAAAATTAATGAAGTCAAATCATCATGCAAAACCCCACAGAGCATATATTAAATTAAATACTAGAATTTGTCAACAATTTGGAAAGAAACTATGAAAAACACAACTAAAGAAACAATTATTTCATATTTAATCAAAAGCAATTACAAAAAGCAATTCATGCTAAAATTAGTATTGAATTTGTCCCTACATTCATGCCCATTTTTAAATTTTGGTGGATTTGTCTTCACCAAAAGAAGATTGATATGCGCAACGCGGTACATTTGATAATTAGTTTTAACTTTCGTTTTATTTTTAACTTGATGTGTTCAAGTTTTTATGACTCAAATTTTTTTAATCATAGAATTAACTCTAATTTTAAATGATTTTAAAATCTATTTATATTTTTTATTATGGAATGGTTGAGATTCTTATAATTAATTAAAGCTACTAAATGTAATTTATCCATTTTTTAATGTTGTCGGGGTCTCGATGTAATAAAAACTTTTAAATTTGACTTTTATACCTTTGTATTTTTACATTAACAATGTCTGAGTATTATTGTTTACTAATGATTTTTGATTACCAGGGGTGTTTTCTTACATTAAATTTTTTAGTTAAATAATTTTAAAAATCATTAAAAAGTAAATGCCAAAAACAAGTCATTTTAAGTAATCCATAATAAGCAAAGCTGTGATATCTGTTCAGAGATGTCCAACAACACAAAATGTCTTCCTTTATATGAAATTGAATTCAAGGGAGTCGTCAAATGCTGCTTTTTGTCTACTTTTAAAGTCGATTAGTTTTTTTTGTGGAAAACAGCACGCTTAGCGTCATCGCCGACCCCCCCCCCCCCCACTTGTTCAAAATTTTTTTGATAAAGCGCACGAAAAAATTGTCACTGAAAGTGATAAAAGGCAGTACACAGTCGGGGTTTGAACCCACAACTAAAAGTTTTCCAAACCCCACCACTCAACATTACACCACCACCTCCATTGTATGCTGATGATTTAAATCCAATGCAAAATGGAAAAACTCCCATAAAAATCCCATCATTAGGGGTGTATTTTTTAAACCGAAAACCGGAAAACCCGGTAGCCCCAGTTTTCGGTTAGGCCCGTTTTGCGATTCCCGGTTTTCGGCTTCGGATTTTGAGCCAAAAAGCGGTTTTCGGTTTCGGATCGGTTAACTGACTATGAACAACCCTATTTAGTAGCTTTAATTTATGAACATATCAAGTTAACAATAAAACTGAAATTAAACTTATTATCTGGAAGAAAAAACAAACAAAGTTTCTTGTTTTAAATTTTACATCTTTAAAAATTACTAACAAAGCTTTCAAATTTTAAGCATTTTGCTAAGCCTAAATAGTTAATCATCATCAAAAAGTTTTTAAATTTAATGAATTAAAACTAAACATAAAATTTCAAATAATTTAAGTGCTGTATTTTAAAACATTTAAGGTAAAATGAACATCAGATAATCCAAAAGTGAAATTAACAATAAAATAATTAATGTTTTCAATATAAGTTTACTGCTTTTAAAATAAAAGATACATTAATATGATCTACCTAATAAAAGAACGGCGCTGTGTGGTAAGGCATGCCAGTGGGCAAGTTAAAAATATCTTTTTTTATTAATGTCTAGTGTACAGATTTTCTTGGATAAAATAATTTAAAATGATACTCTCCATGCCATCTCCACTGCAAGAGCCGCAAACAATGCCAAGTCATTCAACACTTGATCTTCAACATTAACTAAAATATCTTATTTAAAAAAATCGAAAAGTTTAAAAGTTGAAATAATCAACATTATTACTAGACAAGCAATACCCTGACTTGGAATTTAAAAAAAATTTAAATATTAATTTAACAATTAACAATAAATAACGAGTCCTTACGGAGTTTTAGATAAAAGGTTTCCATATGTAAAAACAATATAGTTTATCACATCCTTACAATTTTTAACTACAAATTACGTAAATTTAAACAGCTTTTACGTGTACAAATAAAAAAGAGTGCATTTCTTATGGAACAAAAAATACTTTTAAAATACAGATTATTAATAAAAATAAATAAAAAAGATGTTACAAGATAGTAAAATAGATTTAACAAAAAAACCAGGAATTTTTAACGAATCCCAAAAGAATTTAAAATTGATTTTGATCAAATTCTTTAAATAAATATTATTCAGATTCAAAAAGAAATAACTAACCATAAATTGATAAATAACGTTTAAAACTAAAATTTATAAAGTCTAGGTTAAGCATAGCAGAACATCAGTAACAAAAACAAACTAATCAAATAAACAATTACTAAACCAAAAAATAATTAATCAAGCTTTGGAATCATAATATAACAAAAATATGTCTATTTACTTAAAGTTAAAAATTATAATTTAATTACTAATTAGTAAAAATCGTCCATCATAAAATGATCAATGACAATAAATTAATGATTTTGTGGCGCATAAACGTTGAAAATTGGTTATATAAATAAAACAGAATTGAAAAAAATGAATTTGAAATTAAATTAGGCATTTCAGTGCCAAGTGTGGATGGACAAAGATGGCATGGAAAACGGCTGGACTAAGTACGACGAGCCAAGTCGTTACACGCGGGAGCAGTTAACTGCCAAAAAAAAGATTCTGTGCCAAAGTTTTAAAAAGTGCTTTAAAGCATTTGTATACGGCAGAGATTGGTCAACATTATACTCCTAAGAACGCTGACATGTATTTATAAATAAATAAAATTAAAACAAATTTATTCCCGAATATAATTAATATATTAATAATATTTTTTAATGTAAAAAACTAATATAAAAAATTAAATAACATTTCTTTTAAAACAAAAAACAATAAAGAAATTAAATAAATAATTTGATGCTAACCTGGCAAATTTATGTTACGTTGGCTAACAATTGCGAATTTAGATTTTTATTGCAAATTTAAAATCTTAAAATAATTTAGAAAGGTTATTTATTTATTCCATTAAACTGATGATAAGATTAAGTACAGGAGTATTCTATGTTAAAAAACAACGCTTTAGAAATTACTAAAATGTATATATGAGAAAAATATGATAAAAAAGAAACAAATAAAAGCTTGCCATATATTTGTTGACGGCAATGGAAGAGCAGCTCGGCTGCTAATGAACTTGAAAAGGACGATAAAACTACTATATGGAACGAATTTAATAAAAAGGGATGGAGTTGGGGAGCTTATCAGTTGCCATTTCAATGTCTCGGGCCGAATTATTTAAAAAACTAAAAATGTAAATTAAAATGAATTTCAAAATAAAAATTATTGAATATCGGCAATTTGGCCTGGAATGCGTGCGCCCAGCGAAACCAAGAACTTTATATTTAAAGACAAAGTTCCTTGAAATGAATAATAATTATACCTTTATTTACCTGCGCCTTGGCAACAAAACATATGCATAGAACAAAGCAAGCCATAACAAATGAAAATTGCCTGGCAACAGGTTAGAAAAAAGTTTAATGGTAATTATATTTTTGTTAAGCCCTTATATGTTAGGACAGAAATAAAAAATCAGCAGTAATGTGGTTGTTAATGGATATTACAAAAATAAAATAGATAAGCTGTAAATTAATTAATTATTCCAATTAAATGCGTGTGCGCAGCAAGACTAAAAATATTTAAAATTTAAAGTTCCCTAAAAAGCTATATTTCCTGTTGCTGGCATCAAAGCACATGCATGGAGCAAATACAATGGATTAAGTACTAATAATCAATTAACAAAATTTTTATTAATATTACTTTAAAGATCCAAAAGCATACTAATCTAATAAACCACGACCAAAGCAGCATTAAAATAAATTTAAAATATATGTAACCAATATCACTGTTCACGGCTTAATAAATAAAAATAACATAATTTTTTTTTATTTACTTAAAAAAATGGAAATTAATAAATAAAAAAATACTCAAATCAAAGTATTAAAAACCGTCATGTTCAAAATTGTGCGCTATGAAGTGATAATTTTATAATATTTAAATTAGGAGCCACAATTTAAACTCCAAATATGCCTGAAGAGTGGTAGTTTTAGACTACGAAGGTGCGGATGGACAAGGCAAACCACAATTGCAATGCAATACGGAAGAAATGGGTGCGAGGCATGGCGACAAGCCGCTTCCAGTACATTTGCCACGCGGCGCACATGGCAAGAAGCAGGGTATAAACATGCACAAATATATAACGACAATATTTCATCAGGACTAAACAATGTTTAAAAATATAATTTATTATTAGTGTTTAATTTTTATATTTAACAATTTAAACAAAAAAATAAACTTAACAACGAGATCTTTTATACCCTAATAAAAAGCAACGAACTGATAAAAAAAATTGATTAAGTATCAAAATATATTCTATTTTCTATACCAGGCACAGGTTAATTAGTAAAATTGTTGATTAAAATTTGCAACAGTTGAAAATTCAAAATCTAATAAGAAAATATTTATATATTTATTGAAATCATTCTGCAATCATCAGTTTGTCGTCTATCTTTTGAGGTAAAAATATAAAATTTATTAAAATAATTACAAAAATCGTGATTAAATGTTTAATATCGACAGGTTTTTGAACCAACAATGTCGATAAATGAGTAAACAATTACTATGACATTTAACAAGTAATAGCAAATTAAAAATGTGTAAAAATAAAACACCTCTTTTAACAAATTCAAATAAGCTACGACGTCAAACTCGAAAAGAAACAAAAATATCATGTAATGTTTAAAATGTTCATTTCATTTACCAAATATCAAAAGAAGTACATATTTGCAGAAAATTAATTAAATTGCTTGAGCTGTAATTTTCAATAAAATAAGAATTCCAAGTCATATAATTGTAATCAAAATATTTAGATATAAGAACTGCAAAATAAATTAATTTGGCAATAAATATCTGATAATTTGCAACATTAAATCTTCTGCAGCTTTTATTTTGTAAGAAAATGCTTTTTTTTGATGACCACAATTTCTTAATACAATAGCCTCAGTCAGTTTGCGTTCGTGAATCTGCGCTGTTGCTCCTCACCCTGTGAAAGAAGACAGTCGCCCTCCCCCAAAGGGAAGGCAAATAGTTTTACAGCACAACTCTCTGCAGACGCCCGTGAAAATTGTCGAACTTGCCACAAAACAAAAAATTCTTCGTTAATAGCATGAAAAAGTCGACTTTAAAAATTTTTAAACAAATCAAACATCAATGAATTTAATACAATTATAATATTTACTTATTCCAAAGTTTAAAAAACAGCAAAAATTTAAAACCTTTTATCTTAAATTTTTAACATGGACCAATAGAAATTTTCTGATAAAGAAAAAATAAACTTTAAAAAAAATCCATTTTCAAACAACTCAGCTTTTTGGAACGTATTGAACCGGTTTTTCTATTAGCAAAAGAATGCCGCTTAAATTAAAACTTTATCTTTAGGGGTGCATTTTTAGTCCAAGAAAAAAGCCATTTTTAGAGGTGTATTTTTAAGTTTAAAAACATTTTGATTTTTAGGGGGATATTTTTCGTTTTTAATGCATTTTTCTTAAGATTTTCGAAAAAATGCCTAAAAGTTGCATTTTTCTCAAGAAAAATGCCTAATATATTGATTTATCATGAAAAAATGCCGAAATTTTTATGTAACTGATTAAGCCAAATATTTTTTTCATTTTACCTCTAACCTGTTTTTTTCTTCTACTAAAAAGTTTTGTAATGAAATATATTTTGATTGCCATTATCGTTTTATTCAATAATTATTTTAGTTTCTTGTTTTAAACGCTGATTGTTTATTGACGAGTTAATTATTTTATTTTTGGCACTTTTATCAATTCTTAATCCTTACATCGTTTCAATAATTGTTCCTTTTTTTTGGCTCTATTAGGTAAATTGAATTTTAAAGCTTTGGTAGTGGCTTTAATACTTTTTAATGACTTTTTTAAATTTTATAACTTTATTTACTAATTTAGTTTCCTAATTATTTATTATTTAAAAATTATTGAAATTATTTTTGACCGACAAAATGTGGAATGGTTTGTCAAAAGAGCATATTAATTTAGGTGTTTGATTTAAATTTAAGAAAAATTCTTTAAAAATTTAAAATTAAAATAAATGAATAACAAAAATTTTTTAAAAAATAAATTAGCAAATCGTATATTGGTACATAATTACTATGTGGATTACCCATATGATCATAATAAAATGTAATTTAGTTAAAGTTCTATTATGGTGAAAAAAAATTTTGTTCAGATATTTATTTATATTTGGTAGTATATTAAATTATAATCAAAGCAAAAGGCACAAACATGCAGAACAAATGCCATACTACAAAAGCAACATAACGAGGTGCAAATGTGATTAAAAGTTCAGCAACATATTTAATTTAAAAATATTACAAAATATAAAATTATTTTAAAAAAAAGTTACGATGATTTTGTTTAACTACAATCAGTTGAATTCCGCCATATGAAAAAACTACGAACCAATATCTATGATGTAAAATATAAAAATATAAATGAATTATAATACAAAAATTTGAATTTAATGAAAGATTGCATAAAAAGGTTTAAAGATTGTAAAATTAGTGTGCACTAATAATTAGTAAAAAATAATTTTAAATAAGCATATAATAATATCTTATAAATATCAATAAAGTTTATATTGATTCTTTTTTTTTTTTAAATCTACAACGATAAATAAATGAAATCAGCTTGTAAAATACATAGAGTTGAAAAAAATTAAACTTGAAATTTTGTAATTATAAAACCAGCACATTTGCGAAGAAACATTCGAATTCTATCTTGTTGAATATGAAGGTTGCAGGATCAATTATGGATGGCGCATGGGGCAAGATTAAATAAATGTTATTAATAATAACAACTCATAAATTAATAATAAAAATGGTGGCAGATAATAAAAATAATAGTTATTACAAAAATAATAAAATGAATTAGAAATACGAATATAATAGTTAGAAAAATAATAACAAGACAAAGATGGCGCGAGTCGAATAAAATATTTATTTAAAACATTTGAGAATTGTAAAAACACTTGATATTTAAAATAAAATACCAGTTACAATTTCAAAGCTAATATGAATATTCGCTTGCATGTTTCGTGCATTAAAATATAATTTATATTTTTGATAGTTATAATAAAAAGCGCGTGAAATTAATAAGCGCCGAACCCGATGAATATTTTGTAGTGGAAAAATATAAAATGCCATTAAAAATAATTTTCAAAAAAATACAAATTTGGAAATGTAAGAAATAACCATAAAACAGTGCAATCTCAGCCAGAACGAATACTACCAGCATCCACACTGGTCTTTACATTTGTAATGTGATTCAAATTCTATTTATCTTGCCTAATTATTTAAAATAGATATACATACAAATATTTTAAAATATGTATTGTAAGAAAATTCATTTTAAAAAGAATCAATATTAATTTTAAATTCAAAATATGTTGTTTTCAAAATGACCTAAAAATGCCCACATGCTTTTTATTTTCATTTTTCCCAAAAACCAACAAAAAGTCCACAAAGTTCTCGAAAAAGCAAATCTGCATTTCAAAAAAAAATCTGCATTGCCTTTTCCAAAAAAGCACAGAAATATTGGTTAACCAATCTCAAGAGAGTTGGCCGGGACCGGGACTGATGCTGAAATGTTCAATTTTTTTTATTTTTGTCCCGGTTTTTCAAGATTCCTTCATAACTCCCTTATAATAGTCCCGGTTTTTTACCAATTTTTTTTTTGTCTGGTCCATTAATCCCGGTTTTGTTGACGTGGTATTTTGCCAGTCCTGGTCCTGAGTTTTTGCAAAAATTCCGGTCCCAGCCAACTCAAATCCGAAGTAGAAATAAAACAAAATATATATAAAAGGTTAAAACTTCTAGTCTTAGAACAGAGTTCAAAAACGCCGTCACGCACTCGGGGCATCATCGATTACGCCAAAAGACAGGCCCATTTCAACATTTTAATCAATACATAAATATTCACCGTTAAAGATTGCTTGTTTCTTGACAAAAAAAGTAGTCCTATATCGTTTTTTTTTCAATTTAAAACACTTTGAGAATTGTAAACACACTTGATATTTAAAAAAATAAAATACCAGTTACAATTTCAAATAAATCAGAATAATTCGCTTGCATGTTTCGTGCATTAAAATATAATATTTATTTTTGATAATTTGGTTCTTATAATAAAAAGTGTATGAAATTAATAGGCGCCGAACTCGACGAATACTTTTAGTGGAAATGTAAAAAAATATAGCTAATAAAAGGCTAAACACTCTAGTCTTAAAACAGAGTTCAAAAACGCCGTCACGCACTCGGGGCATCATCGATCACGCAAAAAGACAGGCCCATTTCAACATTTTAATCAATAAATATTGCTGTCTATTGTTCGATTTTACGTTTAGATTTTAAAATGTAAATGATAATATTATTGTTATCTTAAAAGCAAAATATTAAAAGCTTATGACCTAAAAAAAAGATTACGGTAACATAAAAATCTCTACAACACCATAATGTATTTACAATCATTCGTTTGTAAGTTTAACGGATTATTCTAGCCCTCCATTTGTGCGTGACAAAATTCCTGCCGGTAATGAACTATGCTTGACGACCGACCATATATTTAATGAAAGCTGCACCCAATTATAATAATGATTAATAAATGGTTTATCAGAAAACTTTAAAAAAAATAATTGAAACATCCAAGACGCTATCGACAATTTAAATTGATTTAAAAATGTTCCATGGCATAAATTAATTCAAATATTTTATGGATTTATCGGAAAAATTTGCAAGAATTATTATGATTTGTATTAGCAACAACAACGCCATTATTATTAGAATTTACATAGTATATTCTTTGGAAATTAAAATGTTTTAAATCGAAATATCGTTCTACATTAATTATAAATATGTTAGTTTATTTGATGTTATTTTTGTAAGCAATAAATGATTTGCCTTTTGCATAACTTTAACAAAAGATTAATTTTAAATAAAATTTTATATATGCAAATTGTTAAAAATAAAAGATATTTATTTGATTTGAAATTGGGTATTTCACAAATTTACAGTTTTTTACTCGCATTTACAAATTTAAAAATCTTAAACTCATAGAAAGGCGAATAATGAATAATCAAAATATTTATCAATTTTTTATTTATAAACTAAAGTTTTTTTAATGCTTCTAAAGGGTACATCATGACCAAATTTTAATCAGATAAATAAAAACAATAATAATTAAAAATAAATCATGTTTTAATTATTTATTTAAATTACAAAAATGTTTATCAGCCACTGCTTGTATGTAGTTGTATACTAGACGAAGACATGCTGTTTTAGCATTAAGAAATGCATTTGAAAAACAGGGACTTCCTCACTATCTTAAAGATATTAACTTTTTTAAACTTAATTATATGTTTGCGCAACTGCAACACTGTAAGTGCGTTGAACCTAACTTAATGAAGATAAAAATCGTAAATCCAAAGTAACTTGCCAAAACTCCGCAATAATTGTTTCAAATCACGAGCATCTAGTGAGCTTAAACAACAAATCAAAAAGCTTTAAAATTAAATTTTATTTAAATAACATCAAAATCAAAAAGTAACTCATGGAGTTTTTAAATGGTATGCTGTAAAAAATTGTTATAAACTATTAAAAGTTTATAAATAAGTATATCCATTAATTGTTAAGAAACAATAGATCTATTAAAGCAATTTTTTATTATTGCATTTAATTATGCAATTTATTCAAAACCGATTATATGTGTACCAACTTCATTGGGTGCACATTTCCATGATCAGTTGATAACACCCAATATTCTAAAATTATAATTATGAAAATTTGATGACTAAATTAAGTAAAATTAAAAACATTCTAAAATAAATTTTTAATAAAAATAAAACTAAATTTTGTCTAAAATATTAATGTTGCAAAACGTATAATAAATAGGAAAAAAGTGTATAAGTGAATAATCACCAACGGGTCTTAAATAAAATTGAATCTTTGAAGCCTTTAAAAAACTCCATTTTATAATATTTTAGAAATTTTTAAAAATTGGATTAATAGAACTTTAATGTTTTGATTTAAAATATTAAAAACTAATACAATATCAAATTAATTATTTTTTAACCTTTTTTATGCGGTCACTAAAACTTTTTGCTTGCAGTATTCTTGCATAATAAGTAATTGATAATAAACAGGTCGTAAAAATAAAATGAATAAACTAATATTAAATCAAATCAGATTAATTAAAATATTGGTATTTTTATTTATTTAAGAACATCCAGTTGAATATAAACCAGATAAATTAGATAAAACAAATTTGCATTGGAGTCCGACAACTGGATCGGCCCGGACAGTCACGAGCACAAGGACGATGAAATTTGGACCGTGACAGTCACATTTGCCTGTAAAATATTTAAATGAAATAAAATAATAAAATAAAACATCGAAAACATTAATTTTAATTTTGTTCAAACTTGGGGCATTTAAAAAATTAAGTAAGCATGCGAAAGAACATATGTTTTATAAACTTTACGCATAAGCAGATAAATACAAAAATATTCTATGTAATAACTCAATGGCAAAATGTTGACTTAAAAGCTATTGGCTAAGTATTCAAGCTTAAATGCATCAGGTTAAACGAAATTACGACCCGCACCCATCCTGGCTGAGGGCCAATAGCTCTCCCCATTCAACAAGTAAAATAAATAATGCCAATATAATTTGTTTAAAATTAAACTAAATTATTTAAAGACAAAAAATTAGGATTAAACGATAAATTGTTTTAGCACAGACAAAGCAAAAATCGTACTTTAGCAGAAAAAGTGTGTTCATCATATCCCGCACGACGTTGACCGCCGATGACTTTCATTAAATATTTAAACTACAAGTAACCAAAAATAAATAACTAAGAAGACAAGACAAAATATAACAATATCATTTATAGATGGTGGAAAAGAAATATTTAATTAATTTAAGGCTAGAAGATGTCTAGCTTAACGAATTGGAGGTAGCCGCCAACAAATCGGAGGTATCCGGCTCAACAAAAAAAAAATCATTATAAGTCAATTGACATAGTTGCAGAACCTTAAGGATAAAATAGAAAAAAATTCTGGATAAAATGAAACAAGTTAACAAAACAACAACTTTAAGAAGCATTTTACTTTCATTATTATCATAACTGAAAATGAAAGAATACATTTAAAGTAAACACTTGACAATCTCCAACACTTAACATAAATACAAACATTTATTGCAAAAATATTATTTCAAAATATGTAAGTTTCAACAAAATTATTGATATACGGATCTGTTAATCTATTTCTAAAATAATATAAAAGATGAATATACAGTAAAGCATCAAATTTCCGCCATGTTTGATTATTTGTAGAAGAAAATAACAAAGAAAATATTTATAGACTAAAAAATTAATTAAGATTTAATTCCATAAAATAATAAGCCGTTATCTATTTAAATCAATGATCTTCAATTATTATAATTTGAAGGCATGGATAAAACATGTTTTGGCCATGCACGAAAGGCATGGTCCAAAGGATAAAATTATAAAATCTATCAAATAAAAGAAAAAAAATAAAGACCAATAAATTTAACAATATCTTAAAAAAGGCAAATTAAAAGTCGAAAAAACTATGGAAGTAAAAACTTTGAATCAAATATAAAATAAAGTAAGCATAAGGATTTGAAAAAGTGACTGCGTATTTGTGGAACTCTAAGACCATAGTCAATTGGCGTATTTGTCAAGGAGTTAAATCAGCAAAATTTGTAATTTTACGATATAGCGTTTGTAAAAATTTTGAAAGATTATTATTTTTAATTTCTTTAAAGCGATATTAGGTAACTATAAATAAAAAAGTAGCATTACTCTCAATTGTTGTTAGATGATCTACATTCAGGAAGAACGCTAAAACAAAAAACTAATCATATAACGAAAAAGGGCCGCTACGCGCTAGTATTAAAAAACATTTACAAATGTAAACGTTGATAAAGAAATGTTAAAAAGGCCAAAATACTATTAAAAACGCAATCATTTTATGTAAATCAAAAATAAAGAAAATATATATAATACTTGAAGACAAAAACCTCGATTGGACTATACTTATAACTAAATTAAACATTTAAAACCCAATCGTTCGATTTAATTGCGAGGCTATTAAATAAATAATTTTAAAAAAGTGCAAGTTATACAAACTAAATCTAAAAATATTTAATGAAATGAGGTACTTAATTTTTTATTTAAAATGCTAAGGTGATAAATTTACAATATAAACAAAAATCTTAATAATTTTTGGAATAAATATTTTTTTTTAAAAAGTATATTTTTTTTAAACACAGAAAAGCTTTTTTTTTACGTTTTTTTTTGTTTTAGTTGTGTGTGATCCTTTGAGCGAATATATGCATAATTTATTGTATTTTCCAACGCTGAATTCATTCATTTTTGTTCAAAGAATCTTTTTGGTTTTTAGTAATAAATTGTTGACTAAATTAAGTAAAAATTAAAAACATTCTAAAATAAATTTTAATAAAAATAAAACTAAATAATAAAACTTTTGTCTAAAATATTAATGTTGCAAAACGTATAAAAAATAGGAAAAAAGTGTAAGTAAATAATCACCAACGGGTCTTAAATAAAATTGAATCTTTGAATCCTTTAAAAAACTCCATTTTATATATTTTAGAAATTTTTAAAAATTGGATTAATAGTAAAAAATCCTTTAACGTTTTGATTTAAATATTAAACCTAATACAACATTAAATTAATTTTTTTTTAAACTTTTTATGCGGTCACTAAAACTTTTTGCTTGCAGAATTCTTTGCATAATAAGTAATTGATAATAAGAAGGTTGGTAAAAATAAAATGAATAAATTAATATTAAATCAAATCAGATTAATTAAAACATTGGTTTTTTATTTATTTAAGAACATCCAGAAACAGTTGAACATAAACCAAATTAGATATAATATAACAAATTTGCATTTCAATGCCCATGAAAAATAAATAAATTATCGATAAAATAATAAACATTAAATTAAACTAAATAATTGAATTAGGTTTAACATAAACATGCATTAACTAATATAAAGAAGCAAAAAATATCTTTAATATATATATAACTTAATAATATAAATTTAGAAATTAAATAACTATATTTATAAACATAAATAATTGATAAAAATAAACAATAAACCTTTTATTTCTTATCTTTCTGTATTTAAAAAATTTTAGACCATCATACGAAGAATTATCTGACAAAATAATGAATCTATTATATTACAAAATTTCATATTGAAGCTATTCGATCTTACTAGATTTTCTTATCATACTTATTACTATTGTATAAAAAAATAAAAATAAACATAAATTTAAGGCTGCAAGCGACTTACCAAACCAAAACCAAATTGGTGCATTTCCACGCTTAAAACAGTAATATTCCCGAGATAATTAAATAAGATGCACGGAGGAGTCTCGACTAGAGTCCGACAATTGAATTGCGCAAACTGCCACGAACTCAAGGTCCCGGCATCAAATGAGGATAGTGATGAGGATTACGAGCCGTGACCATCACATTTGCCTGTAAAATAATGAAATAAAAAAAAGAAGAAATAAAAGTTCAATAAAAATGTGCGAAAGAAAATGGGACGGAAACCCACCGCCAAAAATGTTAACAATAACCAATAAAAATGAGGCGTGAAACTTAGAAATAAAAATTTTGTATAATTTTTAGATCAAACTTTAAATAAACAGTTTAATAAACATTTATATTTGATATTACTAATTCTTTTTAGCAGTTAAAAATCAAATTATTTATTTTTAATCTTACAATAAGCAATACGTATTTCCTATTAATAATAAAATTTCAAAACATTATACTATGTGCTAGCGTAAAAAAAAATGCGAAATTATAAGGCTCTAAACAAATTTACAATTAACAAAAATAGTAAGCAGATAAATACAAAAATATTCTATGTAATAACTCAATGACAGAATGTTGACTTAAAAGCTATTGGCTAAGTATTCAAGCTTAAATGCATCAGGTTAAAAGAAATTGCGACCCGCCCCTTTCCCATCCTGGCTGTTAAATAAATGTCAATATAATTTAATATACGGATCTGTTAATCTATTTCTAAAATAATATAAAAGATGAATATACAGTTAAAGCATCAAATTTCTAACATGTTTGATTATTTCTAGAAGAAAATAACAAAGAAAATATTTATAGACTAAAAAATTAATTAAATTTTAATTCCATAAAATATTAGAATATAATATGCCTTTATCTATTGATAAGTAATAATTTAAGGCATGAATAAAAAATGTTTTGGCCATCCACGGAAGGCCGGGTAATAAAACAAAACAACGCATGCTCCCGTTATTCATCAGTCATTTTATGGACCCCAAAGCATAAAAATTATAAAATTTATCAAATAAAAGAAAATAAAGGCTAATAAATTGAACAATATCTTAAAAAAGGCAGTCGAAAAAATTATGGAATTAAAAATAAATATAGAATAATGTAAGCATAAGGATGTGAAAAAGGACTGCGTATTTGTGGAACCCTAAGACCATAGTCAATTGGCGTGTTTGTCAAGGAGTTAAATCAGCAAATTTGTAATTTAACGATATAGAGCGTTTGTAAAATATTTTGAAAGTTTTATTTCTAAAGCTAACGAATTATGAGCAAAATGTTTTTAACACAAATGTTTATTCAAATTTAATTAAAAAAATATATAAAAACAATATTTACAATATCGCTAGCCAAATAATAGCTGCAGGAATCGTTGTTAAAAGAGCCAACTTTGCAATCTGTAATACTCTTCAAAAAAAAATTCAAAAGAGTATCAGCAGCCCAATAACTGAAAACCGTTATCTAAATCCAATTGAAATTGTTATTGAAAATAAACACACAAATTATTGTTATAAATTATTTTGAATAATTAAAATGAAAACTTTTATCTATTTAAATTGTAAAAATTATTACATTTAAAAAATATAAAAATTCGCATGCACTAAACAAAATAATATTTTTTTAAAGATATATATGAATTCATTTTATTTTCTGAAATTTATCTTATGCTCTGGTATTCTAAATTTCTTACTTTTTCGTGAAACTCATTTTTAAAAAACCTTAGGGGGCCTTTTGTTTTGCAACTTTCGTAATTTTGGAAAAAGTAAACTTTTTTTAAACACAAAAAAGCTTTTTACGTTTTTTGTTTTGTTTTAGTGTGATCCTTTGAGCGAATATATGCATAATTTATTGTACATATTTTCCAACGCTGAATTCATTCATTTTTGTTCAAAGAATCTTTTTGGTTTTTAGTAATAAATTGGGTTGAAGATTTTTATGCTAAAATACTGACATTAATATTTTTAACAAGATTTTCTTAATTCATTTTTCATAAAAATTATGGGTAATGGCTAAATAAATAGATTCTAAATCCTGAAGGCATATTTAGATGCTAAAATTAAAAAATTTCTCAACTCAAATTTCTTTAAAACATTTTGATTAATCATTTTTTAATTTGATTTGCCGAACCCGTGCCCAAATATTCTAAAAATTCATTTCCTGATGGATCTGATGGTCTGTTCAATAAAGTAATCTTTTTTTTTCTTGTATTTTTGCAATATGAGTCTTTAGAAAATTTATATGGAATCTTACATATAAGTTTATGAATCAATATGGTAAAAAATTATAAAAAAACACGACATTTCAACGCCTCTTAAAATATTATTTTGACAACAAATGTTTTACAAATGTAAAAAAATAATATATACAAAAAAAGGACGCAAGCTTCAATGATATACGACTTAAGTCACAGCAGTCAAATTTTTAAAACACAGCACATGTTTTAATATAATAAAGACAAGTAACTAAAGCGTGTTAGTAGATTACTGCTACATAAATTTAAAAACAAAATGAAAACAAGTAAATGCTTATACAAAACTTTGTAAACAACTTAAAATAAAGATATCTTAATTGTTAAGTTTAAACTAAAATTATACTCCGCCTCCAGTTCTAAAAGACGGTCTTCCTCCAATCCTTGGCTTATGTATTAGTATTCAAAATTTTTTTTTCATGCATAATTAATTAAAAAACAATTTAATAAAAGTATTAAAATCCAGACATTTTGATAAAAATTAAACTATTACACAATGAGCAATCAATTATTATAAAAATTATATCAATTAGATCTTCAAACCTGCACTTTAGAAATACTTAATTTAAAAAAAGAAACAATCAATAAAAAAAATAATTTATTTTCGTACTATAAAGCGTTTAAAAAATTAATTCATTTTTAATAATATTTAATTTTAAGTGGATCAACAGTTCAGTAAACACTAACTGCAAGCGACCTACTGATAAAGAAAGCAGGTTTACGCAAAAGCATATGCACTCCTTGGGAAAGTCATTAAAGAAATCGATATTATTCATATTAAATAACAATAAAATCTTTGAATCAAATATTGCTATATATCCACTTTATAGTACGGTTTATGAAAGTTGTACTGAGAAGCATGAATATTAAAAAAACTAAAAATTACTGATTTCGAAAAATATACATGTCGGGCTAATTGTAATAAACTATTAAAACTAGTTATGAAATCATTCTACAAAAAACCCAAAAAACTACTTAAAAAGCATTTTGCTTCTTCGATGTCGTTGGCATTAGCTACGAATTTGCATTATTTTACTTTCCTAAATATGAAAAGAAACAAACCGATAAGCTAAGTGGCAAATTTATAAATCAGTAAATACTTAGATAATACTCAATTAAAATGTTTAAAATTATAACAGATATATTTAAAATTATATTATGCTGTTTAAATTTAAACCTCAAACAAAAAGCGTTATCAAAAACTAGAAGCGCGGCTAAAGCAGAAATGAATACGCCGTCGTAGATCAGGGAGCTTAATTTGCTCTCTTTTAATGGCAAATGCCATTATTCTGAAAATTCGCCATTACATTTGCCATTTCTTGAAACTTTGGGTAAACCCGATAATTTTCTAAAAAATTATCGTTAAATTTTTCAGAAATTTTTCCTCACGTCGTCTATCAGCTCCGCCGGACCTTTCCATTTATAAAAAGCTTCAAAAAATGACCGTCTTTTTTAAAATTTGGTTGTCTCTTAACAAAATTGCGTCAAAAATCCTAAATTTTCTCGGCGACGCCTATCGGGACCACCGAGGCCGCCCTTTCAGCAGAAACTTAAAATAGGCTTAATAACATTTTTAAACTTTCGATTTTCAGTAAATTCTTTAAAATTTTATTTAAAAAATTGCTAGATAGAATTTTGGAAGTCTTGCCAATTTTTGATGTTTCAAAATAAAAGTAAGCAATTTGTCGAAGTTTTATGCTGTTATCCATGTTTTTTAAATTAATTAGTTTTTCATTTTATGTTTTTTTACATTACAGCAATTTGTATAAAGAATAAAATAAATACATTGTGTTATTCGTTATCAACTGTTCATCTTCCATTCAAATTAAAAATTATATTTTGGTCTTAGGAATAAAACTTATTGGTTGATTATATTAGACTTTTCAAGAGTTTTGTATGAAAACTTAATGTTATTTTTCTTAAGCCAAGTAAGTCTTTATTTCCAAATAATGGGGAGCATATAAATTATTGTTATCTTTTATAATTTAAGCCCTTTTATTGTTATTAGTTTATTGAAAAACTATATAATTATAATATCGTACGCATAAGTTATTATAACTTGCCGTTATGTTAAAACATAATTGACTCTCGATAGGGAATGCATCACACGGCACCGGCACTTTCTACATGTTGAACGAGATCTATTCTTTTGTATTTTTTTCGCTTCTCAACTTTCGAATCTTTGCGGTTGTAGAATTAGAGAAAAGGTAGAACCTTTGCCCTTCCCTCTTCAAATGCCATTCCTTTCATTCTCTTTTACTAATTAAAATTGACTTTCGGAACAAGAATCGTCACATCCTAGTCCAGTGGTAAGACTCTTTGAACGTTGGGTTGGATGCCGATAATGAACTATATAATATAATATCGTATATCGTATCTTAAAAATAAGATAAATCATTTTTCTAAGTGTATTTCTTATATATGGGTATTTGTATTCTATTTTTAATGTTTGTGTATTTAAATTTAAAGAGCAAACCAAAGGCATTAATCAGTAGTATCGGGAGTTCTTTATTCCGAACGAATGCCTCATGTCGATTTGTTCAACGACTTTTGACGCCGAAATGTAAATAACCGAGACAGAAGATCTTATTTAGCTCTATTAATAAGGAGCCTTTATAATTTCAATATTGCTTATAATTAATTATGATTTTTATATTATTTTATTTTTTATCTATTTAAAACAAAATAATGTTTATAGGTAATTTTGGTTTTGAATTATATGATTCTGAGATAAAAATGTGTTTCTTTCTTTGATTGTCAATTTACATCAATAATTGTGTCTATTTTTGCATTTTATTCTTATGAAACATTTTGATTAATATTTTTATTACTTTTATCATTTGTGCAAAACATCAAAACCTTGAGACTAAGGCTGTCGGTTTCAAAAATACTTGAGACTCTTGGCGGAGCCTTTTTTCTGGCTTCCATTGATGTTCCAGCACTTAAAAATGTTTAACCAGCATAAACCACAGTTTAAATATGTAAAATAATAATTAACTCAGAATAAAACAAAAAAAAGTGCTAAAGATTTATAACAAACGTTTACATTTTTGTATATTTAAGACATTTTGTTTTTAAAGGCTAAACTAATAAATTTAAAGCTTAATTAGTTAACAATCGTTTGACTTATCAATGAAATCTTACATCATTATAATTAAACCTAATCAAAAAAATCTGTATAATAAGAAATAAACGGAAATGACAGAAAAAAACTATTTCATGCTTTTTTTTTGTTGTTTTAAAAGTTTTAAGCATTGCAACTATTAAATTATTATTTTATTTATTTTTGGTTGGTGATAATAAAGATCGATGTTATTATTCTATAGCATATAAATTTTTTTAATTTAAATTTGTTTTTAATGTAAGTTGCTGACTTTAATTATTTATAAATATTATTAAAGCACATCAGCACGAGGGAGGGAAAATATTTGCTAAAGTTTTGTTGTAATAAAATACATTTAAAATGATAAAAAAATATTATGAAACATCGTGAGGCTAAATATTTAAAATAACAAATAACAAAATCTATTAAAATGTTTTTTTAAATTTTTATATTAAATAAATGCACTTGCGAATAATAACAAATGAAATTAATTCGACTTTTAAATCATTTAATTAGTAAATGCAAACGCATTAAGCAGATCAACAGCAGCTAAGGTTCAAAATGAGTTAAACAAAAAATAAGATCATATGATAAAATGAAATAAAGGGAGGGAGTGGATCAAATAAAATTTAAAAAGTTACATACTTAACAAATAGGTTATTAAATTAAGTTAGTTTAAAAAAATAAATTTAACAACAAATATTCGTATTAATTTTAAAATTTGTTGCACACATAAAAATATGTACATTCAAACAACTGTGTTTACATAATCAACTGGTTAATTTACTTTTACAAGTGCCAGCTTAGTGAGAATGGGGGCAGTGCAAAACATCAAAACCTTGAGACTCTTGGCGGAGCCTTTTGTCTGGCTTCAATTGATGTTCAACCACTTAAAACAACAGTCGGTACCGACATAAATCAAATAGGTACTGATAAGCATGCAACTAAAAAAGAATATTTTCTTATTTTTATTTTGATATCAATTTATTATCACATAAATGTTTATTATACCAACAAGACAGAAAAAAACTATTTCCTGTTTTTTTTGTTTTTGCATTATGCAAATATTAATTAAAATTTGGTTGGTGATAAAAAAGTCGATGTTATTATTCTATAGCATATAAAAATTTTTAAAATTTAAATTTGTTTTTAATGTTAGTTGCTGACTTTAATTATTTTATAAATATTATTAAAGCACTTCAGCGCGAGGGAGGAAAAATATTTGCTAAAATAATTTGTTGTAATAAAATACATTTAAAATGATAAAAAATATTATGGAACATTGGGAGACTAAATATTTAAAAAATAACAAATAACATCTATTAAAATTTTTTTAAATTTTTATATTAAAATAATACATTTGCGAATAATAACAAATCAAATTGAAATTTGACTTTTGCTACTATCCATTTCATAGGGATTATCAGCAGCATTATATTTCTTCTTTAGCATTTTATTTAATTACAAATGTCTTTTTTATTTATTCAGTCCAAGGCAACTGCTGCGCAGTGCGCACGGAGTTGCAAGCCAGGTGGGATAAACATTAGAACGAGAGCTGGTACGTTCGGCGGAGAAGAAGGAGTTGAGCTGATCAATTAAAATATAAGTTTAAAAAGTTACATACTTATAAAATATTATACAATTAATCTATTTTAAAAAAATAATCTAATAAATAAACTATTATGAAGCCAAATAAAAAATAAGAACATGCGTTTTTGAATATATAAATTTAAAAAATCCTCACACAAATAAATATTAAACTGTAAAAATCGAAAAATTCACATTATCTTAAAAACGAACCTTACGCCTAAACTGGTTATTATTTGGTTTTAACATTTATAAAATAATAGAATAACATTTTTTGTCAAATTAACGTTTACATAAAAGGATAGAAGATACATAACTTCCTACATCTCTATTGCCAGTTTCAACTTTAAACTAATGAGATGCATGATGCGAGCGATTTCCTCGAAATGGACTTGTTGGTGAGTTGCTTATAATCAATGAATAAAATATTTTTCTGAAATTATTGTTTTTGTATGAATGCCATTTAAGCCAAAATGGTCTGTGCTCACTGACTTCCTAATTCATGCAATTAAGCTTGACTACACCAGTCAGCATTAGATGCAACAATGGACAAAATGACTGTTGTCGATATGCGTCAATCTTTTGACCACAAGTTGTTCTTAAATTTTTAGGTTTAAAAAAATTTACACCTTATTTATAAATAATAATCAATAAAGTTTTAATCGATTTTACATATTAGTTAACAAATAAATAGAAAGAACTATGTGTTGAGTAATTAAACCTAAGGTTGGTTTTTATTATTGATATGTTGGCAAATATGTTTAATGATTTAATCGCGTAATATTTAATTAATTTAAACGAGTTACACCAATTAACCCCCTCTCCTAGGGATTAAAAATTGCCTTCTTATTATATTTTATGCAGTTTAATGATAGCTGTCTGTCTGTACTGAAATATTCTTTTTAAAAAAATCCAATTGGCGCGTTTAAAAATGTACCCGCAACATAATTTTTAAAAATCTTAAAAATTGAAAAAAAAAATTGATACATTCCACAGAGTCTTCCGGTAAACAGCAATAATATATATTTAAATTTAATATTAAATATTTCGTTGAGATGTTTTATTAAGAGAGCTATAAATAATAGTCGTTTAATTTATTATAAATTTTTTGCTCAAACAACCGAATATTGCCATTACTAGGTTTTCGTCTCGACATGACGATTATTTCACTGTTTTTTTGTTAAATGACTAGTGGGTTTAATTTCTAAATATTATTTATTATTTCCACTTGCATTGGAGAAATTGGAATATGAAAAACCAAATTAAATTTTGCTGGGTTATAAAAAATATTCCATAATAGAATGCAAAGTAATTAATTCAATTATTTTAACTGTATTTCTGCAGAAGCTTAAAAGAATAGCTTTTTGAACAAATTCCAAATATAATATTTAAAGTTAATGGTAATTCACAATTTATTTTAATTTTATATAGTTTTTAATAAATCAATGTCGGCAGACATATTAACATAAAATGCACCCCTAAAAAAGAATTTTTCAATAGATTATTTCGTGTTATCACAAAAATATTAATAAGTTGGTTCTAAAATGGTTAGCAAAATTCAAATCTTTATTATCGTAAATAAGTGATATTTTGGTTTTAAATTAATCCATGACTTTTTTTTAAATATTAGATGTAAAAGGCGTATGTAATTTTATTTTACTATACTAGCAAAATTGTTCCCGGTGCGCGCGATCAGTAAGCATAAAATAATAGTTGACATATAACATCAATATACTTATGTTAATTATAATTTTGTTATATTTAATGGCTAATGATTGCGAACGAAACTTCCAAAAATTAATCTATTCGCGCCAATCTATAAGCATTAATACATATTTTAACTTTGATAAGGTTTTTTAAAATATTAAATTTTATTTTTGCTGCCATTGCGTCCTATCGCCGCTGCCTGTGAGTTTGCAAATAAAAAATTATTTTACTGCGCTGGGTTTTTATTTTTTAATCACAATATTTGAACTTAAAGTGTTTTTCTAATTTTGTGTTTTATATTGGGGTTAACTTTTGAATTATTTTAAATTAAATGAATTGAAATGGCAAATATTTATCTTTAGCAAGTCTTATTTTGCGATTCTGTCCGAGTTGTCGCCGCGGCGAGTCATTGAGGATAGTTGAAGTGCCGTGCCCAAATCGTGTCTTACATATGAACGCAATCGCATTTGGCATTTGTTTTTTCAACTTTTTTGAATACAATTTAGAAAATTTAAATGTTTTTTTAGTTCATTTTATGTTTACCCATTCATTTCCGTACTTTATATTTGGCCGTCGTTTCTTATTATATTTTAACTCAATTTTTGCGCCAATTTTCTCAGAAGAATTAGATTATTTTCATTCCTGCCAGGCATATTGTCGTAAGCCCTCATGATAGCTTCCATTTGGACAATCGTCCTATCAAATCGCTGCTGGCGCGGGCGGACTTTAATTTAATATTTAAAAACCGCTAGGAAACGCTCAATACATGCCAGTATGCAAAAAATCGTCAGCTTAACATGGTGCGTTTTCATCACTCAATTTATAGTTTTGTGTAAAATAAACGTAAGTGTAATTGGAATTTCAAAACAAAACTTGGCAAATTTTGTTTAATGTTTATTTTCCGATTTAAAGAGAATATTATTTTTAATTTTATATAAGCTATGAACGCATTATTATCAGAATTAGCTTTTGAATGTTTAATCCCATGATTTTTTTATTTTAATTTTTGAGATTAGACTTTCATTTTTTTTGAGAAATTTTGCAAAAAAGTTTGTGTAATTATTATTTATATTTTCTGTTTATTATTATTACATTCAATTAAACTTTTCCTTATTTTATTATTTTAAAATTTTATTTTTTGTTTTGGCAATTCTATTAAATCTTAATAACTTTTAAAAAATAATAATTAAATTATATTGGTAAAATCGGTTTTTGTTAATCAACTGAACGCCATGCTTTTTTTTATATCGCGAGCTTTTTAGCAAACTTTAAAGAAAAAATTTTATAAATATATTTTGCTACTTAATTATTAAAGGGTTTTATTCTAAATAAATTTATCTGATCTCTAATTGATAATCATGGGAACCCCAGAGTTTGTATACTTATAAAGCAAAAATCTTTATTGTTTCAGCTACTTTACGACGGACCATATAGTTGACTTGTCCGTACTAGGCACATTTCAAAAATTATTTAAGAATTATCTTTTTTTGAAAAATTTAAATTAAATCGACAATTTTTTTAAATTAATTTAAATTTTTTTTTTTAATGAAAAATTTTACATCGAAATACTCCAAACTAAACAGTGAACAGAAATCCTAATAGATGTTAAACAGATCGATAGTAAATAAAAAATTATTAATTCAATTAGTTAAAAACTATAAAATGGATAATTCTTTCCTCCTTCGCTTTTATTTACTCATATTGTCCTAATTGGACGGCCATTTATGGCTGAAAGGGACAGAAATGTTGTCTAATATAAAAAATGCTAAAGTAATCATTTATATAAAATAAACTTTATTACAAAAATTATTTAAAATAGATTAAAATTATTATTAATCACATTGTTAAGCTAGCATAGCAATAAAAGACGAATTTTTAAATTAGGTATAATAATGGTTAGTTGTCCACGAAATAAATGGAACTAAATGGTTAAAAATGAAATTGGTATAAAAATTCAACATTTAACAAAATAAAAAGAAACTTCAGACCCTAATTGGTCGTTAGATTCTGATAATTATGTCAATTATTGAAATTATTTTAATAAATATTTTTCAATTGAAAATTAACAGCTGTTAAAAAAAATAATATTTATTTTCACGTGCGTTAAAATGTTTTATAATTAAAATACTTTTTTTAAATTAAGCAAACACAATATAAAGGCGCAGTATTGTCGACTGTAATAAAAATAAACATAAATTAAATCGGATAAAAATGTATAAATGCAAAACGATCTCTATGATGTAAAATATTCGATGTTAATTAAGTCTCAAAATAAAAATAAAAGAAATAGTCTTAATTGCTAGCTTTTTTAAACATTTTACTTTGTAGCAGGCATTCGATATAATTGCGGTCATTAACAAAGATCTGGTTATCTAAAATAAACACTATATATTTATTTGGTTTAAAAATTACTAAAAATAATTTTAGCGCAACAAAAGAGAATTTATGGCCGTTTTCAACATCGCGGATTGTTTGATTTCGAAGTGCAGTGCACGATCATTTTTTTTATTATTTTATGTAATTATTGTTGTGTATGGAAATCATCTTGAAAATGAGCGCTAAAAAATAAAAATTTAAAGATCGACAGGAGTTTATTGTCCAAATTGGAGTTGCAAATTTTGCGCTCATAAGTAAATATTAATTTAATGGCTTTTAATTAATTTTGCTTAATAGAAATTAAATACTTGATTGATAAATTAAAAAATATATTAAACCAATATTAGTATAATTTGTTAGCTGCTCTTCGTTGGCCTATTTAATTCTTCCTAGTCGAATGGGAATGTTGTTCGATTAATTACGGATGGAGCATGGTGCAAATTGTTAAACCTTTTTTCGACTTTTTATAAGAATTCATCATAAATTGGATATTTGATATTAGATTTAATTTCTCGCTTCAATAAGGTAGTTGGACTCCTCAATACGGGAACAACACACTCTGTTGATAAGCGCTTAATGTTTAACCGGTTTATCACTTCTCTCCCTTCTTCGACCCATTCATAAAAATGTCTATTCTGGTGCCTGAAAAGCGTATATGTTTCGTTTTCCACCGCCCGATTGCAGTGGTCTTAGTTCTTTTGTAATCTGTTGGTGATTTGCACCTGACGTATAGGTTTTGCCTTTTAATTTATTAATTTTTTTAATTAAAAAATGCCTAATTTCCTTAAAACAAGCTCATCGTTGTTTAGTTAAAATCCATAGAACTTAATGGATTGGAATTTATGCGAGACATAAATGACAAAATAATCGGGCAACTTATTTGATTTTTATTATTTTTTCAAAAAAACATTTGTTACTAATAAATCTTGATCTTATCTGTAGCGTTGTGTCAGCTTCAAGGGGCTCGTTTAAAATTTGAATATTTTATTTTAGCTTTTTACTAAATAATATTTTGAAGTTTGTTTTGTTCAATCGTTTCAGCATATTAACACTTTTTATCATTATTTTGAACTGCATTTTGGTCGTCTCTTGACAAAATATCTGTTCAGAAGGCTCTTATCATGTTTTTTTGTTAACAATTGTTATTAAATTCCGTCTCCAAATTAAATTCTTATGATTGTTTTTTAGTTTAGCAGACGAATTAAACTTTCAAATTTATCCAATTTGGTAAATTATTTACAGTTTTTAATTTATTTTATTTTATTATTTTTTGTTTTGTGCCATGTTTAAATTTAAACATGGGAAAATTGTTAATTTTCAATATAAATAAAACACTGCTTTATTTAATTTCGCAAAATTTCTTTTTTAACGTTCAAAGAAATATTGGCAAATATGTTTATTTTAAATCCAAAAGGCTCCCAACTTGTTGTGTTGTCTTGCGCCCATCGGACCGCATTTGATAAATTATATTTAATAACTTTCATATTAATGTGATATGTATTTAAGTAAAAATGATTGAGATAAATAAAATTGTTAATGAATGGAATTAATTAAGTAGTTGTGTCATAATGGTGTCTCTTTACAAGCTATTATCAAGTACGCACCTTTGCCCATAATTAATCTTTTATATCATTTAAATTGATTTTTGAGATGTTTTAAGTTAAATAAATCACATCAATTTAAAAAGACGCCAAAATGTTAAAATATCGTGGCATAAACGTTAAAAACAAAATAAAAATATTAATGGTATTTTATAATAAATCCGAAATAATTATTTTTATTTATATATGTAGTTGAAAGCATCGTTGCATTAAAATTGACGTTGCTAGAATGGATTCAGCAAAAGGCATTTTATTAACTTTTCAATTTTAAAAGTTTACAGAATTTTACCAAGCATTTAAATTATCTTAAAATATTTTAATCAGTTTAATTAAGTGCCCATAACATATTATTTTTATTCCAAACCTTTACAAAATATATAAAAATAATTTAAATTGTTGACAGTTGCTGGCTGTGCCGTATTTTCGGGGTTTTTTCATCTAAGCAAAAATGCAAGACTTTGTCAGTGCTAAATTTTAATAAAACTTATTTTACTTCTTCCTCTTCATTGGCCTTTTTTCATTTCCAAATCCACTTCCATTTTTATCCTAAACTTTTTTAAAATGCCTTTTTATTTTGAAGAAGATTTGTGCGCTTGTTATAGTTATAATTTTTTGATTAGTTAGTATTAAATTTATATTTTTAATTTAACGGTATGATTGCTATGGGCAATAATTTAGTTTTCAATTTATATGTTTAATGTCACAAGGAATTCCAAAGGCGTGTAACCTCGCAGGCATTCCGATCATTGAGCGTGCATTGAGATTGCTTGTTATTTTTGTTTCGGAGGTTCTTCATCGTTTTAGTAGCTTTTTGTTCTTAACGTTATTAAAATCACATATTTATTTAAAGAGCTATTTTTAAAATCGTAACTTTGTTTGTGTTTTTCCTTTATTACATTTTCATCTAGTACAACTCATACGTGAAAATTAAATGCTTTGATGAAAATTTTAATATTTCTCACAAATAGATTTCTAAATGAAAGGTTAGAATACTTAAAGTATGTTTAGGCACTTACATTTATAATTAATTTGCTATTCTTTCTTTGCATTTATTCGGTTTTTAAATCGTTCATTCGGTGCATCACGCGGTGGGTTTGCCTCCTGGTTAAAATTGTCTAATGAATCTTTCAATTTTACAGTTGACGTGTCCGCCGGCATTCATTTGTTGAATGTAATGCACCATGTAATAAAATTAAATAAGGAATCAAGTGACCTTTTATTTTGTTAGATTTTGCTTGAGTTTTGTAATGTTTTAATTAAGTAAATTTATATCTTTCAAGTTTAAATTTATTTAGAATTTTTTATCATACTAATGTTACAATTATTTGCAGTGTTATCACAATGCAAATCATGGGGTTCGAAGAAAATTTTCTTCTTTAGGGAATATGAAGATAATTTGCGTTTGTCCGTCCATTTGAGTTGAGCATTTGAAAGGTTGACGTATACAAATATCGTTTTCAATATATTTAATTTAAATTTAATTTTTGTTAGTTCGATGAAGTTTAAATTAACTTAGGGTTAATATCGATGCTTTATTTTTAACTGTTAATTTTACTGCATTAGAAGTAAGCAGTTTCATTTGTATTTGAAAACTTTGGTTAACTGCGTTTGATTTTTCTGATGCAACAATTTATCTTATTTAAATTTGGAATTTTTTCATATTTGGTTGTAAGAACGTGAAATTTGTGGTCGAATATTTTACATAATAATTGTATCCGTTTTTTTATTTAAATATTAAAACACCCATTGAAAGATCGTCTTTTTAATTAATTATCCTTATGATAAAAAATGTAAAAACTAAACATCCAATTCCGTGCTCTGTGCAATAAATAGACGAACTTTATGCGTCCCAGAACAAATGAATTTTTCAAACCCAATTCCAAAATATTTATGAAATTATAAAGCTTTTATCTACATATCTTAACTTTTTTAATAACCTTATGATGAATTTTTATTAATAATGTATAAATTAAGTTTTATTCATTTAATTAAATAAATGAAAACACTTTTTGCATAGAACGACTTCCATAACGCGTTAAGTCAGTTATCGGGTCCGAATCCGGCGAATTCTTTTTTTGATATTTCTGCCTCCGAACGCCGGCTTTAATTTTGGCATTTTCTGGGATCAAAGAAGTTTTTAATTGCTTAATTATTAAAAAAGCCTTAAAAAGTTATTATAATGATTTAATATTGGCTAAAATTGTTCCCGGTGCGCTCGATCCGTAAGAATATAATAATAGTTAATATATAACATCAATATACTTGTTTTAATTATAATTTTGTTATATTTAATGGTTAATGATTAGCGAACGATTCGTGCCAATCTATCAATAAAAATTACAATGTTTAGGCTAATACATATTTTAACTTTGATAAGGGTTTTTAAAATCTTGTACTTTTATTTGATAAAAATTCATTAAATATTTAATAGAATTTACAATAAGATTATTTATATTGGCTGGGTTTTTATTTTTATAATCACAATATTTGAACTTAAAGTGTTTTAATTTTGTGTAATTTTTTTATAGTGGGGTTAACTTTTGAATTATTTTAAATTAAATGAATGGAAATGGCAAATATTTATCTGTAGCAACTATTATTTTGCGATTCTCTCCGACTTGTCGCGGTAAGCTCAATCGTGAAGTGTGCCTGGTGAAATACAGGCTTTTCTAAGTGCTGAAATCTCGGGGTATCCTCATCAAAAGCTATGGAATCTGCGACTGCGATCTAATGGCATCGCGGAGTAAACCGGCTTGCTGTTGTTGATGTTGATACATTTATAATTTTTTTTATTTCATCCCATCCATCTTTCAAGTTCAAAACAATTCCACAAATTTTCTAACTTTTTGAATACAATTTTCAGTTCATTTATGTTTACTCATTCATTTCCGTACTTTAAATTGGCCGTCGTTTTTTATTATATTTTAGCTCAATTTTTTTTTCAGAAGAATTAGATTATTTTTTTATAAACAAATTCCATTATATGTTTATTTGTTAACTATTTCAAAAATTGATAATACAAATATAGTTTTTATCTTAATGAAGAAGAAGATTGAATGAATTTTTCTGTTTTTAATATACCATTGCGATTTTAGTTTCAATATTTAATTTGTTTTCTTTAACTTAGCTGCTTTTTTGTTACAGTTATATAATTTGTCTTCATAAGATTTGTATTTCAATGATGATTCCAGGCGAAGCGCCATGCAGTGGTGCCAGTAGTGCGTTCCGTGCAAATAGTTTTTGTAATTACTTGAATGTGTGGCCAATAACATATAAATAAAATGTTATTCTATTCCAAAAAATTTTATTAAAATTAATAATTATAATTATACGATACAATTTTCTGATACTCCACCCGCTCTTAATGATTTGTAGCGCCACTATTTTCAACAGTTTTGATTGAAGGCTTAGTACTTAATTTTTACTGCAGGTTTTTATACCATTTTAGTCTTTGTCATATAAGTTTTTAAATTGTCACCTGATCGCACGCGGTCCAAAGCTTGGCTTGGAAGGGGTGGCTTGTGCCCGATGTTGAACTCTGTAAAAATAAAAAATTCAGAATTTTTCAATTTTTATGATACACAAGAAATTTGTGCGCTTGTTACTTTTATAATTTTTGATTAGTAGGTTAAATTTTTATTTTTATTTAACGGTATGATAGCTATGGACAATAATTTAGTTTTCAATTTATATGTTTAATGTCACAAGGAATTCTAGAGGCGTGTAGTTTTTTTTTTCAAGAAATTGCTTTAACGCTTGATATTGCTATTTTCTGTTTATTAATTATTTATATTATTTCCGATATTAAAAATTATTTGATAGTAATTATTTTTAACGGTATGTTGATTGTAATCTTTAAATAACTTTCTTCAAAATTATGGGTTTTCTGCCTCATTTGGGAGGAGGTGGCGCAGCAGCGTTTCAATATCGTCATAAGCTGGATCATGAAAATATTCCAGTGCATCTCCGTTATAAGTTTGTAGCATTTCTAAAAGAAAGGTTAGTAGAATATAAAGTATGTTTAGCACTTATATTTATGATTAATTTGCTATTCTTTTTTTGCATTTATTCAGTTATATTGGTTATTATTTATTTAATGTTTTACAGTTAAATAAAATTAAATTTAATTGTTTGCTTTATTACATTTTTCTTGGTATTTAGTTTTTTTAATTGAAAATAATGAAAAATATAATGAAAAGCTTTTTATGAAATACAATCACATGGTATAATTATTGTTTTTTTCCCTTTAAAATTTGTAGTAATCAAGTAGCTGTCGATCTACCGCATCCCTCCGTTCAATGCAGCAATGAATACGTCATTCAATGTCTAGCTTAGTTTTCTGGCCCATTAGTTTTTTTAAATTTAAGATAATTTATTTTAAAATTGTCAAATGAATCTTCCATTCACTTTATTCAAATTAAACCCAAATTTTTCTTAATTTGACAATAACCTCGTCTTTTAAATACTGTTTTGCGATTTCTTTATAAATTGTGTATAGAGCTGAAGGTTTATGTTTTTGGTAGAATCATGATCATGAGTTGAATGTGTATTGTAATTAGAATGCAGTTTCATTTAATAATAATTTTGTTAGTTTATTTTTGGCTTAAAATCAAAAGCTTAAAGATCATTGGACACGATTCAGCAGTAGCCAATTAATACTCATTTTAAATGGGACCCATTTCTGTTTTATTTTTTTATATTAGCATGTTTAACATTTTTTTAGTAAAAATTTTTTTAATAGATTAAAAGTCATGTCGTCAATTCTATAGCGTTCAAAAGGATTTTTATGATTTTTTAATTATTAAATAGAAGGTTCAATAGTTTAATAGCTATATTGTAATATATGTCTAAGATGTCTAAGCATTTTCGTTTTTAATTTTTAACAATAATTGTTTTTTAGTAGAAAAACCGTGAATCATGTTCATGATTGCCGTTACGGATCTTTTCTGTGTTGACGTTTTTTAACAATATTTTATTTAATTTAATCGCCACTTATGTTTAAAGAATCAAGTGGCCTTTTATTTTGACATTTTGCTTGGGTTTTGAATTGTTTTAATTATGTAAATTTATATTTTTCAAGTTTAAATTTATTTAGAATTTTTTATTATACTAATGTTATAATTATTTGCAGTGTTATCACAATGCAAATCTGGGATACGAAAAAAATTCTTTGAGTTGAGCATTTGAAGGTTGCCGTATACAAATATCGTTTTCAATATATTTAATTAAATTAATTTTTTTAGTTTGAATTTTAAATTAACTTAGGGCGATGCATTATTTTTAACTGCTAATTTTATTGTTTTACATGGGCATTAGAAGTAAGCAGTTTCATTTGTATTTGAAAACTTTGGTTCACTGCGTTTTATTTTTCTGATGCAACAATATATCTTATTAAATTTGGTATTTTTTCATAGTTGGTTTAATTTTGTAATGACGTGAAATTTGAAATTTGTGATCAAATATTTTACACAATAATTGTATCTGTTTTTAGGGCAGATTGAAAATTGGGCATATTTTTGTTTGGGTAATGGAAGGAAAACTTGGTATAATAGTTCGGGCTGTTACCTGATTTTTTTTTCCAAAATTTACTTTTTAAGTTGAGAAAAATGTAGTTTCAGGGTTTTGGGGACCTAGAATTCGAACTTGTTTCCATTGCGATCGATTTTTGGACGCTAAACTAAGCCAGGATCGAACAATTTTAAGAAGATCGATTTTGAAAATTTCAATTTATGTCGGAAAGGCCGGTTTTCGAGGTAAGACCAGGGTTGCTCCGGATCATCTGAAATCCGTTATCCGGTGTTTTTCCCAATCTGATATCCGATCCGAGAAATTTTTGCCAATCCGATTCAAAATGCGTATCCGACTTTTTTCTCAATCTATTTCAAAGAATTAGATTATTTTTTAAGAAACAAATTCCATTTATATGTTTATTGTTAACTATTCAAAAAATGATGATACAAATATTGTTTTTATTTTAATGAGAAGAAGATTGAATGAATTTCTCTGTTTTTAATATCCATTTGCCGATTTTAGTTACTTGATTTCCTCTAGCGTTACATATAATGTTTTAAAATTCATTTTTTGTTAAATTTTAAATATTTTAATCTATTTGTGAACTTCATTTTACTATACTAGCAAAATTGTTCCCGTTGCGCGCGATCAGTAAGCATAAAATAATAGTTGACATATAACATCAATATACTTACTTATGTTAATTATAATTTTGTTATATTTAATGGCTAATGATTGCGAACGAAACTTCCAGAAATTAATCTATTTGTAGAAAGTCTTATTTTGCGATTCTGTCCGAGTTGTCGTCGCGGCGAGTCATTGAGGATAGTTGAAGTGCCGTGCCCAAATCGCGTCTTACATATGACCGCATTCGCTTTTGTCATTTGTTTTTTCAACGTTTTGAATACAATTTAGAAAATTTTAAATGCTTTTTTTCAGACTCATTCATTTCCGTACTTTATATTTGGCCGTCGTTTCTTATTATATTTTAACTCATTTGCACCAATTTCTCAGAAGAATTAGGTCCCAGTAGTGCGTGGCGTGCAAATATTTTTGTAATTACTTCAATGTGAGGCCAATAACAAGTAATTAAATGTTATTCTATTCCAAAAAATTTAATTTAAATTAATAATTATAATTATACGATTCAATTTCTCCTCCCCGCTCTTAATGATTTGTAGCCACTATTTTCAACAGATTTGAAATTGATAAAATCGAATCATACGTGGAAAATTAAAGAATGCTTTGAAGAAAATTTGTAATGTTTCTCACAATAGATTTCTAAATGAAAGGTTAGAATACTTAAAGTTTGTTTACGCACTTATATTTATAATTAATTTGCTATTCTTTTTTTGCATTTATTCAGTTTTTTAATCGGTCTTTCGTTGCATCACGCGGTAGGTTTGCCTCCTGGGGTCCACCGGCTGTGCCAAAATTCAATTTCATGCATGATTAAATGTATTTATTACTAAGGTTGTCATACATATAGGCTTAAATTGTTGGTTTTATTTTATGTTTGAATCTCTATGCTCATTTTAATAAATATTTTTAACAAATAATTTTTTTTGTTTCTTTTTAAAAAATGATTTTTTTTTATATGCGACCTTTTGTAATTCATATTTTGGGCAGCTAAAACATTTCAAATACTTCAAAATTAGAATTTTTTAATTATATTCTATTTTACAATCTTTAATAGTACTTTTGTTTCTTTAAAATTTATTATTTGATTGATTATAGACCTTTTTAATTATGCATAAATGTCAAAAAATTTAATTATAAATCAATTTAATTATTCAGCTATTTTCTTTTTTTTAAATTTATATAGTTATTTTTGATAATTATTTCACATTACTTCGTCACTACATGCATGCATAAATTTGATTTATAATTGTTTGTTAGCCATTTAAAAATAATTCAGCCGCTATTTTTAATTAGACTTTCACGCAATTAGATTGTTAGAATTATATTTCAAATTCATTTGTTTTTTGTTTCTTCTTCAATGAAAAATTTAATCAAATGCTTTTTATGAAATACAATCACATGGTATAAGTCTTATACCCATCTTTATTTCACTAATAAGTTTTTAATGTGCAGCAGAGCAAACTTATAAAATGCCCAAAACAAGAAGTTTTTTTGTGAAAAGTCTTAATACTTTTGGTTAAATTATTGTTTTTCCTTTTAAAATTTGTAGTAATCAAGTAGACGTCGATTTGCCGCATACTTTTGTTTCACGCAGAAATGATAAACACATTCAATGTCTAGCTTTTCTGGCCTATTAGTTTTATTAAAATTTAAGATAATTTATTTTAAAATTGTCAAATGAATCTTCCATTCACTCTTCTAAAATTACATCCAAATTTTTCTTAATTTGACAATATTTAAATACTGTTTTGTGATTTTATGTTACTTGTTTTATGAGTCTTAAAATTTTTAATATTATTTTTTAACAAGAATTAATCTTATTAGGTGATTTTCATTCCCGATGAAATTCATTTCACTATATTAGCAAAATGTTGCCGGTGCGTCAGATTAGTAAGAATATACGAATGTTTGGGCATTACTACATATTTTAACTTTGATAAGGTTTTTTAAAATCCTTTATTTGATAAAAATTCATTAGATATTAATATGATTTACAATAAGATCATTTATATTGGCTGGGTTTTTTTTATTAAAATTTAAGATAATTTATTTTAAAATTGTCAGTTTATGTTTTGGAAATTGTAATTAGAATGCATTTGTTTTCATTTAATAATTTTGTTATTTTAACGTTTTTTGGCTTTACAAGTGGAAATTTAAGCTAATTGCGGTAAAATATAAATAAATTGCAATATTTGTTCATATAATCGAACTTACACTGCAGATACGCTTCCAGCGTAATGGAATCCGTCCCGCGCACGATCATAAATTCTGCGTATCATGGCGGTCGCTTTCGCCTTAATGCCCGCCTGCTCCGCAGGGAAGAGGGTCCCGAGATTTTAGATTATTTAAAAGGTGAAGCTTTCAATTTGATTGTTAGTTTGACTTAAAAATATATTATTGCTTAGAAGCAACATATTATTAAAATATTTTTTTTATTTTTTTAAATTTTAATGAAGATACTTTCAGATTTAAAGCATAAAAATATACAGAGAAGTCTTTCTGATTGTGCTTTTGTTTTTATTTTTAAAAGGTTAGATAATTAATTGTTTAATTTCTGATTGAAATTAATCTGTTTTTAATAAATGCGTCAATCTTAATAAAATTTATTGACTTTTTTAAGTTTAAAATTTTAAACGATGAAATTTTTAAAATTAATTAGAACCGTGCGTTTTTATCCCAAACTTGCGTAATTAATTCAACCTGAATTGATAAAAAATCCGTTCCCTAATAATGTTGATCAGCAATCCTCGTTTTTCTTGCATATTAAATCGCTTCTCTTTTTAATCATTTCTCAATTCTAGCTAACCATTTGAATTTAAGAGCTCAAGTATTTGTCAATTACTTCTTTTTTAGATTTATATAAATTTATAGACAAAGACAATTATTTACTTTAATATTTGCACTGCTTTTTATAGCTGCCCATTATTGAGCTCCTTCAATTAAACTAACACACGCTTCCTAGAGACGTCGGGGATATCGTCTCTTTTTTTGACGAGTTTGGCTTCCCCGCGTAATTATTGATTGATTTTAAAATAAATGAAGGTCTTAATTGATAATTTTTTATATCATTTTTATACTAAAATTTGAATTTACAAGGAAGAATAATAATTTTATTTTATTTTCTGTTTGCATTAAAATTCGTTTTCCTTTATTAGGTAAGTTACAATATTTATGGTTTAGCTATTTTATTAAATAATTTGGCAGGTAATTAATTATTACATTTTTATCGTGTTTTTAAAATTCTGTGCAGAAATTACTTGGCAAACAAATTTTTGTTTATTTCAATGACATTTTACAATAATCCAATCTAGTTTTTAGCGTGTTTTTGTTGGCGTACAAATTTTAGTTTTTTATTTCAAGACCAGAATTTCATAAAATATTAGCTCTCAATTTAAACTTTCATTTTGTAAGTTTGTCTTTATCAAGTTCAAATTACACTGAGTATTACAGTCACAATAACGATTCTTTGATTAGCTGCTAATTTTTGTTTTTAAATGATCAATTCGAAGTAGGTAATTCATTTAACTTACATATTTGAACAGTTTCATTTGTATTTGAAATAATTTGTTATCACTTTGTATGATTTTCCTGATAACATTTTTTGTACTAATGACCATAAATTTTTACCGAAAATTGTGTCTGTTTAGTTTATAAGTCAGCTTAAAAATTTGTCGAATTTTTGTTTTGGCCATAATTTTTTTGAGACTTTCCAATCGCAAAACTTTAGCTTAACAATAGCTGCGGACGCCCGGTAGACAAAAATCCGACCCTAAAGCCGGGTTAACCAGAAAAGCCCGCCAGGACAAAAAATCAAAAAATATTTATTCGGAAGGCCCGCCCGGCCCATTTTTCCAATAAACCCGGGTATTTTCCGGGCATTTATTTGCTACTATTTGGGCGTTTTCTGAAAAGAAATAATCAAACGACTCTTTAAATGTTCAAATTCGTAAATTAATAATTCTTTGTTTAAAATTTCTATCCGATAATTAATTCAAAACGCGTCTTAGTTTTTTGTTTAACTTTAACAAATCTTCTTACTTTTTATTTGTGAAATAAATCTTTTGTTGCGGCATTAACTGACTAATAAATTTGTGTTTTAAATTTAGCTATTTAATTTTTTTGAAAGTATATTAATATTTTCATATATTTGTTGCTTTTTCTAGGATTCTAGCAAGAGTAATATAATCATATATTTAAAACTTTTTCATTTTATTTATAAAGCATATTAATATTTTATCAAATCTTATGGCTTGCTCAAGGCCCAACGAGCTCCACTCGCCATTCGCAATCATAAATATTCATTTTGTGTTGCATAAAGTCGACTCATGCAGTTGACCCAGATTTTATCGCCATTCACATCAAAAGTGTTGGTCCTAAAATCGATATCTTTTATTGTTGAAAATTTTTTTTATAATTGTTCAACTTTTTTATTTAAAATTTTTTTATGAACAATATAAACACACAACATTTCACTCGTTTCTTTCGGGTACAACCATCGCATCAATTAACGATTGTATTAACATTTTTAACCGTCAATGCGTTGCTGATTTTTCATAGAATTTAAGCATGCAACCATTTTCAAGGTATTTGATTAGTTTGGTTGTTAATTAGTTGAAATTCATTGTTTATTTAATAACAAAACGACAGTAATTGATAATTTAAACTTGGTTGTCACATTATGAATTGTAGTTATTCTTTTGTTATTTGTAAATTTTTTGACGTGTCCGTTATTCATTGGCGTTATACAATAATCTTTGAAAATTTTTCAGTTAGCGACGGTCGTTAATTTCTTTAGTACAACAAATTTTCGCATTTGGGAGAAAACTACGTGTTTAAATAAATGAATTTTTTATATGAATATTTTTAATTTTGCTTTCTAATTGTTCTATTTTGATTTATTTAAGTTTGACATCTGCGAAGCAATAAAATGTTTAAATTAAATCATAGTTTTGTTGTCGCTCTGCTTTATCGTTTTCAAAGTATACTGGCAAATGGCCACGGCCTCTACAATATTTCTGTAGTGCATTTGCCTTAAGTGCGTTACTAATATTTGTAACAGTATATATAACAATTAATGTATAATCCTTTTAATGAACTTTTTGTTTAACAGTTACAGCCACATAAATTTTAACAATTTTATTCTTAAATCGTTCTATTGTGCCGGAGGCAATTCAGAATTTTTGGTTTAAATGCTTGTTTATTTTTTTCTTGCCTTGACCCAAGGTCGGGAATGGGTGCGCATTAAGGGCGAATTGAAATCTCATAATATTGAAATCTTTGAATTTTAGTTTTGCAATTATCAATGCAATAAAGGCGTTTACTTACAAAAATAAATTTTTGTCAAAAAATTTTAAATTAAATTTTTTAAGTTGATTAAATATTTTGGGTCTTATTAATTTGATTTTAGCATTTTTAAATAATTTTATGTAGAATGAATTGTATTATATTTTAGAACAAATGCTTTGCAATCAAACTCGCATTAAAACGTATCGTGATAAATGCCTCGAAATCTTCCATTTTTTTGTTTCTTGCACTTTAATAAGAATTGGTTTCTTTTAGTATTAAACTTACTATTTTTTAAAATTTAATTGAACTAAGGTTTTAGTTTTTAATATTTATTAGTTGAATTTTTATTTGAATTGATTTTTTTATAAACTGTTCGAGTACCATGTTTTTAAGTGATACAGAAACCTTATTGTTTCTCAGTCTTTCTGCTCTTGTGGAATTCGGCTTACATTGAATTGAATCTTAATTTTAAAGATTATTGGCACATGTAGTGATTATATGCCTCTTAACTCATCTGAAATTTTAAATTATTTTATTAATATAGTTTTGGATTAGGTAATCATTTATTTCTTCCATGCTTATTTTCATAAAATACAAATATCCAATCCCCCAAATTTTTATGCTTTTACATTGCACTGAACAACAAACAACGATAATCGAGGACGCACATCAAATGAATTAAATCGATTTTCTCTCATTAATTTATATTCAAAAAAACTCTCAAACAGAGTGTACTATTACGAATTGTTGTTCGCTTCTGGGGCCGTGTGCCGCCATTGTGGCGGATTTTTAGCCGGCGGGTCATTAGGGCACAAGTCATTTGGCCACAAATTTTGAATTTTTTAATTAATATATTACGAAATAGCGAAATACTGTACACAGCGATTTGATTATTTATTAGGAAATTGATGTCGTTTCCGGCTTGATGCTACAGTGTCTATTTGATTGGTCGTTGTGGCATATTGTATTACAAACAATGGTTTACCCACATAATTTTGAATCAATCTTGTAAGTTCATAATATTTTTTTCAATTACGATGTTTGGGTAAATTATGGATAATTTTTGGCGAGAAAAAGCAAAGAATGGATACTTTGTGGATTTGTTTTTTAACATGTTTATTTTTATTTTTAACGAATCATTTATGATTTAATTTTGGTGATTAAATGCAGTTCGATAACCGATAAGGGTGTTTAAATTTTAAACTATTTTTTGTTGAGACAAAATAAATTTCTTAAAATTCAACTACATATTTAGAACATGCTGTGAAAAAAATCCTTGAAGTTTTAAAATTAAAATTAATTTAATGAGAATTTTTAAATAAAATATATGATAATTTTGAATTGCTAAAATGTTTTAAATTGATTTTCGTTTTAATAGACGATTAATTAAATTTTCAGCAGCTTTCTGACATTTATTTATTTAATAGAAGGGAAAAATGTAAGTAAATTTAGAACAAATTGTTGAGTTTGGTGTTTTTGTTGTATTACTTATAATTACACCTTTGTATTTATTAATTTTTTTATTTATAAAAGATTCACACCTTAACATATTCCTTGATAATTTGATAGAATATTTTTTTTAAATTTATTGTTTTGAATTCATTGACTATTTCCTTTAATTATGCAATTCTAGCTGGAATTTAAGTTAATTGATATCTAGAATTTTTAAATTAGACTATTAATAATTTTATATTGGCAGTTAATTTCTGCAAAAATGGTCCAATAATTATTAAAATTAAATAACTGCGCTTTTTTGATAAAGAATTAGTCGGACTAGCTTTATCATTCAATTGTTATTTCAATTTTATTTACCAATGAGTGGATTTATGATGGCTTTTCAATGAGATTCTTTTTCTCCAAAAAAACAAAATGTTTTGTATTAATTAATCATGAAAGATAATAATTTTGTTCTTTATATTTGGTTCGCTGTGACGTGTTTCCTTTTTCTAGTCGTGTGCTTTAATTGATTTTTTATAATTCGGATATTTTTAAAGATTAAATTAATAAATTTCATTTAAACATTTTGCTCGTATATTGAGCGATATTGATACCGTTCATTTTCTAAATATATAGCATGCGTAACAAGTTTTTTCTTATTTTAAAATCTTATGCGAAAAAATTCGAGTTTCATAATGATTTTTTTTGATTAATTTATTTATAATTTATGCAAGACGCTTTTATTTATAGCAATTTTTTTAATTATATATTTGTAGCAAGTCTATTTATTTAATAATAAAAATGAGTTTTTTTTTTTGTAAAAAATATCTAATTAAAGTTAATGAAAGAAGCTTAATCTCACCCCACCCGAAAAGAATTTGTGCAGTTTCTTGACATTTTTATATTTATTTAGGGTTAATTCTAACTTTTTTTCATAAATAAATTTGTTGGCTTTATTCGCTTTTTTATTTTTGTAAAGCGACCCAGTTATATTTTTCAAAAAATGATTTTTTAGTATAATAATTTATTCTTTTTATTTGTGTTAAAAAATTTTTGTATTTGAATTATTCAATGAGAAGAAATATAAATTTTATTATATTGTATTGGCTTAAATATGTGGGTTTCTTTGTTTCTCGTGGTATATAATTCACAAAATTTATTGACCGAGCGAAAGTTGCCGCATCTTCATTTATTCTATCTTATTGATAGTTTTTGTATTCTAAGGAGTTATTTTAGCAATTTAATTTTCTCCAAACAACTCAAGAAGATTAATATAATTTTTTGTTTTATTTTTGACATTTTTAATTTTTTGGTTTGATGGAAATGATCATTGAAATTTTAAATTAGAATCAATACAATACAGTGTTTTCTGGGTACCTGTAACGCTGAAATTTATTTGTATAATTCTTATTTATATTAAAGGTTGATTAAATGTTTTTATATCAAATTGAATTGCATAAAAACAGCTTTCTTACTTTATCAAAAAAATCTTGCTTTTACAAGATTTGATTTTTTTTTTTTTAAATTTGCAAAAAATTATTTTCATTGTTTACGAGTTTTTTTTAATTTTTATGCTTACAATTTATTTTTTTAATTCAAGATATTTATAAAACTTAATCCGATCATTCGCCATACGTACTAATTATAGTAGTTCAATTCAAAAACAAATAAATGCTTTTTAAAATACAGATTATGATAAAAATAAACAAAAAAAGATGTTACAAGATAGAGAAGAAATTTAACAAAAAAATACCCTAGGAAAATGTAAAAGCAATAACTAAATTCCAAAAGAATTAAAATTGATTTTTATCAAACTCTAATAAACAATATTAAAGATTCAAAAAGAAATAAATAACTAATAATAAAATTGATTAACGTTTAAACCCACTTAGACACAAAGTGGGTTTTTTTCAAATCCGGGACCGAATCCGGCTAATTCACCGGCTGTGCCAAAATTTTTTGCATGATTAAATATAATTTTTTTTTAAAGGTTGCCATACATATAGGCTTAAATTGTTGTTAGAATTATATTTGAAATCCTTTGTTTTTTGACTCTGCAAAACTATATCATGTCTCAGTGTTAATCATTTGGCCTAAAAGTATTTTGAAGTAAGCATCTAAAAAAAAGTTTGTTATTAATGTTCTCTTTGTTCAAATATTGTCTTTGGCATAAAGGTGTTTTGTATTGTGAATTTCTTCTTCTTATTACATATCTATATTATACGATTTAATATTTCTTTAATTTTTTACAGTTAAATAAAATAAAATTTTAATTGTTTTTTCTTGGTATTTTTAGTTTTTTTAATTAGAAATAATAAATATAAATGAAAAGCTTTTTATGAAATACTGTACAATCACATGGTATAATTATTGTTTTTTGCTTTAAAATTCGTAATAATCAGGTAGCTGTGGATCTACCGCATCCCTCCGTTCCATGCAGCAAATACGTCATTCACAATGTCTATCTTAGTTTTTGGCCATTAGCATGTTTACCATTTTTTAGTAAAAATTTTTTAAACTGATTGAAGTCATGTCGTCAATTTTATAGCGTTTCAAAAAGATTATTATGATTTTTAATTATTTAATAGAAGGTTCAATAGTTTGGTTATATTGTAATATATGTCAAAACATTTTCGTTATTAATTTCTAATAATAATTGTTTTTTAGTAGAAAAAACCGTGAAGTTCGTGATTTTATGGTTCTTTTCCGTGTTGCCGTTTTTTAACATTATTTTATTTTATTAAATAGCCACTTATGTTATTTGGTTTAATGAGTTTTAAAATTTTTAATATTATTAATATCAAGAATTAATATTTGGTTTAATTGTTTTGAAAATAGAATAAAAATGAAGTAAAAATAATGTAATGTTTAATTCTATTGTATTTCATGGTCACATTTTAGCGATTACATAATTATTATCAATGTCTGACTTCACCCACGCCAAATGACATTGGCACACGTAGAAATTCTGTCCGAATCCAAAAATTTTCATATTCAATAAAATATTTTTGCATTATAATTGGGTTGTTTAATTATGTAGGATTTGATTTTTTTTTACTCTTTTGATTATGCATTATTTATTTTTGGTTATTTTGTTCATATATATTTTTTTATAAACTCTCTAACCTGTCAACATTATATTTTGCTTTAAAAGGTTTTCTTATTGGTAAACTATTAAATATTTAAGTATTTTTATTATGTATTATTTACGCATCATTTCATAATTATATTCATTATTCTTTACATAATTTTTTATATATCCATTGATTAATAGTTTGTCACAATTGCGTTTGTCCACATCTCTCTTCTTTTCTTTTAATAGATACCCGTTAATCAACAAAATAATTTGAGCTTTTACTTGCAAAAATTTGAAATATAAAAGGTTTTGTTTTACCAAGTTCTGGGGTTTTTGAGTGGAGCATTTGAATGTTGCCGTATACAAATATCGTTTTAATATATTTCATTTAAATTTTATTTTTGTTAGTTCGATTAAGTTTAAATTAACTTAGGGTTAATAATGATGCTTTATCAACTATCAACTACTAATTTTATTGTTTTACATAGGCATTAGAAGTAATTTCTTTAATTTGCAAAATTTATATTAGTAGTTTCATTAATATTTGAAAATTTTGGTTAACTGCGTTTAATTTTTCTGTTGCAACAGTATATCTTATTTTGGTATTTTTTCATTTTGGTTTAAATTTTGTAATGACGTGAAATTTTTGGTCGAATATTTTACATAATAATTGTATCCGTTTTTAGGGCAGATTGAAAATTCGTCGTATTTTCATTGGGTAAAGGGAAGAAAACTTGGTATAATAGTTCGGGCTGTTACTTGATTTTTTTTTGTTGCGAAATTTACTTTTTAATCGAGAAAGGATTATTTCAGGGGTTTCGGCGACCAAGATTTTGAACTTGTTTCGATCGATTTTTTACGCTAAACCAGGCCAAGATCAAACAATTTTAAGAAGATAGATTTTTCGAAAATTCAGATCCGAAATCCGTATCAGACTTTTTTCTCAATTTTGCAACCCTGGTTAGGACGTTGAAGTAAATAATTTGGTAAAAGTCAAGAATACACCATCTGAGGTTTTGGCTCATTTTAACGGATCGTCAGAGAAACATGAACAAACTTTGTTTCAACTTAAAATGTCTATTTTTCTATAAACGGGGAGGCAAACAGAAATACGGCAAAATTGAATGAAATTGGATGAACGCCGACAAACTTTGCACCAATAAATGGACGAATATGAACGAATAAATGGCGAACGGCAACGAAAATGACGCCCGGCATCACATTTTATTGATTGTCGTAGAGAATGCAGACTCATAATCGCATCAAAGAAAGAGGCGAAAGTGGGGTCCCAATTATACAACATTATTTAAATATATAAAATTAAAGTTCCCCGTGTTTTTAAGATTTTTTTTATTGTTGGAATAAATGTCATCAATTCATTAACATTCATATGAAGTGATCTCTCAAAAACTCAATAATATGTAGTAGGCTACAAACCAAACAAATTAATCGAATTTGAAATTTTATGGCTTACTCAAGGCCCAACTTGGTTTTTATTGTCGGTGCTGGACAGGAATTAAAAAAACAACTTAAGTCTATAAAATAAAGGACCGATTAGCGAAAATCTAAGGATTTTTAGGTTTTAACTTTTTTTGCGAACTCAAAAAAATTTCGTCGATCGAGATTTCGATCGAAAATCTCGATCGGTCCGTGCCCTAATTTAATCTCAATTTGAACCTCGAACTCAAATTTGAACAAATTATTTTACCATGCTTTTCAAAAATGTACAGAATGATTCATCAAGCAAATTTATTGCATTATTTATTTTGGGATTATTTTTCTAACTTTTTTAAAACACGCGTTCTTCATGGAATCGAATGAAAATCTTCATCAGTTGCATTTTGTTTCAAAAATCCGCATAGTTTTTAATTTATGGTTTTTTTTTACTTTTGTCAAATTTTCGATATTGCGCTTTTAGAAAAATAAAAATTGATTTTGGAGTGACGATCGGAATACTTTGGCTTTTGTATAGTCGTTGAGCTTTAATAGTAATTTTTGTATTTTTATTAGATTTGTTCACTTATTTTTTGTCATATTAATTACTTTAGCAAGGGACTATATTTTTGTTTCCTTTTTTAATAATTTCTCGCAACAATTTATAGAAATAAAAAATTTAGAAAAAAAATTCAATGATTTAGTTTGTGATTAATTGAATCCATTAAGCATGCGGCCTAGCGCTTGGCTGCGGTGCAGAATGCGCTCCTGCTTCTCTTTCGTAGCTTGTCGAAATAAGCGTTCCGTGTGGAACTCCAGCTGGGTGCGTTTGAACGAACATTTTGTTCTGAAACGAAAGGCATTGCCTCACTCTATAACTTAGTTTGATAATTAACACGCATTATCAATCAATTTACAATTGGAAATTTAAGCTAATTGCGTTAAAATATAAATATATTGCAATATTTGTTCATATAATATATATCATTTAAAGAGTGAGTTTTGATAATTTTTATTTTATATAATTTTTGTTTTGTTTTTATATTTAGAAAGAACGCTACGGCAACTTCGTTTTGTCTATAAAACTGTCCGGTTTTTTGTCGCGCATTTCTTGTCAAATATCAAATTATGTTACATTTCAATTTGATTTATTAGTTAGACTTAATAGTAATATTATTGCTTAGAAGTTACATATTATTTAAAATATATTTTTAATTTTTTCTTAAACTTTAATGAATTACTTTCATATTTAAAGCATAAATATATATACAGAGAATCTTTCTGATTAGGCTTTTGTGTTTAATTAATTTTTTAAAAAGTTAGCCGATTGAAATTAATCTCTTTTTAATAATGAGTAAATCATCTTAATAAAATTTATTGAATATTTAAGCTTTATTCCAAACTTGCGTGTAATTCAACCTGAATTTATAAAAATCCGTTCCCCAATAATCATGAGCAGCAATCCTCGTTTTTCTTGCATATTAAATTGCTTTTCTTTTCTCAATTCTGGCTGACCATTTGAATTTAAGAGCTCAAGTATTTGTCAATCAATTTTATAATTTTTGCCGTTGTCCTATCCTTTTTTTAATTAATTAAGTCGTTTATTTTTTTATGCATTTTTTTGCAGATTGTACACCGCGCTACAGAAAACTAAAAAATTATATCAAAAACTGCAACCATTTTCAAGGTATTCGATTTTTAGTTTGGGTTTTAATTAGTTGGCATTCATTGTGTATTTAATTAACAAAAACAGTAATAATTTAAACTTGGTTGTCACATTATGAATGTTATTTGAATATTTTTTGACGTGTCCGTTATTCATCAGAGTTATACAATATCCTTTGAAAATTTTCAAAATTTTCGGCATTTGGTTGAAAACTAAATAAATGAGATTTTTTAACATGAATATTTTTTAAAATTTGCTTCATAATTTTTTCTAATTGTTCTATTTTGATTTATTTAAGTTTGACATCTGTGAAGCACTGGAATTGCCAATTCCAAACTTGTTTAAATTAAATCAAAGTTTTGTTGTAGCTCTGCCTTTTTGTCGTTTTCAAAGTAGACTGGCGAATGGCCACAGTTTCTACAATACTTCTGTAGTGCATTAATTAAACAAATCTGTTATTATTTTGTCTAAAATCAGTTTGGTTTTAACTATAAATTAAACATCTCAAAGCTCATTTTCTTAATTTATAAGATTTTTGCTTTGTTAAGTATGATTTTAACGAATTTTTGTTCTTAAATCTATAGTTTGGATTAAAAGGTATGCATTTATTTTTCCAATGCTTATTCCAATCCTCGGTCATTATTCAAATGCGTTTGTCTTTTCGTGAACGAATTCATTTAGTTTTTAGATCTAATATGATCATAAATAAATTGGTTAATTTATTATTAAATGTTTATTAAGTTTAAAAACACAATTTTTTGTTTGTAAAGCAACATTGAGCTTCTTGAAATTCATTGCTCCAGGACCAAATTTTTCTTTACTAACTCTTGCATCGTGGGCGGGCGTCTCGCGCTTATGGAAGCGGCGTCCATTCTCCCGGGAAATTTATTTATTTGTTTATAGTTGCAGTGAATGTTGAAATGATAAGGTAAATTCTGTTAATTATATTTTATTTTTGCCTTTTGATGTTCAGAGATATTCTTTAAATAAAGTAAATTTAATTGGCTTTTTTAAAATTTCTTTTGATTCGTTTGGGCCAGGTTTAATTAATTTACTTTGGAATGCTCTGCTATTCAGAGTATTATTAGAATTTAATAAATTTAGCCAATATAGAATAATTTATCCTTTCGTAAACGAATATTAATTAATTCTGTAAAAATATTTATTTATTTAATGTTGAATTCCGTCCGCTTGCTTAAATAGTGGGTGGTTGTTTCTTTATTGATTTTACTATTCATATTCCGTTGAAATTATACTTATTTAATAATTTCTTTTATTTTTAAATTAAAATATTAGATTTTTGTTTAGATTAATGATAAGAATGAGTTAATATTTTTATTTTAATATCGTTTTAGTTTTATAAAACTAAAGATTAGTCATTTTTATGTTACTTAATTGATTTAATTAATGATTTATTTTATTTTGGATTATTGTTAATTTTAATATTACAAATTTTCAATAATGTTTTTATTTATGAGATAACAATTTGGGTATAAAATATTTTTAATTGTTTTGATACGCAATTAGAGTTTTTAATAGTTTTGGTAAAATAATTTTTCATAAAATCAATGATCATTTTAAATTAATTTCTTTAGTTTTATGCATTTTTAATTTTCAGCTTCATGCTGCCTTTCATGATGTTGAAGATTCGTATGCCTTTTTTCCTTTTGTTTAGTGTAGTCGTTGATGTATAACATATGCTTTTTCATTGCACTGAACAACAAACAAACAAGGTTAATCGAGGACGCACATCAAATCGAATGAAATCGATTTTTTCTCATTAATTTATATTTAAAACACTCCTCAATGCGATTCCTTTTGTGTTCAAATGAATACAAATTTGAATTTTTCGTACTTGTGTTACATTTTATTTTTTAACACTAACAAGTTTTTTATTAATTTATAAATTAAAAAAATTTATATTTTAAAAATTCACACTTGAGGTAGGTAGGATAATTTTTAATTTTTGATCAATTCCGTAAATTTTTTCCATTTTAATTTACATTTTGTCCACCAATTTTATTATTGTAAACACAAAATATAGCATTTTCAACTATTTTATTTATTTGCGATGAAGGCAATTTTATTTGTTTGCAGCGCCATAATTTTATTTGTTTATTTGTTGCTGGAGAAAAATTTTTTAGTTATTCTTTCAATATATTTTTGCATTTAATTTTTGTTTGATGCATTTTAGAATCATAGTACCTATGTTTAATTTATTTTATTGTTTGTAATTTATTATTTTTCATTGTCTTTGCAACATAAGCATTTAATCGTTTTTCTAATATAAATTATTGATACTCTCTTCTCAGCGTCGCAATCGGCCTGTTTAATTTGACTTTGTATGCTGGAACGTCGTATCCAGTTTTGTAAGTCACACGCTCGTTGGTGCTAATAGAAATAAGTTAAGTAAATTTATTTTCACAAATTGTTTTATTTTAAATGTTTTCTTATTTTTTGTTAGTTTTTAAAAATTTCAATATTAAATGGTGTAAAATCAGTATTAGCAAGAAAATTTATTGTTTTTTACACCTGAGATGATTTTTTTTTTCTAACTCGGATCTCGTTGATTTCTTTGGATAAAGTGTAATTCATTTGAAATTTTGCATATAGCGTTTTTTGTTTAAAATTTATATCAAAATTTTAATATCTATCGACAACATCCGATTATAATTCAAAGGTTGCATTGAGTCGTTCTGCTTTTGTAGTAAGGTACACAAATACAGTAAAAGTGAAATATTATATTCTTATAAAATTACAATTATTAGCAATAAAAGTTTATGTCATAAGATTAAAAAAAAATTTAGATTTGCCTAATTTGGTAATTTTAAATGGTAGACATGATCAATTCCATATTTTTAAGTCTTTCATTTTAAGGCACGACCTGAATAAATTTTGTCTGCTTACACTTTTAGTAGCTTAATTAATTTTTTTAATAATACTATATTTAGACTTAAATTCATTTTCTCATCTTTTGCTTTAAGAAAAATTTAAATTAGGCTTGCATTTTCGTAGTTCTTTTATTAAATAGTGAAAATTAAGTTTACTTTTTTATAAGTGATTTATTGATTGGGAAATAATTTAAAAAGTTCAGTTAATTTGCCCTTTAATTGATTTTTAAAAGTATTCGTGCAATTATTTAATTTTAAACTTGCTAATTGATTTTTAAATTAACATTAAATGATTGTTTAATATTTTATATTCAATACCATTTAAGCATTCATGCGCCATTGTGAGTTAATACGTTTGCTTTTTTATTTTGCTAAATTTGATGTTGTCATTGCACATTTTTTTTCATTAAAGTCAAACATTTAAATTGGCTTTGCTTCTTCGTTATATTTATGAGTACAAACTAGTAGTTACCCTCTTCCATTTGTCCGGATTACGGTAGCCAGCCCATACCTATAGGGGGTGTGGCTGCCAATTGAGCGCCAGCCAGCCAAGTGAGCGCCGGCCATTTGAGGCCCGGCCAAGTGAGTCCCAGAGCCCAAACCTATTGGCAGGGTCACTGCGCGACTTTTTCAAAATTTTTTGAAATTTGAAATCTTAAGACGTTGAACATCTTGCGCACTGCGCGACTTTATGCAAATTTTTGCTGCGCGACTTTATTTAATATATATTATTTTAATTCTTCAATTTTTTTTTTTCACTGCGCGAGTTTCTCGCGCACCCTGCGCAAGTTTTTTTGAAATTTAAATCTTAAAATTTCACTTGCGCGCCTGCGCGACTTTTTTTGACTTTGCCAAAATATTTTTAATCCGAAAAATTAATTTGCTGCTGCGAGGATCCGAACCGCCGCTGCCACTGCGAGAGAGACTAGCCACTTGGCCATGGTGTATTGAGAGTGCTTGCAACTAATTGTCCCTATATAGTGAAAAATGTCGCCAAGTAGTATCTGAGGAGGGATTGCAGCATCAGTCAAGTTCAATCCCTTCGCGAGCAAATATTATTTTTTAATTTGTTAAATTAAATATTTAAATATATTTAATAAATTCATAAATTCACAATTATTTAAAAATGTAAAAAAGAAATATTATAAGATCGCTTAAAAATTTTCTTAAAATAGAAAAATCGTAAAGTAAAAATAAAAAATTGCAAATCTTTTTGATTGAAATTTGATACCTTATAATATTCGCTTTGTTTATTTTGGTTCCAATATTTTTCCAATAAACTTTTGTGGGCTTAATATTTGGCAAACGTTCTATTGTACAAACTTTTGCGCGTTGTTGCCCCCAATCGAAATTTAACTTTACGATTTGAATAATGGCTGTTTTTGCGGATAACGACCTGCCGCCAATGTTGGAGGGGACTTTTACCCCTGCGAGGGGTGAAGGTCTGCCAGAAACCAACTACAGCGACGCCTCCAAAACTTTTCGCCTTGCCGACTGCTTGGCGATTCTCGAAAGCGTTGCGCGGGATTATGACTGCCTATACCCGCTGCCAAAGCTCGGGTAAGCCAATTTTTTTGGTAATTTATATTTTAATTTTAGAACAAGGCGCGACCATCACATGAGCGGGTGTTTGCTGACCCGTTCTTTGGGGTCGGGTAACAGGATGTACATTTTCGAGTGGGAGGAATGTTTAGAGGTCTGCTAAGAATTGAGCTAATCAAAATTATATTTAAGTTTCAGTTGCAAGGACATCTTGAAATGGAGGATGGGTCGGGCAAGCGAGTCATCCACGAATTTTACGAAAAGTACGACGGGCTTGAGGGCCTCGGGCGATTTCTTCGGGAGTGGTTGTTTAACTTTTTTTATCGGTTGTATGGCGCAATGGAAGATTAAATTTTTTAAAATTTATCTATTTATTGTAAACTATTTGTCACAAAGGCATAAACAAATTCGTCAGGCCTATTCGATCGGTTAAAAATTTGCATTACAACTTCAAAATCAAAACCCAGAGACATCAAATAAATAAAAGTGATTACATAATGGCCACAAACATTTGAAAAAATTGACTGAAATATTCTTTTGTTAAAATAAATTTTCTTATATTTTTCTGACAAATATTTTTTAATCAAAGAGTTTGGCATATCGCCGTAAGAATCAAAAAAATAGGCTTCAGTTGGCGACTTGGCCCAAATCGCGCACCAGTGAGAGCCCGGCCTGCCAGCTCGGTCCTTAAAATAAAATTTGTATTAAATAGTCTTGCAAAACATTACCAAATTAACAATCAGGCTGCAGGGGAATCTTGAACACCCTGGCAGGCCATCCGAAGGGAAGGTGCCCATAAAAAATCTCCTTGTTGCCGGATTCTCAAACAGAATCTTGTCGATGAACCGGTTGTCCATTTTGGCGCCGAATCCTCCTCTCTCGCAAGAACAAATAAAAGCCAACAGCTGCAGCCCCTGCGGTGCCAAACAAATAGAGAAGACACAGCGCAAAGTGTATAGGCGACTTCTCTATCACCTCCGGAAAACAAAGAACAACACCCTCGCGCGGGGATGAAGCCATTTGAATAAAATTTTCCAAGGTGTAACTGTTGTTTTTCATAAGGATAGGTCACTTGTAATTGATCTATTACGATCAATTAGAATGAGCCCGTCCGCCTCTCCGTAGGCTATTAAAGTAACTCCCTCGGGGGGAACAGGGGCAGAAAATCGAATGGTAACCGCAGTACACCCCTCCTTGATCAGTTCAAAGCCAGGCGAGTCTTCTTGCGAGTTGGTCATTTGGAAGACGTAAAGGCAAAAAGCCGTCTTGAACATGCTGTAGCTCAGCCCATTGCTTTCCGTTGTGCAGGCCATTCCGAGGTGCTCCTGGGCGTCATGATAGGCTCTTGCGTAATTGTTATTTTTGTAGTCCAAATTGTAAGGGTATTGGGGGTAGGTTCTGCCAGAGGCCGTCAGTTCAATGTCCCTAACCTAAAAAAAGGGAAAACGCTTTAGCAAGTTTTATTTGTTTCTTACGTTGTGGTGATTAAAATAAAAGGGGTTCTTTAGTTTATGGCCAATGTAGTTCTGATTGGCGACGAGCCCGATGATGACCCTTCTTGGCACTTCCTCCGTGAACAAGTTAGCCGAATAGTCGTATCGGCCCCCAGTTATAAACAAGGACTTCATAAACGATTTGCGAATCCCATATCTGGCCGGCTCAACATCCAGCTTCCTTGCAATGTCCAAACTTAGCCCATCCATCAGATCGACAGTTTTTACAATCAACCGGCAGTCGGAAATTTCCAAAACAAATTTTTCTTTCTCTTTTTCTTGGTGCAACATAAAATCGTCCGATTGCAGCGCAAGCTCAATATCAATCTCGACATTGCTGATCATGTACAAGTCTTGGTTGAATATGTCGGCACTCAGCTTGCTGATTGTTTGATAGCCCTTGCTTTCAGCCAGTGGCTTGCCTCGCTTATCATTGGGCTTAGAAAGGTCGGTATCGCGAAAATAGCCCGCCACGCCAAAATAGGCATCTTTTGCAGCAATCGGATAACTCAGTTCCGTGTCGAGGTACACCTTGTAGCTGTACAACTGATTGGAGTCGTACACCTCTCGCTGGTTGATATGCACTTTTAAGTTTCGGATAAACGTCGCGCCGGGCATTTGGATTAGAGCAACTGAGTCAGCCGCCCCAAGAGTACTTGCCAATCCATCTTCGGCAATCTTTTTGATCTTAAACTCAGTGAACACAAACACCTTGCTAAGATCAATGTAGCTGGTTATTGGGTGAATCTAAATTCGATTGGCGAAGGCGTACTCAAAGACAAAATTTATCGATTACTTTAAAATGAAAAGGCCTAGAGCTTATCGGGTTCAAGGTCAAGTATTCCCGGTAGCTTGAGTTAGCCACTGCGCAGTTTGTTGGGGGAGTCGTAAAAAAGTCTAGCCCGGCATTCGCCACCTCCGCACTTGCAGCATCCACTTTTTTATACAACATTTGGCGAACAATTAATAATATCCGAGGGAATCAAATCGTTTCTTTTTTAAAAGAGCTCTCTGGGGGACAGTTTGCCCAACAACGTCAAAAGGCTTCAAAATGATCTCAGCTTTTGTCTTCTTCCCTTTTCTCTTTCGTTTACCCCTGCCCTTTTGTATCGACGAAGAAGCCTTGTCCAGCAGCTTTTTCGCCCCCTCTTTTCCCTCCGCCAACAGAGCTTCTTTTATGTCGCCGCCTTTGGAGACTTGGTTGAGGACTCGCGCACCAGTTTCGAGGCCTTCCTTGCCAAGTTCAGTAGCAATATTTGCAGCATAAGGTTTAGCTGCAGAGATCATGGGGCGCAGGTAGCGCCACAAATTTCGCAGAACAGCACCGACTCCTGCCCCTTTTTGGCGGGGGACCCCCAAAAAGTACCCGTAACCCCGTTGAAAAGTTGGCAAGCCCTCAAAGTAGGTTATAGGCCCGCTGCCTGTTTGCTGATAAAATTTGTCCAGTCGCAAATTGGAGCCGTCGAATATTACACGAACCATTTTTTTCAAAAGGTCAACACCTTTTTAAACTGGAGGGTCAAAACAACTTGTCCAAAATCAAACGGAACTTCCCTAAAATAGATTTAAATAAGGCCTTAGAAGTAAGTAAGTACACATACCGGCCGGTCAGAGTTCGAATCTCAACATCCAAAACATCGACCTCGCGGGCGATTATTTTATGAAACAAGGGCGACTGAAAATCTTTCTCAACTACGCTCCCCGATTTGCCTTCGACTGCGATCACTTGGAGGAGATTGGCAAAAGTATTGCCAAAGATCATACTTTCAATGATCCCACTATTGAGGTAGATACACAAATGGCTTACGCCGCCGCCCAAATCAACGGAATATTTGGCGAGATCGTGGTTTAGGATCTGCTGTTCCTGCTCATAGCCAAGTACGTAGGCCAACTGGTCGGTCAACGTGATGTGGGAAATTTTGTTGTCGAAGATTTTCAACATAAATCTGCCAATGTCTTCCATATAATAGAAACGGAAGCCTTTGACCAGCGCGATCAACTCTTGTTTTTCCTCTCGCGTTTTTGACCCATAGTTTTCGTCGTACACTTCACGTTCAAACAGCCCTTTGAACTCTGCGATATTCCGCTGTATGTGGGCGGATGGGTTAAACTCCGGCAGATCCCAGGCCAGTTCTGGGTGATGAAGTCGATATTTATCCGCAGCGTTGGCAAAATGGTACTCATCTTTTTCGTGCAGATAATGGACATCTGGGGTAGGGTCTTTGCCTTGCACTAGGCGCATCCATCCTCCCCTATACGGTTTCAGCCCCTTGAGAAGTTCGAGCTCTCGCAGTCGAAATTTTTTCTCTTGATCTCGCCGCATTCTCTCCTCTTCTTCTGTCGGCCTGGCTAATCGCTCAGGGGCTTTGTTTTTGCCATTATCTACGGCTTCGGGTTGTTTGGCTAGGGTTTCTTCCTCTTTCTTTTGGGTTACTACCTTCTCTTCCTTTTTCTGGTTCTCTAGCCTTTCGTTCTCAGCTTTTTCGGTTTCTTCCTTTTGTTTGGCTAGCCTTTCTTCTTCTTCTTTCTTTTTGGTTTGGCTGGCAACCTCTTGTTTTTCTTTGCCAACTTTTTCACTCTCTTTCCGTTCTTTCTCTATCCGTTGTAATCTCTCTGTCTCTTTACGCTCAGTCTCTAGCCGTAGTCTCTCAGTCTCTTTGCGACCATCCGCAATCCACTTCTGTCTCTTGACCTTTCGTTCATTCTCCAACTGTAGTCTCTCGCGCTCTTTACGTTCTTCCTCCAAAAGCCGCAGGCGCTCTTTTTCTTTACGGTCGTCCTCCAAACGCCGCAGCCTGTCATTTTCTTTTTCATACGCAAGATTTTCTTTTTCCTGCTGTTGGGCACGCTCCCGCTCTTGAGCTGCAGTCTCATTTCTCATAGGCAGGAGAGGGGCTTCGACGCCTTGCTCTTCCTCAACAACTTGTAGGTCAATAAGCTCTCCTTCCTCTTCTTCAAGGGCCGCCCTTTTCCGCGTCATCAACCGTTCCATCTCGGCGATCATGCCATGATGGATCCCACGCTCAAGTTGTTGTGGCGAAAGAAAACTTCCGCTTGCCACTCTGAACCTATATTTGCGGCCATCGCGCAGGTGGACAATCACGTATTGTTTCTCAAGGGTTCCCACGGTTGCCCAACTTAAAAGAATATTGGCAAAAAGTTCTTGTCCAACTGGCCTACCTGTTGGGGTAAATAATACCAGACATTCCGACCATCCACCCGGGACCTTCAAACACCAACTTCTTTGGCAAATGAACTTTGAATTTATTCGTTTTATTTCCAACAAACCCAGGCGTATTGCTGGGTAAAATTACAAAAAAGGAGTTGGTCATTTTCAAAAACTAAACAAAATGATCGAGTGAAATCACTTCCCGCTTGTGTACGGGTGATAGTGTCCGTTCTTTGTCGGGGCATCCCTCTTTTGGTGCTTCATGATCAGGTCAGTGCAGTCAAAGTTCAGCTTGGCACAGTCACGGCAGAAAGTTTGGGTGAACTCCAAACGGCCCTCGCCATTTTGGGGTGCCAAGAAGAAACGGCGGTCGCCCAGTTGGAAATTGGCTGTTTGGCAATCCTTGCACATAAACGTGAAGGTGCCGTACTAAAATAGAAAAGTTTAAAAAAAGTTATTTGGCAGGGGTCCGTTTACCTTGGGTCGAGCAAGTTTCCAAAAGATGGTTGGGTAGTCAAAGACACTTGGCTGGTTCTTTTCCTCGCCTGAAGTGAATAAATCGCAAGGCCTGCGATCTAAGAATACCGTCACTTTCGTTGGCCCGAATTTTTCGGGGCGGCAGCTCCTCTTGTTCTTGCTGTTGTTTGTCCCAGCGAGGCTTTCTTCCGCGTTTAGTCGGCCCAGTTTTTTCCACAACGCGCTTTCTGTCGTCGTTCTCGTCGTCGTCCAAAATGATTACATCATTATCCGGCTTTTCTAAGGGTCTTTATTTAAAAAAAGTTGAGAATAATTGGGAAAGTTACCTTGTTTAAATTTGCGGCCCCCATTGTTATCCTTGCTTGAATCACCAAAGGTTGGCTCTATAAAGTGACGCTTATGGCGATTTACAAATTTGAATATTACTTTGGCCTTCCTCCACAAATTGTTCATTTTGTCTTTTAGGAGCCATGAATAAAAAAATAACCGAAATAAAGGCTTTGGAGAAAAATGATTACCAAAAATCTTTGGCCTGAAAAAGGGAAAAGGAATTAAGGTCAAAGCTCGCAGCGACCTCCAGACAGGAGGCGTTACGAAATATACGCCCCGCCCATTCGCCTTTAAAGAGAGAGAGTACGTTTTAGGAGGGGCCCCCAAAGATTGAGAGAAAAAGGCGGAAAACCCTAATTCAAAAGCTAACACCCAAGCCCTTTTATTGATTTTCCACTCAAACTTTTTATTATTCATTGTTGAAAGATGATCCCTTTGACTATAGCGTTGTCAAAATTACTGAATTGTAAAGCGGAAAATTTGGCGGAATATTTGAATAACCCCGAGGCGGTGAACAAAGCGTCCGTCTACCTGAGCGGCAAAAAACTCAAAACAACTTACTTGAGCCGTGACGGCACAACAAAGGACGTCAAATTTGGAAATTTTTCACTAAAATCCGCGTCGGACACCTACGCTTTTGAAGGATTTCTTGGCATGTTTTGTCATCATTTTCCCCCTTGCAATACAACCCTCCCCTTTCAGAGGTCAAAGTCCACCAATATTTTTACATAAAACACCGAATTCGCCTTCTTTACCCTCAGTTGAAGTGCGTGGTGGAATACCACAACAAAGGCCACAGCAAATATTATCCCTTGGGCAAGTTTAAACAAAAAATAACTCGCGAGAACTGACTCTTTATTTAGAGTTGTTGGCCATTGACGAAAGTGCCGAAGTAAGCGACAAGTCGACTGACGACCATAACTACTTGGACTACTTGAGTTTCCGAACTTGGCAGACTCCCGTCTATTAAGCGGCGCAGAGAATGAAACGTGCAAGGTCGTCGCAGGAGTTTCCGGAGATTGAGTTTAACGTCAACACAATGGGGCTGACCGTGTATTGCCCCCGTCACTTGAAAACCCCGCGCTTGGTGCCTTGGGACCAGCCGGGCCGCTGCTCTCGCTGCAGGAGCGGCACTGTCGAGCTCGACTACTTCATTCAGGCGGAGGGTGTTACTGTTTTCTCAACTCGGCTCAAAAATGGTGGCGAACACTTTGTGCCATTTGACGAGATCGGTAAAGCGGTTTTTTGTTTGTGTACAACGATCAATAATTTAATTTAGTTGATTTTGGCGACAACGCCAAAATCCGAATAAGGTCGCGCAACAAAGTGTTCACTCTGCCATTGCGACACCCGGAGGTTTGGCAAGCAGAACCTGTTGCAGTGGCCGGCCAAGTGTTGGCAGTTCAACCGCCGCCGGAAGAAATAAAGGACGGGGAGGAGACAAAAGGCACAAATTGATTTCTTACCCATTGAGACCGATCGATCATTATAATATTTTTGTAATGGACTACCCGACAATAAATGAGCAAGAGTTAAAATTTCCCATCCCCTGCGGGATTATTATCAGTGGCCCCTCCTCGTCGGGCAAAACCCAACTGGTCCTTCGCCTATTAAGTTGCGTGGATGAAATGTTTGCCCCTCCCCCAAAGGCAATAGGTTAGCGCTTACTGATTTCGCAGATTTATTGGCTGATTAAGTTTGGGCGTACGGCGAATACTCTGCGCAGATACCGGAATTGGAGAGGCAGGGGATAATCGTTCATGCGGGAGCCCCGTCAGACGAAATGTTGAACAAGCTACCAAAACCCTTTCTTATTGTATACGACGATTTGATGGGCGAGATTGACGCAAAGAAGTTGGCCGACTTGTACACCAAAAAGTCCCACCACAACAACTTTGCGGTGATTTTCCTCACGCAAAACCTATTCGACAAGTCAATGAGAGTGCCCAGGTCCAACGCCCAGTACATTTTCCTCATGAGGGCGCCAAACGACATGTTGAGCATTCGCAACTTGGCCACTCAAATATTCCCTCGCGAGCAGGGGTTTCTAATCGACGCTTATAAACTGGCGTGCGCGGAGCCGTATGGGTATTTGTTGGTGACCCTTCACGCAAACACTAACAACATTTTACGACTGAGGACAAACATTTTCCCGGAAGACGACGAAAAAATTATATTTATTTCCAAAAATGGCTAAACAAGAAAAAAGGCAGCTGATCGGCCAACGGGTCTTGGAAAATTACGACTACTTGAAAAGCTTGGGGCGTACATCCTCCCCGAAGAAGATAGGTCATTTGTTAAGCCGAGCCGGTTGTGAGGAGCTGTTAACGTTGGTGGAAATCTGTTTGAACATTTTAAACGGAAGTTTTTGTCTGACCAACAAACAAAAACAGAAGATTGCCCCATTTGCGAACTTTATTCGAAAGTTGGCCCGCGCGAGAAGCGAAAATAGTGCCAGAAAATTGGTTCTTCAATCCGGCGGTTCACTGTTTGCACCCCTGTTGGCCCCGATATTGATTGAGGCAGCGCGATATTTGCTCACTCGCAGCGAAGATGGCCAACAAACTAATTCTGCTGCCAATTGAACACTACAGGGGACTGGTTGCGGCGAGGGAGAACAGAGAGGATGACGTCACCGAGCAGACAAACTTTGGGTTTGTCAAGCAGCAGCTTGAAAAGGCCAAGCGAAAGAGAGCGGCAAACGTCAGCGAAAAGAGCGCAATGTACAATCAGCAGTTGAGGAGATATTTAAAGCTACGCAAAGAGGCCAAGGACAAGCCGGTCAAAGTCCAACTCAGCAATGGACTGCGCCTGATGACCAAACCCCCTGCAACGGGTGTACAATTGAAGCCCGGCCCTGAAGAACTTGAAGAGACTATTGTGATTGGTGGCAGTGAAGCCGGCGATGATGAGCCTGCGGCAATAAGTACCCCCAAGTTTTCTACGCCAAAAGAGACGGAAGTTGTCCACGCGCCAAGAGTCAGGAAGAGGGAACTCAAACAGCAAGAGATAAAAGCCAAGAAGGAGCAGCTTTTGTCGATAATAAAATCAGACCCTAAGCGGTTTGGCGTAAATGAGCGTGACAAAGGCATTAACCCGTCAACAGGGCGTGAATTTATTGATTTTGACTTGAATTGGGCTATTGAACGCCTAGTGAAGGGCAGTGCCATCCGCAGCGCGGGAGACTTTTTGCAGCGAGTCGAGCAGATGAATCCGGGCCGCTGAGGTCGTCCAAAGGGCCAAGGCAACCTGAAAGTTTCAAAATTTAAATTTATTTTTTAAAGCCCTTTGAGTTTTTCCGAATTTTTACATTGCTCGTGTCGTGCTCGACCACGTGCTCGTCTTTTGCCTTGTAGCACACCATCCAGAACTTCTCAGTCAGCTGGTCGATGCTGCTGATTTCGATTTTGTCGTCGTTCAGCAGCTTGGCCAAGTCCGCGTGGTTGTCAATGATTTCCGTTTTTGTCAGCCGATTTCTAAAATTTAATTTTTTTTTTTTGAATTTTTTTTGAAGTTTTATTTTTTTCCAATTGTACCTCAGCGCGAACCGCCCCCAAAGGGAGTTCAAACAGAGCTTGGCCACGTACCGGAGACCCGCGTTGTATTTGATGCGGTCCGGGTTTAAACGCACTTGGCACACGCTCCAAGCTTTGTCGATGTAGGCCTTTTTGCGCGCTTCCGCCTCCTCCTTGCTGATTCCTTCCTCTGAACAAGCTGCCGGGTATCCGCTGGCTAAATTAAATGATTAATTGCAAAAACTAAGACAAATAAAATATTACCCTCAAACTTCATCTTTAAAAACTTCTCCATGTAGGTGTGGAATAAAAAAGGGCTCCAGTCGCTCGCCAAGTGCCAGATGTACGCCCTGTAGACGCGCGTCACTCTGTAGCCCGCCTTGAGGGCCTCCGCCAACTCAATGTGCGGGATTGTGACGGAAAAGCCTAAAAATTTAAATATAATTTTGATTTGTTATATTAAAAAAAATAGTTTACCTCTTTCTTCGTCCTCAAAGTGAGGGCAGCTGTACTCCCTGTCGACGGCGCCGTTGGGGAAGAGTTCCGAACACTTTCGGCACAAAGGGAAGAGGGTCCGCTTGTTCATCCGCAGCGGTAAGACCGGAATGTCGCAATGGACGTGCCGAGGCGGTACGACGAAGCACTTGATGATCCCCTCGAGAATGTCGCCGTCCTCCCCGACCATGTCGGCAGGCTTGCACCAATCGACGTCCTTGTCAAAGTGGACGAGCGTTGGGTGGCCGACCGGGTAGTTGGTGAACATGTTCCTGTTTTTTAAAATTTAATTCCTAAAATCTGCCAGCCGCTTACATTGAGGGGTAAAGGCTGTTGAAGTCCTTTATTTTGATGGTCCGTGCGCGGAGTTCACCAGTTTCGGCGTTCATCACCGACGCCCCAAGCCATTCGGGGCCAGTTCGGCCTTTAATTTAATTTTATTTTAATTTTAAAATTTTATTTAAACTTTTTTAAATTTTTTACCGCCAAAAAAGGCGTCATGGAAGTCGATTGGGCCAGAGTCTGGCGTATTGTCGAAAAAGGCCTTCATCGCAGGGTCGTCCTCCAGCAGGCGGTTGAGGTGGCACTCCCAAATGATTTCCACCTCAAATTCTCGCGCAATCTGGGCGATCCGCTTTGCGTCCCTTGCGCGGATGCCTCCAGCAGTCTCCCCTCCTGCAACAATTGCCGCGTCGTCGGGAAAACAGTGCGGGCAGGCGTGCCAGAAGCAGCTGTTTTGTGGCAAAATAATTGCCGTAACCACACCCTTTTCACTTACCCGTTGACCTCGATTGCGAGGTTGTTACCCTCCCCTGGCCTCTCCATCATCCCGTCCAAGCTGTAGTTGCCAAACTTGTACTCGCCGCCCGGGCTTTCGACGTGCCGGAGCGTGAGACCATTCTCCCGCATCTCCTCCTCAGCGCGCCACTTGATTTTATTATTTCTTTATTTTTATTTTTATTTCAAATAAACCTTCAGATATTTCCGCGCAATGCAGCTTTGTTTGCCGCGCTTCTCGTATCCAAGGTGCGGGATTATGGCGATCTTCTGCTTGTCGTAGTGCGCCATGGAGACAAAGGCTTTCATGCAGGCGGACTAAATTTAATTTGAATAATTTATTTATTTTTTAAATTTAATAAAAACCAACCGGAATCGTCACCGAATCGGTGATGTCATCAAACGTTTCGTTAAAAAACAACTTGCGCATCTTGATCACCCCGTGCGCGAGAATTTGGACATCTTAAATTTTAAAAAAGTTTTTAAATTTTATTCTTTTCAATTCACCGGTCTTGCAGTAATCGGCGATTACTTCGCGCAGGAGGAACGGCGTATTGAAGTTCTCCCTGTGCCAGAGCTCAAGTTTCTTGCGCTCCTCGGGGAAATGGCCGCCTGGGTAGTACATCTCCAGCGGTGGCAGAGTGTCGAGCTCAGTGTCGTAATTTTCTTCCTGAAAGACAATTTAAACTTTTTATTTTTATTTTTTATTTTAAACTTACTTTGTTGAATTTGTGGGGGAAGTACTTTTTGTCTTCCACGCCCTCAATTTCAAGCCCGAAGGTTTTCACAAAGGCCGCCAGTTTTACTGGGATTAGCTTATAGCTAAAAAGTTTAATTAAATTTGGAATTTCAATTGATTATTTTACCTATCCCTGAACACAGTCGCCGTAAGGCCGCCCTTTTTGGGAGCGCGCAGCTCCAGCAGATGGTTTCCTTGACGGACGAGACTAGGTTTGACCCCCATTCTCAGCATCTCTCCGTAGATCAGGACGTGATCATAGCGAGAACCTTCAATTATTTATTTATTTTCTTCAATTTTTATTTATTTTGCTTTCTTCAAATTCTTGTTATCCTTTTTTAATCTCACCCGCGTGTGCGTAGGCGTATGTTGTGACGGAGATTGGCTTTTCGCCTTCCTCACCATAGCCGAGCATGTAATTGTTTTCAGCGTCGTTGTTGTTGTCACTTTCGGCGTCATCGGTTTCCTCGTCCACTATGTTGTTTTTGGCGGGGGCTCGCTTCCGCTTCCGCCGCTCCCCCGGGACAAGGCCAAGGACTTCGGCCTCAAAATTCAGCAGCCACTTTGTGAATGCCGCAAGCGGTTCGTCCACCCTGAAGTGCCGGTCCACGTCGGTGTTGTCGTAGTGGAAAGGGGCCCAGGAGTAGAAGCGCAGGGGCCCGCAGATAGCACAAGCCCGGTCCAGCTCCTGGTCCCACACCTCTTTCTCAATGCAACGCGTGCAAGTCACGTGGGCATAGCAGAAATTGACCTGTTTGTTTAAGAAAATTTCAAACTGAAAGGTTTTTTTCTAAATTACCTGATGTTTGAAGCGCAGGATCTCCGGATCCGGCTTGAAGTGCGTAGTGCACTCAAAGTCAAAGAAGATGAAGCGCTTCTCCTTCTTGGCTTTCGGCCGATAAGCCATGTAGCAATCCCGAGGGGCGTGAAACCCAAGGCATACCCGGCAGAATTTTTGACCGCAGATGTGCCCCTTTTGTTTGTCTTGGGCCTTAAAATTAAGACTTGCTAATTGGGTCAAAAGTAAAATTTACCCGAGCTATGTAAATCACTCCGCAGTCTATGCATTTCTTTGAACTTTTACAGATGGATTTTTCGGTCGTCGTCGTAGCTTTGCCGCACTTTACTTTGCAAGTGATCGTTTTAGCGTGATGTTCGTAACATTCCAAACTTTTGAAGGTCTGAAAATAAATAAATAAAACTTTATAAAAGTTGACTATTTAAATTAACCTATTACCTTATTGCACACTAAGCAACTTTCAAAGAAATTCCCATTTCTGATCTCGCAATTTCCTTTGAAGGCGCTTCCGACGCGTTGGCAGTTGTGGCACTTCCATTTACAACTTGCGTTATGCCGAGTTGGCCGCTCATATGGCATTTCGCACTAAATTGACATTTATTTTTGGGGTTTCTGCCCAGTAACATACCCCAAAGCAATAATTCCCTTTTTGGCTGAATAACCGCCCAGTCGCCTTAATTGCGTCATAGTGGCCTGCAGCCCCATCATCACCCTCCGTGAAGAGTACACAAAGCTCGTGTTGGTAGTCGGCCACATCAGATTTCCATGAAGGCTTCATTTTGCCCGTTGTTTCAAAGCAGAAAAGCCGAAACATTCCGGGATGTAGGTGTTCATAAAAAGCCTTAAAATAAAATATTATTGCTGAACTTACTATTATTTTTAGGCCAACACGCCTGAATTCTTTCTCCGTAATCCACAACAGAATAAAAGGGCTGGGCCAAATCAATGTTGCATGCTCTGCACAAAACGCGCACATCCTTGAGTTGCCTTGACGCATCGCGTTTATATTCGTAAAACCGTTGCCGAGTAAGTATAAATTTCATGCGCAGAAATTCAAAAGCCCGAAAAAGGCAAAGATTGTCGGTGTTCGTCAGTTCGTACGCGGCCCCTTGATGGATGTTGTAGCTGATGTTAAACTCCTTGGGACCCCCTTTGCCGGACAGCTTTTTTCGCTTTCCGCCGCTGTCTATCGCAGTGATGTCAATCACGAACGATTCCTCGCAAATCGACGGCCTTTCCTTAGATTTGTTGCTTTGGTCAACCATCTCAAAGCGCGTCAAAATGGTTTCGGCCGTTGTATTGTCGATCTTCTTGAAATGCAAAGCAATTTCGTAGTCAAGGTGTCGCGCTGACAATAGGAAGATGAAGTGATCGGCCACAATTTGCATTCCTTCCGCGCCTTTCACTGCGTAGGCCAAGCTCATGGAGAAGAGGGCCTTCAAAACGTCCTCGGGGTATGCAGAACCCCAGATGAAGTTGAGCATAAAGCGGCCGATAAATCGAAATGCTTGAACAAAAAGAAAACTTCAAAATGCTCTGTTGTTAATATTCAAAAAACTGTTCTTATTTTAAAATATTTAATTAAAATAAACAAATGCGAAGATGCGTTAAGAAATTTTTGGGGGAAAATGCGAGAATATTTTTTGTTTTTTGAGGGGGAAATTCAAATCCAGGACGATGAAAGCGATTTTATTTGATTAAAAAAATTTTTTAAAATATTTAAAAACTCGCGCAGTGAAATTGAAAAATTTATTTAAATAATTTAAAAAAGTCGCGCAGGTTGAATATTTAATTTTAAAAATAATATTTGCTCGCGCAGGGGATTGAATTTGGCTGATGGTTGAAACCCCCCTCAGTTACTACTGCAGTGGAAACAGCGTAGGAGATTGAAATTTCCTGATGGCTGCAACCCCCCTCACTGACTACTGGCGTCATTTTTCACTATATAGGGACAATTAGTGGCCATTGCTCTCAATACACCATAGCCAAGTGGCTAGTGCCCTCGTCTCTCTCGCAGTGGAAGCGAGAGTTCGGATCCTCGCAGCAGCAAATGAATTTTTCGGATTACAAATATTTTGGCAAAGTCAAAAAAGTCGCGCAGGCGCGCAAGTGAAATTTTAAGATTTAAATTTCAAAAAAACTTGCGCAGGCTGCGCGAGAAACTCGCGCAGTGGAAAAAAAATTGAAGAATTAAAATAATATATATTAAATAAAGTCGCGCAGGAAAAATTTGCATAAAGTCGCGCAGTGCGCAAGATGTTCAAACGTCTTAAGATTTCAAATTTCGAAAAAACTCGCGCAAGGTGCGCGAGTAACTCGCGCAGTGAAAAAAAATAAATAAAAGAATTAAAATAATAAGTATTAAATAAAGTTGTTCGGGGAAAATTTGCATAAAGTCGCGCAAAGTGGGCGAACGGGTTGCGCAGGCAAAAAATTTGCATAAATTCGCGCAGGGGCGCAAAAGGCCTCGCTGAGTTCCAAAAGGTGTGGCATCTGCGCGAGAACCTTTTTAATAGGCGTGGAAGGGACGCAACCACCATTAATTCGGTGTTTTCAATTAATTAATTATTATTCATGTACAATTTATTTTTATTTCTTTTCCCCACACCTTTAAACCGTCCGCTGTTAGCTTGTGCCGCTGCCAAACACATCCATTCGTTTCCATTGAACTGCTCGACGTCGAGATTCTTGTTGATGAACGGGTCTTTCCGTCCTGCTCGCGCGGGTGTTTTTGGTTGCGCAGACACCTGAAAAACTCTCAAAAAGTTAGAATTTGTTCGCTGTAAAGACCTAAACAAAACCCCCCCAGTTCCCTTACCACTGGTGCCGCCTCGATCGGATGTTGCGCGGTTGCAGAATCAGCAAATTGAGCTGCTGATCCCAAAAAATGGTTGTTGTCGGCTGCCATGGGATAAGGCCCATCCAAAGTTGGGGGTCCCTCGTCGTCAGAAATATCCATTTTTAAAAGATTATCTAAAAACAATAAATGAAATTTATAGATAAAGTTGGGATTTAAATATTTTGAAATTTTATGATTTTATAAAAATAATTCTAATCATTATTATATTCCCATTCACGCTATGTTGCTGCGACCAAGTGAATGACTTGTTTAATGAACACTCTTAGAACGTTTACCAATATTAAAAAATTTGGATGCAAAATAAACAAAGCCAATGTTATAAGGTATCAAATTTCAATCAAAAATATTTGCAATTTTTTATTTTTTACTTTACGATTTTCCTATTTTAAGAAATTTTTTAATCGATCTTATAAATATATTTTTTTACATTACTAAATAATTTTGTATTTTATGAATTTATTAAATATATTTAATATTAATTTAAAAATTAAAAAATAATATCTGCTCGCGCAGGGGATTGAACTTTGTTGTTGGCTGCAGACCCCCCTCACTTACTACTGGCGTCATTTTTCACTATATAGGGACAATTAGTCGCCATTGCTTTCAATACACCATGGCCAAGTGGCTAGTGCTCTCTTCTCTCTGGCAGTGGCAGCGGGGGTTCGGATCCTCGCAGCAGCAAATGAATTTTTCGGATTAAAAATATTTTGGCAAAGTCAAAAAAGTCGCGCAGGCGCGCAAGTGAAATTTTAAGATTTAATTTTCGAAAAAAGTCGCGCAGGGTGCGCAAAAAACTCGCGCAGTGAAAAAAAAAAAAAATTGAAGAATTAAAATAATATATATTAAATAAAGTCGCGCAGGAAAATTTGCATAAAGTCGCGCAGGTGCGCAAGATGTTCAAACGTCTTAAGATTTCAAAAAATTTAAAAAATTTTGAAAAAGTCGCGCAGTGACCCTGCCAATAGGTTTGGGCTCTGGGACTCACTTGGCCGGGCCTCAGATGGCCTGCGCTCGCTTGGCAGCCTGGCGCTCAATTGGCGCCCCACCCCCTCCATAGGTTTGGGCTGCTACCGTAATCCGGACAAATGGAGGGTAGTAACTACTCAAACTCAGAAGTTGGAGTCCTGGTTGTTAAGAGAAAATAAACTACAAAATCCCCTAAGGATCTCAAAAGACCACAAAAATCCGCAAATCACATTTCAAAAAAACCGCATTGGCCTTTCGAAAAACCACATCATGAGGAAAAATCCGCAGCTATCGGAACCCTGGTTCTGGATGTTGCTTTAAAGGATGTCAGCTAACAAAAAGAAAAATATAAATCAATAAGAAATCCCGTATTTATTCAAATTTTACATACGCGAAAATCGCTTTTGTATTATTAATATTGACTAATTCTTTTTTTATTTATTATATCGTAAGAATATTTTTTTTAAATTGGGGGGTAATTAAATTTTTCCACAATTAATTTCTGTGGCTAAAGCCGCAATCCCGTTGTGACTTAGCCAGCCCATGCATGACCATGATGAAAGAGAAGAATGTAAGAAAAGTAAAAAAAAGAATAATTTCATTTCAAAAAGAAAAAAGAAAAACTCCATCTTTTCACGGGTTCACATAAAATATTCTAGACACACACATTTGATGTCCATGTGATTTACAACCAACCAAATATGAACAAAAATCAAGCAATTGCTAGAAATTGATTTAGCAATGTTAAAATTTGGTGTATATATTAATTACTTTCTATTATTAGTTAACTTGATTCTTAATTATTCTTTTGAATATTAATATTTGTTTAACGAACATTCGTTTTGAAATTTATTTATTTTTAATAATCTAATAATTCGGTTCTTTATCATATTATTTTTTTCAATATTAATATGTATTTATTATTTTTTTTTAATATATTGACGAAGTAAATAAATATGTAAATTCTTTAGACATTATAATGCATTGTTGGTTTTATAAATTTATCTTTATTTTAATTTTTTAGAAGAATACGTCTTAATATTTACTTTTTATTTAAAGTTTTATAATATTCGTTTAAAAGTATTTCTTTTTTATAAATTCGTTATCTGTCAATACATTTTTTATTACGGTAAAATTACACGCTATCAATATAAATTTTGTATGTTTTTGTTTTGTTTAAAAATAATTTACATTGTTGACGGCAGTAGTTGATCAAGACCTGGTACGCGCATGCCAGGCCGAGTTTTTGGAGATTTTTCCATTTATTTAAAATAAATGTTAATAATCATTTTCGTATTTTTTTACATAATGTAATTTTTTATTCCTTGTTAATTGATCTTGGATCGAATATTGTTTTTATAAATTTATTAGCTTAAGTCATTTTTAATAACCTTTTAATACATTTTTGTATTTATTATAAATTTTTTTCTTTATTTACTTTTACGAACATTCGTTTTAAAATTTATTTACTTTTAATAATCTAAAATTCTGTTGTTTATCATATTTTTTTTTCAATATTAATATGTATTTATTATTTTAATAAATAGATTTGATAATTTTTAAGTTTAAATTCTAAAAACGACAATATCTTAGTTCACCCGAATGTTTTGTCATTTGCTGAATCTATTGCTTGAGTTTAGGTGGTATATTAAGACTTGTAATTAACCCTTTTGTAAATACTTATGTTTTTTATCATCACTTATTTTTATATATTGACAAAGTAAATAAATATAATCCTTTAGACATTATAATGCATTGTTGGTTTTATTATAATTTAATTTTTTAGAAGAATACGTCTTAGTTTTTTAAAACTTTTTATTTAAAGTTTATATAATATTCGTTAAAAAATATTTCCTTATAAATTCGTTATCTGTCAATACTAACATGAATATTGCCGCGTTTGTTATTTTTTATTACGGTAAAATTAACATGCTATCAATATAAATTTTTGTATGTTTTTATTTTGTTTAAAAATAATTCACATTGTTGCCGGCAGTATTGAATCAATCAGCAAGAGCACATTCCAAAAGGAAGTGCCTTTGAATTAATTACAATGCGCTAAAACAAGAAAATTTGTCGATGTTTCGCCTGTTTGTAGTTTATATGCCATTTTTGGCTGATTTGATCACGATTAAGACCCGGAACGCGCATGCCAGGCCGAGTTTTTGGAGTTTTTCCATTTATTAAAAAAAATATCGATACTTCTTACCTTATATAATGTAATTTTTTATTTTCCTTGTTAATTTTAATTTTGGATCGAATATTATTTTTATGCGATTTATTAGCTTACATTTTTAATAATCACTTGTTCTTTATTTACTATTAATTCATTTTAACTTGACTTTTCGACGTTATTGGGCAACTTTAATTTTTAATGCAATTTTTTAATACAACATAACCAATTTAAACTAGATATATTATATTACAGTCTTAAATTTTATAAATAATAATAAATCTAAGTTTCTGGTTTTATTACATTAGCGGCCAGAGCATCAAATGTTTAATGTTTTATTTTTATTTAAATTTTAGAATTCAGCTTTTCTCTGCTGCTTGATAGAGATGTTGGCTTCTTGAGTCATTTATCAATATGATTATTTGTTTTTATATTTATTGCAATCTTGGTTTAATATTGATAAATTATTTATTGTTAAGGTACAAATTTTCAAAGCTTATCACGACATTAAATTACAGAAGTCCGTCAGATAAGTTTTTTTAATTCATTTTTGGGTTGTATTTATCTCACACTAACTTTTAATTGTTAGTTTATTTATCAAAATTTGATTGCATTTTTTTTTATGTTTGATAATTTTTAAATTTTTTGTTCTAACATTTGCATACTTTTATTATGTTCAACCCTGAGAATTGTTTTAAAATACGCCATTTAATAATTGTTTTTAATTATCCATTAAAGTATTAATCGGATTTAAAAAGCATTTAACAATGTTTAACTAAAAATTGAAATCAAAAACTCGCCACTTTATGTTTATCCAGTTCTTTGCCTGCCCGGCAAAGCCGTTGATTGGTAGCATAAATTTGTTTTACTTGGGTTTCTGCTTTATTTTTTGACTGTTGTAGCATTACATTTAAAATATTTCTTGGTTTATTTTAAACATTTTGTTTACTTTATTTGTTCTCACAATTTACATTTTATTTATTTTGGAGCGAGTATTAATACGTGCGGTGAGCGGCTTCATTTTGTACGGCAATGACTTGGGTTTCTGCTTTATTTTTTGACTGTTGTAGCATCATATTTAAAATATTTTTTTGTTATTTTAAACAATCTTATTATTTTGTTTACCTTATTTTACATCTCACAAATTACATTTTATTTGATAGTCTTTATTTCAGAGCAAGTATTAATTTGTGCCGGTGAGCGGCTTCGAAAAGTTGCTGTTTCTTTGTTGTTCTTTGTTGAGCTCGCCCAAAGATTTTTTGGTTTACTCTGTTCCTTAGCAATTTTTAACTGAAGACGATATTATAATATTTTAGATCATTAATTGTACATTAAATTAAACAATTTTTTCACTTACAATTTATTTTCAGCTTACACAATGACAATCTCGTTTTCTTCACATTCCAAAGTTGCTTTACTTAGCTGATATGCTTTGTGAGAATTTTTTAAATTCTTTTTTTTTAGATAATTGATTATTATTTAATTTAATCTGATTTTTTCAAAACTTTTAAGTTTAAACTGCATCGTTTTTAATTGGTTTTACTTAGAGAATTGAATGTTTATTTGTGCTGTCAAATATTGGATGAACGCCGACAAACTTTACACCAATAAATGGACGAATATGAACGAATAAATGGCGAACGGAAACAAAAATGACGCCCGGCATCACATTTTATTGATTGTTGTAGAAACGCAGACTCATAATCGCATCAAAGAAAGAGGCGAAAGTGGGGCCCCAATTATTCAACATTATTTAAATATTAATTAAAATTCCCCGTGTTTTTAAGATATTTTTTATTGTTGGAATAAAATTTCATCAACTCATTAATATTCATATAATCGGTAAATGGAAGCCAATACCCACGCTCAAAAAAATATCTATTGTACAAAAATGGGCTTGGACCCAAAACCAAAAAACTTGTGGTCCAATCAAAAAAATGAACATAAAATTTTTTTGCTGCTCATTTATTTTATTATTATATTGGCATATGAAACGATTGTTAGAATTTACAAATTTTCTACAAGGATTTTTGAAAATTTATTTAATATGAAGTGATCTCTCAAAAACTCGATAATATGTAGTACGCTACAAATCAAACCAATTAATCGAATTTGCAATTTTATGGCTTACTCAAGGCCCAACTTGGTTTTTATTGTCGGTGCTGGACAAATTAAAAAAACAACTAAAGTCTATAAAATAAAGGACCGATTAGCGAAAATCTAAGGATTTTTAGGTCTTTTTTTTACAAAATTGTTCTACCAATTATTGAATAGTTCTCACTAATATTGTTTTAAAATTTCGGCGTTAATTACACAAATTTTTCTCCAACACGCGTTTTTCATGGAATCGAATGAAAAGCTTCATCAATTGCAATTTTGTTTCAAAAATCCGCATAGTTTTTAATTTATGATTTCTTTTTACTTTTGTCAAATTTTCGATATTTCGCTTTTTAAAAAAATAAAAAATGATTTTGGAGCGACGACCGGATTAGATAATTAATCTTTTAATTCTGATTGAAATTAATCTCTCTTTAATAAATGCGCCAATCATCTTAATAAAATTTGTCGAATTTTTTAAGTTTAATTTTTTAAACGATGAAATTTTTTTAATTAAATAGAAACATGCGTTTTTATCTCTAACTTGCGTAATTAATTCAACCTGAATTTATAATAAATCCGTTCCCTAATAATCATGATCAGCAATCCTCGTTTTTCTCGCATATTAAACCGCTTTTTCTTTTCTCAATTCTGGCTGACCATTTGAATTTAAGAGCTCAAGTATTTGTCAATTTTTTGCCGTTGTCCTATCCTTTTTTTAATTAATTAAGTCGTTTATTTTTTTATGCATTTTTTTGCAGATTGTACACCGCGCTACAGAAAACTAAAAAATTATATCAAAAATTTTGCAACCATTTTCAAGGTATTCGCTTTTTAGTTTGGTTTTTAATTAGTTGGCATTTATTGTTTATTTAATTAACAAAAAGACAGTAATTGATCATTTAAAATTGTTGTCATATTATGAATTAAAGTTTATTATTTTGTTATTTGAATTTTTTTTGACGTGCCCGTTATTCATTGGCGTTATACAATCTTCTTTGAAAATTTTCGGCATTTGGTTGAAACTAAATAAATGAGATTTTTTACATGAATTTTTTAAAATTTTGCTTAATGTCATTTTCTTCTTATAAGATTTTTGTTTTGTTACGTATGATTTTACCGATTTTTATTCTTAAATCGTTTTTTCGTGCCGGACGTAATTCTGAATTCTTGGTTTTATGCTTGTTGTTTTTTTCTTATTTTCTTTAATCAAATAAATTTTTGTCAAAAAAATTTTAAATTAAGTTTTTTAAGTTGTTTAAATTTTGGGTCTTATTAATTGGATTTTTTAGCATTTTAAATCATTTTAAATTGTATTATATTTTAGAACAAAACTAATTTGCATTCATCTATAAATATAATACTTTGCAATCAAATCTCGTGACAAATGCCTCGAAATCTTCAATTCTTGTGGCATTCGCGTCATTCTTCAAATGCGTTTGTCTTTTCGTGAACGAATTCATTTTAGTTTTTAGATTTTAAATCTAATATGATCATAAATAAATTGGTTAATTTATTATTAAATGTTTATTAAGTTTAAAAACACAATTTTTGTTTGTAAAGCAACATTGAGCTACTTGAAATTCATTGTTCCAGGACCAAATTTTTCTTTACTAACTCTATTATGGAATGCTCTGCTATTAGCGTATTATTAGAATTTAATAAATTTAAATTTCCAATATAGAATAATTTATCCTTTCGTAAACGAATATTAATTAATTCTGTAAAAATATTTATTTATTTAATGTTGAATTCCGTCCGCTTGCTTAAATAGTGGGTGGTTGTTTCCTTATTGATTTTACTATTCATATTCCGTTGAAATTCTACTTATTTAATAATTTCTTTTTATTTTAAAATTAAAATATTAGATTTTGTTTAGATTAATGATAAAGAGTCAGTTAAAAAGTATATTTTTATTTTAATACATATTCTTTATAGCTTAGACCAAGAATGAACGGAATCCGTTAAAGTCAAATCGGCTTGTCGAGAGATTGGTCGAACTTATTCATAAATATTATTCGTCTTAAATCGTTTTAGTTTATAAAACTAAAGATTAGTCATTTTGTTATGTTACTTAATTTGGTTCAATTAATGATTTATTTTATTTTGGATTAATAATTAATTTTAACATATACATGTTTTTCAATAATTTTTTATTTTTGTCTTTATATAAATTTGGAAATAAAAATATTTTTAATTGTTTTGATACGCAATTAGAGTTTTTAATAGTTTTGGTAAAATAATTTTTCATAAAATCAATGATCATTTTAAATTAATTTCTTTAGTTTTATGCATTTTTAATTTTCAGCTTCATGCTGCCTTTCATGATGTTGAAGATTCGTATGCCTTTTTTCCTTTTGTTTAGTGTAGTCGTTGATGTATAACATATGCTTTTTCATTGCACTGAACAACAAACAAACAAGGTTAATCGAGGACGCACATCAAATCGAATGAAATCGATTTTTTCTCATTAATTTATATTTAAAACACTCCTCAATGCGATTCCTTTTGTGTTCAAATGAATACAAATTTGATTTTTCCTACTTTGTGTTACATTTTATTTTTTAATACCTACAAGTTTTTTTATTAATTTTATAAAAATTTTAAATTATCATTTTTGGTATAGTATTAATCGTGCTTTTTTGATCATTCAATTAGGCCAACAATCTATTTTGATTTAAATTTATATGTTTTATTCTCACTTGAGGTAGGTAGAATAATTTGCAATTTTTTCTTTTTTTTGCTGGTTAGATAAAAAAATGAATATTTTAGAAAATAAATATAAAATCATGAAGAATTAAAGAAGAAAGAATATCCTCCTTATTTGTTTGCAGCGCTTTAAAGCATTTAATCGTTTTTCTAAAGAAAATTATCTCTTCTCAGCGTCGTCCGACTGTGACGACTGAGTGAAGTGTGACGAATCGTCTGTTGACGGACGACACATTTTTGGACACGGTGTCCGATTTTCCATTTACGGTGATAATCGGCCTCGTTAATTTGACTTTGTATGCTGGAACGTCGTCTCCAGTCTTGTAAGTCACACGCACGTTGGTGCGAATAGGAATAAGTTAAGTAAATTTATTATCACAAATTGTTTTATTTTAAATTTTTACTTATTTTTTTGTTAGTTTTTAAAAATTTCAATATAAATGGTTTAAAATCAGTATTAAATTAGCAGGAAAATTTATTGCTTTTTTACACCCTAGCTTATTTATTTTCTTCTAACTCGGATCTCGTTGATTTCTTTGGGTTTTGACGTAAATTCATTTTCTCATCTTTTTACTTTAAGAAAATTTTAAATTAGGCTTGCATTTTTGTTGTTCTTTTATTAAATAGTGAAAATAAGTTATTTACATTTTTATAAGTAATTTATTGATTGGGAAATTAATTAATTAGTAATTTTTTGTTGTTGTTGAAATGCTCAATATAAATAAATTGTATATTACACAAACATCATATTATATTAAATTCTTAAAATTGTTTTTTGTAGTTTTTGTTATAAAACGCACGATAATAAAATTAAAATTTGATTCAATTAAATAAAGTATTTATAGTAAAAATTATACAGACAAGGAATTTTTTTTGTTAATGTATCATAATTATTAAAAATTTTTAGTTTGTTAAATAAAGACTTACAGAATTACTAATAATTTATTTATTGAGTTTTTTTAATAGCAATAAATAATTTTATATTTCATTTAACAATACTTTTATTTTGGCGAATATTAAAATTAATTAATATTTAAATTTACTTTTTAATAAGATGTGGGTTCAATTAAATATCGTAGTTTTTATCATGATTTATAATTTGTCAATGTTTCAATGCCTTAGGTATGAGGGTTGTCTTTCGTATATAGCTTAATTTTAAATTGCAATAATGTCGTGGTTTTTGTTGAGTTTGATAGCACTAAACCGCATAATCCACAGTTACGACGACGTCACTCTAGTGCCCCAGATTCTCTTTTTTCCTGTCGCCATTAGCTCGTAGGTGACCAAGCGAAAGTTGCCGCATCTTCATTTAATTTTTATTTTGTTATAAGTAACTTTATTATTCTATCTTATTGGTAGTTTTTGTATTTTATGTTTTGCCATTTTAATTTTCTTCGAACTTTTGAACTCAATGTCATCCATATCCATTATTTTTATTTTGTCGAATGGTTTTGTAATTTTTTTATTTTATTTGTTATTTTTTCACTCAAAACCCAGAATTTAATTTAAATTTTAAAGATTAATATAATTTTTTGTTTTATTTTTGACCAGCGTCAAATTAATGATTAATTCTTTTTAAAATCACAGGTCGAAGTGACTTTTGTCTACAAATAAAAATTGTTTACATTTGCATGGTTATTTTAATTATAACTAGTTTTACGATTTGTATTAGTGTGTAATGTTATTTCTTATTTATTTATTTATAAATAGATTATTTTTATTCATGATTAAATGAATATCAATAGCTTTATAGGTCTGTAAAGCTGTCACTCATTCCTCTGCATATTTCAACTGGACGGTTCAGCTCAACGAGTGAAGGACCTGATTTGAGTGCGATTCGGGCCGTCTCTGCAAGTAAGTGCAGAACTTTCACTGGGACCTGTTTCCTAATAAATTTTTTTTTGTATTTTTAAAACATGAAATGTTAAAGTTTTGTAAAAAAATTTGTTTTAAGGTTTCTCTAAATTTCATATTATAACTTTAGGAAATTAACTTTAACTATTTTTTGATTTATATAAATTTTTTTTTTGTTTATTTTTAACTTAATTTTTTTATGATAAAGTTTTGTAACCAACCCGTGGTTTAAAGGTTTCTATTTGCTCCTTTTGATGATGAATGATCGAAGACAGAGCACTAACCAGTGCGAGTGGGGGGGGGATGTTTTTCTTTGTTCTGGTGATAATATTTCCATATTATGTTTTATTTCATTTACAGTGAATGATTCCAATGTCCAGTTTCTTGACTTTTTTATATTTCTCTTTAGTTTTAATTCTATCTTTTTTTCATAAATAAATTTGTTGGCTTTTTTCGCTTTTTTTATTTTTGTAAATCGACCCAAAATCATTTTTTAGTATAATAATTTATATTATTTTTATTTGTGTTAAAAATTTTTGTATTTGAATTATTAAATGAGAAAAAATATAAAATTTTATTATATTGTATTTGCTTAAATATGTGGGTTTCTTTGTTTCTCGTGGTATAAATTCAAAACATTTATGTAAAATTTTATCGATCCAAATAATTTAATATTCTTTACGAGCGAAAATTGCCGCATCCTCATTTAATTTTTATTTTGTTATAAGTAACTTTTAATATTCTATCTTATTGATAGTTTTTGTATTTAAAGAGTTATTTTTCTTTTTTATTTTGAACGCAATGTCATCCATATCTGTTAAATTTTTTTTATTTTGTCATTTTTTACTCAAAATATATAATTTATTTGAAAATTTTTAAAGATTAATATAATTTTTTGTTTTATTTTTGACCGGCGTCAATTAATGATTAATTATTTTTAAAATTACAGGTTGACGTCATTCTTTAGCATCTCTGGTGATGGATGCATTAAAAGGACTAACCAATGCCGCGAATGTTGTTGATGCGTTCCTCATCCCGTAAGAAACTGCGCAAAGCCCCAATAATTATTTAGGTTATTTTAATTATAACTAGTTTTACGATTTGTATTAGTGTGTAATGTTATTTCTTATTTAATTATTTATAAATGGATTATTTTTATCCATGACTAAACGAATATCGAATGAAAGTTAATGAAAGAAGCTTAATCTCATTCTTTAATTTGCAGGACACAAAACAGTTGTATTAATTAAATCTTTAAAGATAATAAATTTGGTTCTTTATATTTGGTTCGCTGTGACTTGACCAAATGGCGAAAGAAGCAGAAATGATCTAAAGCGGCAGCTGCTGCTGCTTTGATCTTAAATAAAAATCTTGTTTTATTTGCTCCTTTTGACGATGAAGATTCTTTGTTCTTGAAGTTGGCAATAGTTGCCTTTAACTCTAATGCTATACAGAGCTTATTTTTAATTTTGCAGATTTTAAATTTATGGTTTGATGAAAATTTTTTCACTCAAAATATATAATTTATTTGAAAATTTTTAAAATATAATTTTTTGTTTTATTTTTGACCGGCGTCCAATTAATAATAAATTATTAACGTTTAAATCCACTTGGATACAAAATGGGTTTTTTCAAATCTTTAAGAGAAAAATAGATATAATCTAATTTAATTATTAATTCTTTTTTTATTGCTTTGCTCATAGTCTTTACGTCATTTTTGATATCATTTTATTCATTCAGTTTGGATTTCTAAATTTTTTAAATATTTTTTTCTTTTCAATATTTATTTAGTGAATTTGGGGCAATCCTTTTAGTTAAATTTCCTTTTCGCTACCGTAGCGACCGACATATGTACCTTTTTCAATTTATATTTTATGTGTTTTCTATACTTTAAGAAACATTTAGACATAGCGGCAAGTATTGTGTTAAGGCCCGGGGCTAGTCTCAGAATGCCAATCGGGTTGGCAAATAACAAAACACAATAGCGAATTCCTGTAACAAAATAATATTAAATTTTATTCTCGCCTCTCCATTGTTGTTTTTAATATTTTAATATTTATTAGAGACCGGACTGGACCTGGATCCAGACCAGGATTTTCCAGGACTCCTGATCCGGAATCCAGGTATTTCAACGACCCTGGTTCCTGGATCTGAATTTTTTCTGGATTTTTAATCCAGAAAACGCAGATCCAGGTCATTTCCAAAATCCAAATCCAGATCCAGGTCTGGGATTTTTCAAAATTCCGGGCTCTTATATTTATAGCTAAACTAGAGCTGCCTGTTTTTTTAGTTTGTTTACCATTTTATTGTAAAACATTACTAAAAATTGGTTTATTTTATAAAATTAAACCTTCGTTATTTAACATAGTAATTTTTGCCTTCATTTTTTTATTATTTTATTACTAACGACTTTCTCATATATTTGTATTATATTTATTGCAATCAAAAATAATGTTGCTTTGAGCTTGAACACTTTTTTTCTTTGACATTATTTTTAATTCATTTATGTTAAATCTATTTTTCAACTTTCTTTACTATTTGAAGTGAGAAATCGTAATATTGTACAATTTAAATTAGAAATTAATACATTCTGATACTCAAATTCGAATGATATTAATTTAAACCTTCAGGTTAATATTACAATTAGTAAAACAAATTTGATTTCAAGTTGAAATGAGTGAATGAAATAGTAATTGCCAAATTTACATTGAATGGATATTTGATTTCGGCTCCAAAACCCGGATTCATAAGCAGAAATACGTTACACTGGCAATTTCATGAAAAAAATTTAAAATTTTGAATATTCCTTTTTTGTTCAATTGTTTCTAAGAAATAATAATCAGAATATATTCAAAATCTATGAAACAATCAAAATTATATTATTCTGCTATTATTTTTTAAACACCTTTGATTCAAACGTTTAAGACGGTAATAAAAATGATATTTTTTTATTTAAATTATTTTTACCTACTATTTATATAGCAATAAATTTCTTAAAGGTTATTGCGACCACCAAAGAGATTTTTAGAAAATGTTTCGTAGAAAACTTTTAACAATTTTAAATTAGAAAATTTCTCGCTATGATTATTATAATCAAATTGTTTTTAAGATGATATCAATTTATTATTCTTGAATATAATTTTAGTACTTGTTTGTTGTCATCGGAAGCATCACGCCTTCTATGGAGACCGCTCTCGTGCGGCTCGTTCCTCCACTTTTATTTATACATTTTATTGAAGCAAATTTTATTTCACAATTTTCTTTATAAAATATTAAAAAGAGATAATAATTAATTATAATCATTGTGAAAGCCATTAAATTAACAATGAACTTATTTTAATCCTCTTTATTTAGAAATCAATGATGAAATTTTGAATTAGATAATTTTAAAGATTTCCCCGCTGTGTGATTTGATTGACGGACCCTAAAAGAGGAGCCCTCGTCCGAGCCCGCGATGCCCCTGCAGCGTCAGAGGTTTTTTTTATTTTAATGGCATTCATTCATTATGCATTACTTGTGGCATTATATTTAAAACTTTTGGCCACATTTTGCGCACATGTTTTCATCCGTTAATTTTCGACGACATTGGAATCTCCTTGGCTTTTACATTTTTTCACAGTTATCAATTTTGCGCTTTTACATTTCACACAATTAATTTATCACGCAAGGTCTTAAACATAAAATACTAATTAATAGTTTTAATTAAAAATTTAATATTTTAACTCTGGCATCAATTTTTTCATTTATTTTAAAATTGTTTTTGCAGCTATAAGCAAAATTTCTCAAACTTTTAATTTTACACAATTTCCTCTTCTTTATTATTTTTCAAAAACAATTATTTGGCTGTCAGGCAATTTGTAGCTTTTTAATTCTTTAATAACAAAACTGCACGCACACACTACAAACTGAAAATTTTATTATTTTTCACAGATAAGTTATCATTTTTTAAATACGCAATTGTTCAAACATTTACTGCTTAAATTAATTTTCTTATCTTATCGTTTCTTTTCAATTGTTGTTTTTCACAGCCAGCTTGAATGATTTTGATTGACATAGCAGTATGGTTTTTTAGTCTACATTAAATCTTTTATTTAAATATTTAGCGTGCTGCTGACCTTTTCAACGTAAACTAAAACTTAATTTATTAAAAAACCATAAGAGTTAGATAAATAGCAAAAAATTCATATTTAATTCACATTAAAATTTAAGATTTCTTTTAAAAGAAACAGAAATCATTTTTTGCTTTATATTTTTTGCATTATAACTGATAAATTGATTAAATAATTAAAATCCATATAAAAACGTTAAATTTCTGCTTTTTATTAATTTTTGCAGCAGAATCCATTAAATTCAGCGCAATTATATTTTAATTGTCGAATTTAATTGACAAAGTCGATCCTTTAAATTATTTAATTGTCAGAGTCGGTTCATCTTTGAATACGTGCCGTTCACCAGCCAATCGCAAAAATTCTCTTTAACCAATTTGTTATTTTATTTTAGTGATAAAGATGATTAATTTTGAGATTTAAAAAAGAATATTAATGAACTTTAATTTAAACAAAACTTTGAATTATGATTTAGTATTAAAGTTAACATAATTTAATATTTTTATCAAAGTTTATGAACAAAACATATTCGTATTTAAACAACGGAGTTTTAGTTTAGACATGTCTAGAAGATCATCGGTAGTGTAGTATTGGGCAAAATGTTCTTTAAAATTATTAATTTAATTTGTTTTTAATACAAATTAAGAGTTAAAAAAGTATTTTTATAATCAATCTTAAATTTTGCAGCAATTGCTAAAACAATAATTTTGAACATATTATAATTGAATAATAATTTTTTGTTACTTTTCTATATTAATTAATTTTTGGGTTTTAATGGAAATAAATTTTATAATTCTTTGACACGCATCGACGTGCTCACAAGCTTTTTCACAATTTGGACATTCCTCTCGTGATATCCGTGTTGTCGGACATTTTTATTTAAATATATATATTTTTTAATTTTAGGTTGGCTGTTCAACTATTTTTGTTTATTGAGTGCAATTAGATTTAATTAGCAGTTTATTTTGCATATTACCGCACTAGCGAATTGCATTTCAAGCTGATTCTGTTAATGTTTAGGATCATATAAAACCCTGTAAAAAGAATTTGTAAAAAATTGTTCATCTTATTTTTTACCTTATATTAAAGAGACCGCTTCAGGAAATGTAATTTGAAACAAAAATTAAGATAAGATACGTTAATTTTTATAGATCAAGTCACATCTTTAACCATTATTTTTTTAAATCATTCCTATTCTTTGTCGAATATTTTGTTAAAAATTTCAAGCCACTTTTTCGTCGTATAATGTTTTTAAAATATAAAACCTGTTTTTATATAAAAATATCATTCGCTTCATGTAGATTTTTAAAAAGTAGATTTATCAGCAATTTTTTTATTAAAATAACCTTTTTTTAAATATCAAGCCGTTTCTTCGCCGTATCATTTGGTGAACCATATTTATTTATTTTAGAGTAATAATACATGAAATTAGTCATGCTCTGGCTTTACTGACACTTATGCAAATGTATTTATTTTATTTTGTTTATTTTCTTTGAAGGGAATTGATTTTTAATCGTTACATATGTATTGATAACTCGATACCAGCAGATTTTTGTTAATTTAATTTTAATCTGAGACTTATTTACTTTTGCCAAACTTTTTACAATTTCAATTTCCATGGTAATCAGATGAAGCTGAATACTCAGAATATTTTTAATCATTGAGAATGGGGAAATAAATTAAAAATATTGTGCCTTTTAGGCGTAGTTTTTTTAATTATTATAATGTTCCCAAAATTCCTAATAATAGTATTTTAATGAATTCTAAAATAATTTTTGACTAAATTCTTTACATTGTTTAATAACAAGAATTTTAGTTTTCATGTGTGATGGTATTGAAAATTTACACTTACACTAAACGGGATTAGCAAATACCCGATGAATGGCAACTATTGTAGATTTTAATGTTGATTTAAGCAAATAGAATAATGGCATTGATTGATAATATTTTGTTTTATTATCAGTTCAGCTGAAATTTAGGCTTTGCTATTTATTATTTTTCCGTTGGTTTTGCCGATGGCGAGTTTTAATAATTTTTAATAGCTAAATATCTACAGAATGTATTTATTTTATAGAAAAGGAGTTATGATGTTTGAAAGACGTCGAAAATGGCTTGGGGGGGGGAACACGCAGTACCGGGGGAAAGGTCAGTCAGTGATCAGTGCCGATCGAAGGATTAGATAGATAGTAAATTATATATTATCTGTTATTTGCCTAATAATTAAAAGATGTATTAGATTATTTTTCAAAAATCATCTATCGAAATTTGATTCTATCCTCAAAAACCTCTACTTCACTATATATGCATTTTATTTTTTCCTTTTCAATTTATGATTTTATTTCAATGAATGCTAAACTTATACAATTGTACACATGAAATTGTTTTATTTAATTGTCTGTCAGAATAAATATTAAATACTTTGGAATTAAAAAAAATTGTACCTATTAATTTTAGTCATTTGATGTCATTTTATTCATTCAGTTTGGATTTGTTTAATTTTTTTCTTTTGAATTTATTCGATTTTTGTTGTTATAACTCAAGTGGACTTTTAACTTGTTTTCGAGCTGCTGAAGTTTCTTGATAGTGCTGTTCTTCCGTTTGGTTTAAAGCAGTATTTAAATGAATGATAATTACACTTTGTAATCAAATTTAGAAAAAAGATATTTCCATAATATTTATATATACTTAATTATATTTACATTATTGAATTAGTTTATTATTCTTTGGCTTTTTATTTTATACAATACAACATATTTATTTGATTTACTTATTAGTTCAAAAAATAGGCGATTAACACAATTTTATTTTAATTTTATTCAACTTTTCCAAATATTAATATATTTAAAAAATTTGTAGTTTCCAAGAATTATTTAACTTTTGGAGGTAGTAATCACAATAAAAATCTCTTTTTAATTTAGTAATACAACATTTTTTAGTAATTTGCTCATTCTGCGTCACATCTTAATTTATTTTTCGATCTTGTTCGTTAATTTTATTTGTAATTGTATGCGCCCTAAACAAAGACGCACATCCGCAGTAAACGTTCTGCAATAAAAAAATTGGAGATAGTCATCAGTCCATTGGGTGTATAATTAAATTGGTAATAACTTTCTTTCAGATTTCATTATACCTATGGATTTCAGTTAAAATTTTTTGTTTTTATCTCATTTTAATTGTGTTAAACACTGGTGATTTGTTATAAAGAGACATAAATTTGGTTCTTTAATTAGAAAAGTATTTTTATTCTTGTAAATTTTATTTGTCTTTTTATATTGTTTGTATCAGTTTTTTATTTAGATAGATTGGATGTGATTAAATTTAGTTTATTTAACTTTTCTTAGCTATTATTAAGTTTGGGTTTTTTAATTGAGGCATATGGCATAGACTCAAACGTGGCTTTAATTTTTGTTGCTTATTTTCACTTTATTTGAAAAATTAAATCAACAATCTATGTATTTAATAATAGTTTTATGCAAGTTATTCAATTTGAAGCCATATGCCTAAACATTTGGAAAAAATGATTGATGTGCCAGAAAAAGCAACGTCTTTGGATACCTAATAGGCGAGCAGAAGCCAACAAAACGCAAAAGTCCATGCCGTGTTCAATTCCTGTTGCTGGTGGCAAACATTCGCCGCGTTCAATTCTATTTTTTAATCCAGTTTGCATGTCTTTCGTCAGCAAACTTATTGAAAGTTCTGGTTGTTTTTCCCACGCAGCAATCAATGCCTGACATAATCTAATAATTAATATTTATTCAAATATTTGTTTTGCGGCCAAAAAATTTCACACGAAAAAGATAAATTAGAGCAATAGAAAAGAAATTAAAATTATATAATTAATTAGCATTTAAAATCTAAAGGTGTTGAACAATAGTAACACATGGGTTACTGATCTAGCATATAAGGTATATCTCAAGAAATCACTTCAATATTGCTGTATTAAACTTCCGTTCAATTTAGTTCCATTCAATCTCAAATAATTTTAAATAACATATAAATTTTGGTTTTATAAATAATTTACAGAAGTGATCAATAATTTCAGAATCTCCGAGAAGACGTTTTGAACCTTAGCAATAAATATTTTTGTATTAGTAAAGTATCTTTTTTGGGTTTAAGAATTGTTTTACCTATTTTTTGAATTAAAAAAATAAATGACATTTGATTATAATTAACAATTATTATTAGAAATTTTTTAAAATTTAAATAAGTTAATGTTAATATTGAAATATTTTCTTTTGGTTTTAATAAGTCAAGCATATTTCAATTCTTGCTTTGACAGGACTTGGTCAATTTCGATGGTCTTTATCCCTCATATCGACTTCGACTGCAGCTTCAACTGCAAATTTCATAATTGTGGTTTATTTATTTTACTTTTAATAATTTGATTTTATAAGAAACATATTCCGTAGAAAACTATAAAAGTAAAAAAAAATCCTTTTTATTTATAAAATTAAAAATAATCTTTTTAAAAATTTTAATGAAAGGATGATTTATAACATTTAATTTCTTGTCATTTGGAGAGCTAATATTTTAGAATATTTTATTCTTCGATCTTCTTTTTACGCTTTTTCATAGTATGAAAATTGTTTTATTTCAAATGAAGTTTTGATGAATTGACCTTTAATTTTAATTATTATGGCTCAACACCAAAGTAAGGTTCTAATTCATTTATTTTCGAATTAGCTGAACAAAATTTAAAAAATTTATTTATTTGGTATTGTATTTTAGTGATTTTTAAAAAATTCAAGTGCTTAATCTTACTTTGATTATTTGTAATATTTTAGTCGAAATATATGTTATAAGACGAACTTCCAACTTGGATAATTAAACTTTAATTTTTTAAAGTTAAATTTGAATATAAGAAATCAAATGATCAAAAGTTTTATTTTCTTGAATTTTTATTTAATATCCTGATGTAAATGTCTTTAATTAATCATTATTTTAATTTAGATTTATTATAATCTCCGCGCGCTTTGAATCGTTCTCATCAGTAAGCATACAGAACTGGCGATGAACGCGCGCAGAGCAAAAACTATTTCCGCATAAAGGCCACTGAAGTCTTCGTTCATATTGCAGAAGCGTAGACATTGTCTCAATTTTAAATAAAGCTTTATTTTTAACCAATTTTTTCTGGATAAAAGTTTTAAGCAAAAACTAAGATAGTGAATTTTTAATTGGCAACGCATTAATGTTTACTTTCCTCGTTTCTATACTGAAATTGTCGTTGAATCTAGTGGTCAGCGGTATTTGTGAAAATTCTTTTGAATTAGATTATCCTGATTAATATTAATTAGTATTTTAAATTACTTTTTATAGATGTTCTGCAACCAGAATTAAATACCATAAATGAAGATCAAATTAATGTAATTATGGTTTTTTAAATTGAGAGAAGAATTGGTAATAAAAAGGCCTATCTTTTGATTGAATAAACAATAATTATACATTTTAACTTATATTAATCTAAAAGTTTAGCTTTTGGAAAACACCTGCTAAGTGTGTGTATATTAAAATTAGAATTTATTTTTTTGTATTTTAGTTTTTTTTTTGTTAATAACATATAGTCTTAAAAGTAATATTTATCAACCTTTTTATTTTTTTGCATTTGATTGTTTAAATTTTAGCTTTCTGTTTCAATTATTGAAATCTATAAGCAAACTTGGTTGGGCTAATTTTGGGCAGGTCGTTTTATTATTTTTATTTTTTACGCTTTTTAAAAACCTAAGTGAATGTTATTGTTTGAATGTATTAAATTTTTAAAATGATTTCTTTAATATTTGCATTTTTTAAAGTTGCGTTAATGATAAGTTTCATATTTTAACTCTTTTTTAATCAAATATAATCACAATTTAATTCTTTTAATTGATTTTAAATTACAATTTGGAATAGTTTTTCAAAAGGAGGCAAACGCACAATAAAAAATCACGAAATCAGTCTGATCGCTTGGAGGCATTTGTCTTTTTATATTGTACGTAAAATTATTGTTTAAGTGATTTCTTAAATCAAAATTATTATATGTGTGATTTTTTTGGCATCAATATTGGATTTGTTATAACGCTGAAAGCCTTCGTGTACGTGCGATGTTGGTCGCATTGATTGGCGACTAAAAGCTTTTAATTTCAATAGTTTGGGTGTAAATAAATATCCTCATCCTCTGAGAATAGTTATAATGTAAGTAAAATCACATTAATTAATTATTTTAATTTTATATTAAAGTGTGATGTTAAAATTAATAATTATTTCAACGCTCTTAAAAATTGTAATTACTGTTTTTTAAATAAAATCAATTGAAGATTCTTTGTTAATCATCAATCCATGCACTTTTGCAACTTTTGAATAAATTATTGTTATTTTTTATTGACTTTAATCTTGCAAAAATAATTTTGTAGTTTTTGTCATATCGATAATTAACACAAAAATACTTGTTTTATTATCTAAATAGTTTAGTTTTTAAATAACCAAATTTAAGACTTGTGCTTATTGGTGGGGCATTCCTTTTTTCCTTCCATACTTTCGAGTTTTGAAAAATGTGTTTGAAGTCGCTTCCGCTACGGCATCATTTAACATCTTTAACATTTATTTTATGGGTGATTTTTTAATTTTAACGGTTCGCTTTATTTTTAGTCAAAAATTTAAGAACTATTCAAAATTATTTTTAAATTAGCCCTGACTTTTGACCTACTAAAGGATTGTAGACAATCTTCTTCATTGAATGTTTGTTATATTTAAGAATTACTGTTTTTAGTACTATTGTATTGCACACTAAATAAATAAGTTAATAAATAAAGAATGTAATTTCTTTTGTTATATGCTGAAGATAATTTTCTCTTTTTTCAAAAATGAGTCAAATATATTTCATTTATTTGTGAAAAAATAATATTAGAATAACTTGGGCTTAAAAATTATAACATTTGTTTTGTTTATTTTCATATTTTAGGCCAGAACAGACAATACTACGTGAAGAATAAACAGTTTCAAGCTGGATTTTTTCAATGGTAATTACTATTATTTATTTTTTAATTTAAATGTTTTAAAAAAGATTAAATTTCAAATCTATTTTAATTGGTATTTATTTTTGATTTTAGCAAAGCGACCTTTGTTTTTAAACTTAAACATTTCAAAATTTGTCTTTTTATAATTCATTTTGTTCGAATTTTTTTGTGTATTTTTAACGACCAGAAGTAATGAAATGTTAAAATATTTCAGTTTTTCACACGTGCAGGCTAACAAAAAAATATATTTTAGTTTTAGATCCAATTTGCCATCATGTTAAGAAACTCTTCAGGCTCACGCTTCGTTATCACTCGACTCAGTGCAAAATAAATTAAAATTCCTTATTTAATGCAACTTAAATTTATGCTTTTCGATTTAGTTTTTTAAATCTAAAAATTGGCATCAATAATTAAAAATATTTATTTAGTAAACTTTAATTTTATAGATTTTTTAATCTAAAATTACAGCATTAGCATAGTAGTCAATATAATTGTATATTTTTAATAAATACATTTATTTTTCTGACGCTATATTTGTTATGGCTTTACGGCTAATGCGCAGCCAGGATAATCAATGAAAAATTGGGGGGCCGATTTTTGGTAATAGCTATATTACATGTTAATAATGTTGGTAAAATGATAAACTTAGGAGCTTTAACGTGAACTTTTTGATTCTATCTGATAAAATGGTTATTTCCAATATTGAACTTTAATGAAAATTTTAAAATAGTAACTACTTATTTACGATTTTATACTTAGAAAAAATTAAAGAAATTAAAGAATTTAGAATAAAATAGAAAATAAAGGATCACTAAATAGTCCGAGGTGCTGATTGTCCGCAATCAAAATCCGATTGCGTGCAGCCCTGGTGCCGATAGGCGCCCCCCAAAAAAAAAATTAAAATTTGGCTCAATTTGTTACCAAATATTAAACATTTTAAATCTACCCAATGGCAAATCATGAGTTCCTTTGTTAAAATATTTTTAACCCTCCGTCTAATTGGCTATTTCCCAGTACATTCTTTAAAACACGTACATTTTTATCTTTAAGTATTAGGGCCCGTTTCCAATTACTGTACTTGGCATCCAAGTACGCATTGCAACCCGGGCTTAAACTAAATTAAGCTATAAACATATTAAAATGATAATTTGGATAATAACCATACATTTATTAAAATTGCGAATAAAAACATAGCTAGTTCGATAATATATAACTTACATTTCACAATAATAAAAATTAACAGTTTACGGAGGGACTCAAAATGCAACAAAAAAGCGCCGCCACATTCACGCCCAAAATAAAGTATTAAAACAATAATTAATATTTATCAACATTTATTAAAATTATAATTTCACTTTTTGTTTTTCGTACCAGTTTAAATCAAGACGTTAAAAAGAATAAAGTAAATTTTACATTTGTTCTAATTATTTACTAATTATATTTCAAGATGTTAACAGCAAACGGCCGTAATTCGTCTCGATCTGATCAGCCGCCTCCACTTTTCAATCACATTGCCATCACATTTACGGCGGTTAAAATGAATAGATTTTTCCGTGATAACATTTTATTAGCATTACATGTATTACAGTATGTGTTAGGTTATTTATAATATTTTTTTCTGGTGTATTTATTGTTTATAACTGAAATGCAGTTGGTGATCTTGACTTGATGAAAGGAAATTTAAAAAGTGTCCCATAATGTGCAACTCCGCAACAAGGACCGTTTCATACGTAATTAAGTTGATAGGCGCTCGGGCATAAGCAAATGGTTAATTTAAATGTAAATGACTAAATTTTTGATCACTTCATGAATAATCATAAATAATTTTAAATTTTTGTATTTTATTTGTTGACTAATTGTAATAACAAGTGGCTTTGTTAAAATATGACTATTAGAGATGAATAAGTAAGTATTTGCAAGTTTTATATTACGCAAATTTTATGCTTTAAGAAACAATTTGAGCTTTCTATAGATCAACAAATATATTTTTTTAATTTGTATTTTTTTGTGAATTTTTGTAGATTTTTATTAATATAACAATCAAGCTTTGTTATTGATTTCTTTAATCATAAAATTTTTTTTAGAAATATCAAGCCTCTTCTTCGTCGTATATTTTAGAAAATATCAAACCGCTTCTTTGGAGTATAATTTTTTTTAAATATAAACGCTTCTTTAAAATATGTCGCTTTATATAGATTTGTTAAATTTTTATTTATAAATTTTTTAAATACCTTCAATTTCTTCATAATATATAATTTTATATAGAAAAAAGATAATTTTTAGGTTAGAAACGTATTGTTGTTACTTGCCGAATGCCTGTGTTGTTCCTCCACTTACATCAGAATTTGTTGAACGGACTGATTAACCCCGAATCTCGCGCGCTCAGCAAACAGCTGTGACATCAGTAATGTACAACTTGCTAAATTGCATTAATCAGCATAATTATTTTAGTTTCTTTTTGTTTTAATCTCAGCAATTACAATAAAGTTGATGGCAACAAAATATTTGTCATTTAAACTGCAATTTGTTTAAACTTTTAAATACAAATATAATGCCGCATAACAATTTAATTTAATTTTTAAAATAGATATAGCAAATAAACTTATTCTATTTTAATTTGGCTTTATTTAGTATAAGGACGCATAAAATCAACGTGTAACTCACAAAGAACGCGAAATTCCATTTGTAAACATTTCTTTCCTCATTTATGAATGAAATTAAATTTGTTTACGAGTTTTTTGTCCTTTAATTTTTACACCATATTCAACGATTTATTTTTTAGTTTTATTTTCAATTTACATGGCGTTGTCATGATTACACTTTACTGCTTCACTATGCAAGCAATGAAAAGTCGATATAGTAAAAACATATTTTATTGTTGTGTGGGAAAGTTTTTTCCGCTATCATAGCGCAGCGATCTTAATTATTTTTTTTATAAAAAATATATCACTTTGAAATTTTTTTGAATTTACCTATTCTTTTTTTTAATATAATTTATTGAGAGATAATCCCAATAATTTTTATTTTTTTACCTGACAATTTAGGCAGCAGCAAATTGTTTACATGCCGCCAGACAGCTTTTGGTTATTTAAAATTCTTTTATCGTCACCCGAATAAATATCCATTTAGATAACATTAAACTCAAGAACATGATTATAATTTTAAATGAGTTTAAGAGATTCACGTTTGGGGACTGGTTGGAACCATCAAAGTGTTTTATATAGAATTGTAATAAAATTGTATTGATCGTAAATTTTTTACATTTAATTTTGTTTATTAATTAGTTTATTCGCCGATGGGATCATATTATTGTAGATACTAATATTAAGTTTGATATATTTTTAATTCCATAGATTTTTAACTAATTTTTTGATAAATATCACAATTTTATAAACTAAGCATCTTGAATACCAAAGAGTGTGTTTGTAAACTAAAAATAATTCAAAAATAAAATTAAGTTGTGCTAAAAAGACATTTTTGGAGGAATTGCATTCTTCAGAAATATTAACATTATGTGAAAGGCGAGACTTTAAAGAATATGTTGGTGGTCGTTTTCAGCACACCTGCACCTTTTTCATTGGGCAATCGATGGCATTGATTTGTGTGCCAAATGGGAATGAGGAGAGATGGCGCTTCAAATTCGTTTTCTCTCCCCCCGCCCCAATAAAAAAATGACTACTCGGAATAGAACTTTGTTAAAAATTCGCATTTTTTAAAATATTTTGGTTTAAAATTTAAATGATTTTATTTAGTTTATTTATACATTCGCATCACACGAAAGTTTATTCACCTAAATGAATAGCTTTTGAATGCTTTTGAGGCCAGTTTGGTTGTTGAAATACCTTAAGCGAGTGAAGCTCTTTCATTTTGTCCTTTCGGTTCTGTCAAAGTCGATGTTCTGCTGCTCTTTATTAATAACGTCAATTAATTTTTGATAGAAATATTGTTTTTTCGATATTAAAACTCCTAAATACTTGTATGACTTTCTGAACGTCTCGCCGCACACTTGTCAGGGGTTTTTTTTCTGCTACTTCGGAATATATGAAAAAATAAAATTTGATTTTTGGGTTTATGAATTTATTCTTCAATTTTATAAGCTTTGGATAGCTAAAGCTTAAACAAAATACCTCAGCTGATCAAAATTTGGGGTTTTTATAAAAATTAATGTTTCCTTATTTTGTTGATCATTTTTGTTTTGGAGTTTATTATTTAATAAAAATATTGTTCTTAACATTAATTAATATTGTTGCTAAATTGCAATTCATTTTATTGTCATTAACTATTTCGTACGCTGCATAATTATATAACATTTTGTGTCCTTACTTTCTGTCTCCAAAGAATTAATTCTTTAAAATTTGTATTTTTTTTTAAAATTGACCTTCAAAAGTTGTTATTTGCTCAGGCTTAATAGAATATATAGGTTATAATAAAACAATTTACTCTTAAAATTCCTGTAAGTGCATAGGCATTTGCATTTTTTTGTTTACTTTATATTTGTAACAGCTTACACTAAATTAAATTTATTTTTTAAATCTTTAATTATTTTTGTGTTGCCGTAAAGCGCATTGGTTTCCAGAATTTTAGTAAAATAATTTTTGTTTAATTCAAAAATCATAGTTTGGCTCAAAATTTAATATTTTATCTTATCAAATAAAATTTTTAATATTTTACCAATTATAATGATAATTAAATTACTTATAAAAATTACTTTTTTAATGCAGTATTTTTCGTATCATAAAAATTAATTTAAACAATTTTTCCGGTAAAAACAAAATTTATTTTTGCTGTTTTTGTCTATTTTTGTGACATATTCTAATAAGACATTTACAGATAAACCAAATATTTTAACAATTTAAAAATATACTTTAAGAAATATATAAGCTTAATTTAAATTTAGATTTATGTTTAATCTTTTATATTTGTTATCCCTGCAGGGCTCTTTAATTTGTTACCTTTAAATTATATAATTGCATTGATTTATTTCTTTTCTAGCAGTTCGGGGCGGATCTGCGCCCACGCCGGCCATTAGCTCGTCTTCCCAGTCCAACTCCCGTCTTCTTCTAAGCTGCATTTAGTGTTGTAGGCTAGGGTTTTTTATAATTTGTTTAGCGGTTTTTAATTTGGTTAATTTACGCAACCATAAAAACATGTCTGAAATTTAATGCTAAGAAACAGGTTTTAGAAATTTGCCTTTTTATGGCAATGTTTATTGTTTAAGTTACAATAATAATAAGTTCATTATAATTAAATATATTTTCAATTTTTACATAGAGGCAATCTTTTTGTTAGGCTTAGATAATTTTTGGGCTTACATTTATGTTGCTTTGCCCCCTGGTCAATTAAATTTTTTCATTTTATTTCATTATGATTCAATTTCATTTCTGTATATTGACTAAAATGTATTCCTTTAGGACTAGTAAGTTTTTTTGTTGTATTTCTAGGGGTTACTTTTTAAATTTATTATTATGTACGGCTTATACATAAATTTTACTTGTTTTTATATATTCAGATTAGCATTCTTATCTCTTATTTCAAAACCCATTAAAATTTTTGTTCTTTTCATCATCCGCAAACACAATAAAGCTTTTTTAATTAAAACGATCTTTAAAAACAGTTGTATATATCAGTTGTTTGTTAATTATATATTATATATAAGCAGCATTAAACACTTCATTCCGATCAATGATTAAAAGAAGAAAACTCCAATCTAATTTGTGATGTCCGGGGCCCCGCCCGTCAATTCGGGAGGGGGTTTCGACCCTGCCGGTTCTTCGCCAACAATTTATCTTTTAAATAAAAATTAATAAATCATTTATTTCTGATTGACGTCTCTTTTGTACAAATCTTTGGCCATACTTCTGGCATCATAAATATATATTCTACACATTTACAGAATAATATTAAAATTAAACTTTTCAAACGGTCAACTTAAATCTTTACCGATAAATGAGTTTCTTCGACGTTCGTGAACTCTTATTGCGGCACTTTTTGTTATCATATTTTGCACCTCCAAATTTACTTTTTATTGTTAATGAGTTTATGACAAATATTATTAGTTTTTATATACTTATTTATTTTACTTTATTTTAAGCACGGTGTTTTGTATTTAATTATTACAATATTTTTATTTTGTTTAAACAATAAAAACGTTGTTTGATTTAAACTTTTTAAAAATAGTGTTTAAAATAATCGGCTCAATACTTTGAAATCATTTATATTTTATTTCCAGTTAATAGCTGTTGAAAATTTAAAAATTTAATTTAGGTTTTATTTGATCTGTTTGTTGTTTATGAAGCAGTAATTTTAATTTTAACTTTTGCACTAAACGACTTTGTTTAATTTCCCGGCACGTATACTCCAGAATATCCTTGTATTTTATGAGATATTGCGTCTTATCCAATTATTTGCTTTGGAATTTTGCCTCCAATTTTAACATTTAAAAAAGTTTCTTTTATAAAACCATTTTCTAAAAAAATTGAATTGAACGTTATAATTGGGTATGTTGCATTTTTATTTCACAATTTTTCTTACGCCTTTAATAATTTTAATGCTTGATTGGCGATTAAGCTGTTAAAGTGTTAAAGTCGCCAGATCATCGCCGAACTATTAAAGCGGCTAAGATTTTTTAAAAATTTTTTATTTCATTTTATTTTTTTTCCTTTGGCCTGTCGGCATCGTGCCGAATATTAATTTTTTTTTTACTATTTATTCTAATGCAATTACGCAATTATATTAATATTTTTAAATTAATAGTTAGCACACGTATTTTATATTTTTAAACGAATTTTCTTAATTTTGTTTTTAATACCTTTTTTAAAATCGCGGACAACAGTAAGTTATAACAAATGTTCACTATTAATTTAGTTAGACAATCAATCTTTTTGTTATTTTCATGAGGGTTTTTAAATTATTAGTTGGTTGCTCAAATATTTGTGAGAATTCTGTTTTGTATTAATAATAATTTTGTTGCAATTTTTGATTTGTTAAAATATTCAACCTCGTTGAGCTGTCATAAATTATATTTTCTTACAATTTTTTAAGCGCGTTTGAAAACATCCGTTGGGATCTCAGCCGAATCTAGCTATCCCTGTAGCCAATGTGGAGGTGATTACAATCTGGTATGACTTCCTCGACCCACGTTGAATCAGAATTGGATTTTATTAAAATAGTTATAAACATGAGTTTATTTTTATGATTTGATAATAAGAATTTAATTTTGGATAAACGCCAATCAGATAAAATTTAGTACTCAAAAGGTGGCACTTTTAACTTGGATACAAATACATTATATTTTATTTCGTAATCCTTTTTTATGTTATCACTATATGATTTTGTTAAAATCGGCAACCGCTTCGAATAAAATTTTAAAATTTTATTTAGCAACAAGCCTTAAAACTATTTTTTATTTTACGTTTTATTTTGGGGAAACTTTACAGTTCAATTTTTTTTATGTAATTTTTAATAAATGAGATTGTTTCATTATATGTTTGTGTTACATTTTTCAATCAACTTTAAATGTAGAGCTCATTTGTTCTAAGAAAAAGTCGATTTATCTTTTGAAAAAGTGAATGTGACAAAATAGTCTCAGGAAAATTTTTATTTATAGTTTTATTTTAGCAAATTAATAATAATCTATGTTTATTACAAATTTATTTTATCAAATGATGTAAAAATAATGAACAGGTAGGCCTATTTAAAATGTTTTACTCAATAACAGATAACGTTAACGTCTTTTTTCCTGTCATACTTGTTTAACTTCGCGCTGCTACATTTTGTAGCATTTTTATAATACATTTAATATTGCGATACCTCTTTATAAATAATTTATTTTGCTTCTATTCTTAATTGGGTATATAATTTATTATAATTAGTAACTTTTTGTTTTTCCACCCACTTTACTTTAAGTTTTTATTTTTTGATTAATAGGTTTATTTTTATTGACAATAATGCATTTTTTTATAATATTATTTGAAACATTATTTTAGTAGCAGTTTGAGCTATTGTTGGATTCTTTGCGATTTAACACCAAAGTAGTCGATAATAAAGAAATTACTGTATCAACAAGCTGTGTCAAATCGTTAAAATGCTTTAAATAATAAAACTACTATAATATTATTTATTTTAAAATAAATTAAAAAATGACTGAACCAGAAAAACATAAATCTTTTCCGAATTTAAATGCATTTATCAGAAAGCTTCAATATTGTTAAAATTTAACGTGCACTTTCTTCACTGTTTATATAAAGCACAAAGTTTTTTGGTTTTTTATCATCCTATTCTTTGAATAGGTTTTTTATTTCTCTTACAATTTAGTTAATTATTAAATATTTAAAAAAGAGCATTATAATAAATTAATTTAAATGCCGTTATATTTAATTTTTGCCCATTAAAATAATTTGTTTAAAATGTTAATTTAATTTAATATTAATGTAATTCATTGTTTTATCTTTGACAAAAGACGTCAATGTTTAAAGTTTTAGCCTTTATTAGCAATTGATTTTCTGTAAATATAACCTAGCTGCTTTACTTTTAATGCTTGAATCGACCATTAAGTTGTATCTTTTGAGCTCTGCATTTTAGTCAGTGTTGTTGTAAATATTTTGACATTTAGGTATTATGTGCGGTAGATCATTCAGTGCCTAAACATTTTTTTTATGTCCGTTGATTAATAAATTTATTAATGTTAAATTTTGTTTATTTATTCAAATTTTATTTATTATTTGGAATATGTTTATTACAATCTATATTTTAGTTTATTTTATTTTTTTAATCAGAATACCTTTCAAATAAAAAACAGAGTGGGGACATGCCCTTTTATATTTAAGATTTGTTTTCCCTATTTACAATTTTTATTTTCAACATTTTATTCAATTCATAACTTTTCTACAAAAATGCAATTGGTTTTGAAATTTTCATCCGAGTTTAAAGTTAGATAAAATTTTATTGAGTTAAGATGTTTAATTAATTAATATTGTTATTTTAACGTATTACAAATAGCATAAAAAGCCACGCAATAAACATAAACTCGAAAAAAATCCAAGATAGGCACAAAACCCGGAGCTAAAGTCTTACGCGGTAGCTAACTGCAATTTCGGCCATCAGAATCTTTTTCGTTTTTGAAAAAAAATTGATTAGATTTTGGCAAAAAAGATATTTTTAACAAAAAAAAAACGGAACATCGATATTTAATCACTTATTATTCCTTAAAATCTTGTACAAACGTTATTCGATTACTTTATATCTTTAGCCAGGGGTGCGATCGGTAAAACCCAAAAACGTGGAAAAAACGTGACAATTTTTTAAGCCTTTAGTTTAATGTTAAATTGCTCGAACAAACATTAACTCGCATATTTATCACCACTTTTCACCATTTGAGCAAATTGGTTGAGAAAGAAAGTAATTATGCCAGTCCCGTAGCCAGAAATTTTTTCAGGAGGAGCAGTTGGGGGAAAAAGTCGATGTTTAGGGGTGTTTTTACCTTTTTATTGCATTTTTGTTGAGTTTTTAAAAATGCAATTTTTGCGAATTCTGCTTCTTTTGGGGGCGCGGGTGGGTCGGCGGTGCCGATAGGCGCCGCCGAGAAATTTTGACTCAATTTGTTAACAAATTTGCAATCAAAATTTTAAAAATGGCCTTATTTTTTGAAGCTTTTTTAAGAATGGGAGAGGTCCGGCGGCGCCGATAGGCGCCCCCGGAATTTTTTTTTTGTAGATTTTACAAGATTTGTTAAGAAAATTGGTCAAAATATTGGCGAAATGTTTACAAATTTTTAAAATATATCCAGCCCCATTGTTGCATAATGAAGCTTTTTGTTTTTGTAATTTTAGTTATGATGTAAACTAATTGGTTTGTTTTATCATATTTTTTCAAAAGATTTTGGTCGGGTTATTTTTCAATAAGGTTCACTTTCTTAATTTTATTGGCGCTTCCAATATTATTGTTACATTTTTATATTTAAACAACTAACGAAAAGAATAAATTTTTAAAGAACAACCTTCTTTTTGTTATGGTATAGCTCTTTTATTGAATAATTTGTTCAATTAAACAGTATATTTGTATTGATACTTAAACTCCAGATTTTTCTCCATTCTTTTATTTTGACTGCGAACTCCTCAAACACTGTCATCAAGACATATGTTGGCAGCGCTTTTGAAAACGCGATCTCAAATATTTGTTGTTTAATTATATATTTTAGTTTATATGCTGATTGTATATTTAAACTCAATATGAGCAATTCTCATGTACAATATGCACAATTTTTAGTTTGGTCCTTCTTCTCTCCCTCTTCTTAGGCGGGAACGGCTCCACAGGACGCCAGAAACGGTGCGTTTTACTATTAAATACCTTGTAACACAGTTTTTATAATTTTAATACATATAAAATTTATTCTAGCTGGGATCCTCATTTTCTGGCTTGGCCTCTGCAACTTATTTTGAAATTGTTCATTTTTTGAAATTTATTTTTGTTTTTACTTTTTTAAAAACTATTTTTCAATTTTATCAATATTAATTTATTTTCCTTCATCGTTCCATTTGTACAACTTGTACAATTGCTTCTGTAATTTTTTTTAGCTATTTGGGTTTCATAGATATTATGGTATCAAATTATTCATAAAGCTTTATTTTAGTAAGAAATTTATTTATTTTAAATTAGCAAAATTAATTTACTTGGTATTTTCTTTTTTAATTTTACTTTTTGTCATCTTTTATCACGGTTGAGCAAGAAAATTATTTTGTATTTAAGCAATAGCCCCAATATGGTTAATTTTAGTGACATTGGATTGTTGATTTATTATTATATTTTATGCCATAGAAATTAACTGGGGCTTCTAGAAAACAGCCGTTTTTAATGATATTTCGACGATCGTTTGTACCGGATTTCAGAGTGTAAACGTTGGCTTTTAGATTTTAGGACAATAGTAAGTTCGTTTTTTGGTCGTAAATAAAACTTATTTTAATTAATATTGGGCCAAAAAATTACGAATGTTGCAAAACAAAAGTGACTCTCCCCTATGGTTTTGTGATTTCGTCCAACCAAAAAATGAAAGGAAAAAATCATTTACACAGTCGAAGATCAGACTGGACCCCCACGCCCACTTCAACTGCACCCACTTATCACTAAACCACCACTAGATTGCATTTTCAATCAAAAACCTCCGGGAGATTTTTCGTGGTTAAAAGACGAAACAAAACAAAACTGAAAAAATTCTACGAAGCGAAACGACCCCTGTGTATTCGCATATCAAAGGGTAATGCTTTATTTTTATATGTATTAAATTTGGTTAGAAAATGTTACAAATTCTAGAAATTGTTAGAAATTTCATTTTTCCTTTGAAGTTCAAAAACTGGGTTGGTTAAGGTGATTGTGGGCGTCTATTGGACTTTGATTCATCCGGGTTTAAACCCTTCATTATTAATGCAATCATTGTGAACATCTTAGTGCATTGATTTGTACACGAAGAAATCGAGGCAGATTCATTTATATTTGTGTATTTTATTTAGTTGTGACTTGTATTGACAGCATTATTCTCAAAACAATATAGATTATTCATTTTTTACTAAACAAATTTACTTTTGTTTAATACTGTATTAATCTTATTATATTTTAATCATAGTATTTGTGCCTATTTCATGTACGATAACTTTGGTATTATTCTTTATACTCTAAACATGTATAAATATTGTTTCCATAAATGGTTAAGAATATATTATAAAAATGATCTTAATAATTACCAATGTCAAACTTCTTTATCAATGCAAAAAATAAGCATATTAAAGTTCAGCGATAATAATAAAAACAAGGCTACATAAATATTTTTTTAATAGTAAAATTTTTGCAGTTTAAATCATTCCATTTGTTTTGCCTTCTCAACTTGACCAGACGAAGACGAACTGGTACCATGAGGCTGAAAAAAAAGTATATTTTATTATTTTTTGAATTGAAACCCAAACGTAGCAGCAGTGTTTAAAAGGTCTTTATTTAAAGTGCATTTATTTTTAAATAAAATTATATCATTTTTCAGCAATTTTTGAATATCTTAACTTTCTTAGCAGGCGAGCTGATGATTATTTTATTGTATTTATATTTTGCTTTTTTGATATATTTAATGTTGAAACGTTAAACAAAGCCATTTTTTTAATGTATTTAAAAATTTTTATATAAAATTTTTCATGAAGTTAATTGATATTTAAAAAATTGGTATACGAAGAGTGGAGGAAGCCCGGCAATACTCAAATATACGGTCGCGGATTTAACTTTCATATCCGTATCCATCCATGCCCCTCCCGTTTTTTGAAATTTCGTATCCATCTATATCCGGATATATCCGCAAATATCCGGACATCCGTGCCCACCCCTGCGCGAGACCTCCAGCCGGGTCACGCGCGGGCTCTTTCGTTGCCCGAAGTCTCGCCCCACCTACTGGCCGACGTAGTCGAGTGTGCGGTACTTTAGCCAGTTAAGAGTAACCGCACTAATAAGGCCAAACTGAAGAGTTCGGTTAAGTAGAATATTTCATAAATTATTAATAATCGCTCTAAGAAAGATGCTAATAATGTAAACTAAAAGTTTTTAAACTTATACACCTAAAATATAAAGAAAATTTTAAAGTAACTAAATGAATAAATTCTTCATTTATGGCAAATGTGATGCTTAAGAGACCAATGTTTGCTAAAGGAACTTAATAAAAGCTTTAATTATAAAAATAACAATTAATCTAATTTAAATGTTATACAAATTTTATTTATTTGTTTATCACTTTTATTTATAAAAACGTGGATGTCTAAATATTTTATAGAGTACATAGGTATGTTTTATTTTAAATTTTGTTTAATGCGAATGTATCGAAATAAACTACTTTAATTATTTGGTAAGTTTTTTAATCATTTTTTTTATAAGTATATAAGGGTGAATTTGGAGAGCATTGCTTAGTTAAAAAAATATTGACTTAAAATTATGGATTATTTTCATAAAACATGTTAAAAAACTTTGAACATCTCATCGTCATGAAAGCCGTTTTCTTGCTCGCCATTCTTGGTAACTTCTTCGTCACACACGATTGGATAATTTTTTAATTTTTGATTAACCGGTCGTTTGACTAAATAATGTTCCGCTTACTTTTTGGATTCTTTCTACATTTTAATTTGGATGCACACCAATCCTTGTATCATAGCTGAAGTTTCCGTCGATTGCCGAAAGAATGTGTGACTGCTTTAAAAAGTTGCTTTCTTTGGTCGTATGCTGTCTGTACTATTTCCTACTGCAAAACGCATTTAAAATTACATCGTTGGTTAAACCTTTATATGTTCGTTAGTATTTGCACGAATATTTTTGTTTTAGTTAAAGTCCATTTTTGCTTTATTTCTGAATCTTTTGATTTTAAACGTTTTGTCTTTTTATTTAAATTTCATATATATTGAAGCGACTCTCATCTTTTTATGCTTCAAGTACACAAACGGAAGGTTTTGCTTAAATTCCGGTCCTTTTTTGGTCTTTAAGTACCCAAACAAATGGATTTATAATCTACTTTTTAAAATATTTTATATGGTTTAGTATTTTTTTAATTTAAGCTATTGAATTAGATACATTTTCAGAAAATGTCTGATTTTTTTACTTTTTGAAATTTATATTTGATTAATTTATTTAGTTAAATAATAAAATTAATAATTTTTTTATCGCTTGCTATATTATATTATATGTAAAATCATTTGCATTATTATTTTATTTGAATTCATTTTTCTCTTCTCTTTATGTTAAAGCGAAAAAAGCAGCTTTTTAAAAAACATTCTGAATATGTTTTATTACTTGGACGGACAGGCATTTTCATGTGGTGGAGGTTTATGGAAAGATAATAACTTTCGTTGCGCTTTTTTATTTGTATAAATGAAATGGTAATGCGCCGGCGAGCGCTGGGGAGACGGGACAAATCTGTTATTGCAGGCGCAATGTTGCATTGGTGGCTGCTGCCCTGCGTGGGAGATCGGGTTATTTGTAGTAATATGGGAAATGTCTATATTTACTGTTTTTGTAACAATTTTTTATATATTTTGGATAAATAGAAATATATTTTAGTTGACTGTATTTCTATGAATTTGCACATAACACTTTCAGAGTAACCATTTAGTTTTTACTGGCTTGCATTTGGGTAATTAAATTCACAATGTGCAAAATTTTTTAATTGGATGATATTATTAGGAATATTTTAAAAAGTAATTTGCAAGGCTTGCTTTTTGTAAAAATACTAATTAAATTATTCACATCGAATAAAAAAATTGTACTTTCATGTTATTTTTTTAAGCATGAAATTTTGATATATTTGTAATTAAGAATTAAAAGTTTTCAACGACAATTTCAATAGAGTCATTCCATAGTGTTTAATTTTACTAATTTAATATAGTTATTACATAAATGTCTATTTATATTTTTAATTTATTGAGTTTAAGGCTGAAATGACATAGTTGTATATCTAACTAATAGTAAATTTGCAAGTTTTTTTTTCATACAACTATTTCAATGATTTAATATTTTTTTATTTGTGCTTATACTTTTGAACTATACCAATTTATCATATTAATATTTAATAATTTTTATGGAGAAAACAGAAAACCCAATTAATTTCACATACTCTAAAAAATATTATTACATTTGAAAACTGTGAATGAATATTTCCTTTGATTCTGAATGTTTTATTGCATTTTAGTGATCAATTTTTTATATTAAAATATTTAGGTTTTTAATAACTGAAAGAATAAAAACTTTTCTATTAGGAAATTTTGCGACTTAATTTTTTGATACAAGTATTTTATCACAATTATTTTAAGATTTTATTAACATTTAAAAATGAAATTAATTATTTCTTATTCATATATATTGAAGCAATTGTCAACTTTTATGGATTTATAATCTACATTTAAAATATTTTATTTGGTTTGTGAGTCTAAAGGTAAATGGGGTTTCTTTTTTTTAGGCACCCATATTGTCGGACCTATCCAGTAAAACATGATTGTTTTTTTAATTTAATTTGAAGTTACGATGTCTGCAATGTTCTTTACATATGGGTTTTTTATCTAAACGGACCAACGACGGGTGATGAAAAAAGCGGCATGAAAGCATGACGCCTATCCACGCGGGTGAACGTTCGTTTATTTGATTACGCACTATTTATATTTTTAATTTATAAGAAATAATGCCAATGGGCCAGAGTCAAATCATACTTGTAATTTAAAAAAGGTAAAACCATATTTTATTTGTTGCATAAATTTTGATATTTATTTAGATTTTGAGAGTTAGCAGAGATAAATAAAAATTTGTATTTTATACGGCATAAACTTTTTCTATTTATTTTGTATGAAAAAAAAAGAAGCGCGCTTTGTATAAAAGCCGTACAATTAGGCAATTAGAAATTCCGGACATTGGGCACCTTATAATTACTTAGTTTAATTCTTTTTTTCTAATTGTTCTTTTGACCGGAATTTCGGAATGTTTGCAAAGGGTATACCAAACATTTACAGAATGGAAATTATTAGCAAGCATTAACAACAACCTCGAATCCCGAAACCATTTTATCCGGAATTTCGAGAGCAGCAAGGGCATTCTCAGGCGTTAGGGATTGAATTGAAAAAACATTCAAACAAAATAAAAATTATGTTGACAATTTTGAAGGTTCTGCGTCATAGTTTGATGATGATTTTAAATTCATTTATTTATTTATGCTTTTTCGACTTTTCTGAAGGCGTGTAAAATTCCGTGCGCCCTCAATTCGGTTAACCAAATTTGCCAGGCTTATTTTTTTGCTAATTTTTAACCGTATCCTACTCGGTTAAGTTGTGCATGATCGCACTAAACTGTCCGACTCCGATAAATGGGCGTTTCTGATGAGCAAAGACAATTTTTTGAGATTTGAATGGCTCTGGTTCGGCGGTCAGTGAAGACCAAAAAGTTCAACATGGTCCGGAAATCGCAAAAATAGAGCCAATTTTTAAATTTACGTTTCTCAAAAAGACCCCTTAAAAGTAACCATTCTCTTTTGATTTCCTGCCGACCAACCAGCCAAAGCGGCGATTCAAACTTTTGAAACGCTTTTCCAAAATTGGGCACCTTTTTTGGACTCGGAAATTTTAAGTCGGCATAATTTCTGCCCTGATCAATGCATCAAGGCTCAGCTCTCTCTCGGCTAACCAAATCCATCCAAAAATGACGCCAAGTGAGCGTAAGGAGCCGCTTTTTCATTAAATTGAAAAAACCAGAAATTTTTTTTATAATTTTGAAATTTAAATTTTTTTTATTTTTTTTGACATAACCTTTTATTAAGCATTGTTGAACTCATCGCAAGCTTTTTTTTGTATTATTTTGACTTAATCGGTTTAGGTTGGAGAAAGTTAAAACTTTCGACCTTCGGACCGGATGAAGTCTTGGTCTTTTGGATTTAGCACAAAAAGTAGAAATTTCGAATTTAAAATTTTTAAAATTTATTTTGATAAAAAAAAAACTCATTGATTTGGCTTTTTAAGTAATATCTAATTTTTTTGAATACTTTTCAATTCTGGGGCTACAAAAGCAAATTAACAAAATGTTAACAAAGGTGCGTGTTTGGGTGCATAAAAAGCTATGACGCGGGAATCCCGCTCCCCCCCATCTCTAATTAATACCTTTCTTTTTAAAGCACAAATTTACTCAAATTACACTCCAACCATTAAAATCTCTTCTATGATTTTAGAGGTATTAACTAGGGTTGTTCACGGTGGTTAACCGAACCGAAACCGAAACCGAAAACCGGCTTTTTTGGCCCAAAAACCGAAACCGAAAACCGGGGGTCGTAAAACCGGCCTAACCGAAAACCGGGGGTACCGGTTTAAAACCGACCGTGAACAACCCTAGTATTAACATAAAAATAAAATGTATAATATCTAAATCAAAAAAACACTTTTGAATTACCAATTTTTGCGTCGTTTTAAAACGTTAAAAATTGCAGAATAAATTTATATATTTCCTTTCAGGTCGAATCCTCGCCGCTTCGTCAATGAACGCCCTGAACACCTGGCCAATGTTATTATTTCTAATAAAGTTTTATTTTATTTTAATATTTTTAAAAAGTTTTTTGGTATGTATTCAATTGGAATCTGTTTCGATTTTCTTTTGAAATTCGAAAAAAAAATGCTGGAACAATTTATGTTGAGATCATTGAGTTGTTCAATTATTCTTATATTTTATATAATTTATAATCATTGACTTGTAAACATTTTTGAAGTATTTCATTATTAGAAATTAAAATTTTGTTATTTTATTAAATGTATTAAGTCCATTAAAGCTGACTGTTTTTTTTGTTTGTATCCGCTCCGAATTAAGTGTAACTTAAAAACAATTCATGGAAGTACCCGATGCTGCTTTTATTTTTACTATTCTTCCTTTTATTATATTAATTTAAGTTAAACCATATATTGTTTAAAGAAATTTTTTGGAATACTCGAATCTTTCAACTTTTCCTTTTTTTAACCATTAAAATGAATATTTATGAATTTCTGGTAAATTGTTTTGTATTAATCTGTGCAATAAAAGGTTTCACTCGATTAATAATATTTTTTCGCAAATAAAATAATTTTGTTTTGATAATGACAACTTGTTATTTGGAACATATAATTAACATATTCTTAACAAAACATTTGGTTAAATTGTAAATAATTTATGATTTTGCCAATTCTTATTTTTGCGTTTTTATTAAAGCATTGCGGCATCTCTTTATGAGTTCTTGGATCACTCTTGTTTTTTGTATATCAGCATGTTTTTGATTCATTTTTTGTTTTTATTTAATTTTTTCTTAATCAAAAAATGCCTATTGAATTTTTTCAAAAAATTATCGGGTAAATGTCAAAAATATGGATTTATTATGGATATATGATGTAATATATTTTTTATAGTAATAAACCTCATAATATTTCACTTTCTTCTGTTAGTTTATCCATATTTACATATATATACTTAGACATTGTTAAACATTTCGCCATTTGTTTTTATAGTAATTTTTTTTAAATTAATTTATTTATCTTATCAAAAACAATACAGATATTTTATAGAGTAGCTTTTTAATATTGATTTAGTTCGATATTTTTTTATTGTTATTCCAAATGGCATGTTTTTGTTTCGCATATTCAAAAGCATTGCAGCTGAAAGGCGCCGTGCCTTTAAGAAGGGAATCAAAGGCGAGGGTCACCGCCCGTGAAGTGAGCCACACATTGGCGCTTCTCCTGGACCCCATAATTTGTTTATTTACTACCGAATAATTTTAAATATTTATTTGATTCAAATGAATTAAATACAATATTTGAACCTTTATTTTGTATAGTTTATTTTCTTAGATTGATTATTAATTTTTTGCGCCCACACCGCTAAGCCTTGTTGAGAGGCCTCGCACGGAGGGGCATCCACCAGCGGTATATGCGACCCGCCCGGCATTGTTATTTTGTATAAATTAGGTTTTTGAGGCATAATCTGTAAATTTTTATATATTTCCTTTCAGCTCGAATACTCGGCCGCTTCGTCAATGAACGCCCTGAACACCTGAATTATTTCTAATATAGTCTTATTTTATTTTAATATTTTTTAAAAGTAATTTTTTATTTCATTAAATTTATTAAGTCCATTAAAGCTGACTGTTTTTTTGTATGTATCCGCTCCGAACATTGCAAACACTTTGAATATTTATATGCGCATATTGATCATCGTTGATCGCCAAATTGTCTCTTTTTAAAGCGAACTCAATTTACTTACAAAATTTTTAGGTATTTTTCTAATTTTTTTTTATGTTTTAAAATTCAGATTTTAATTGCATCGCCCTTTATTTTTTAATTTACATTTTGTTCATATTAAACGACGACATCGAGTATAAATGAAGATGTTGTTATATCTGCAACAGTGCAACACTATTCACCCTCCACCCCCGTCCTTAATAATCGATGGTCTTGTTTTCTGCGAGTATGTAGATAATAAATGATTTTTGAATAGGTTCTCGTCACTTGCGTTTTCCTTTTTTTTATTAATAAAAAATTTAGATTAAATATCTCAATTTATTGATAAGCCAAACAATTATTAAGTAATTTAAGTTTTAAAATAATTTTAACTCTTTCGTATTGTGCATGCCCACCTCACCCGTTTTAATGACGCTGCATGTTTTTAAAAATTTAATAATTCATGTTTAAAATATAGGGTTGATTTGATCTACTTTTAGAATTAAAGTTTTTAATCAGAATTTAATTTTTAAAAAGTTGCCCAAATTGATTGTAAAAATATCGTCAGATTCTGGGCCTAATTATGTTACCTGACCCACAATGACTTCACGATTGTAATGTAACATTTATAATTATTTTAAATACAATTCTTTATTTTGTTGACAAGTGCTGGGTTCATCATTTTCGATTGTTAGCGCAAGTATATCTTTTAATATTACATCATCTTGTCTTACCAATGTTTTTTTTTTGTTTTTTTTATTATTTTCATTCATTTGTTCATTTTCAAATACCATAATATGCGTACATTTTAACTATTACAAGTAACAGCAAGACGAACATTCCGAACATCCACCGATTTGAAGTGACTAAACTTGTAAAGTTTAATTAATCATTGAATTGACATTTTTTTTGAAAGGCAAAGCAATACTTTTTTATTGGTATTTTTTTAAATAACATGAGAAGTTTAAATATGACATTATAAATTTCATTTTGTAATTTTAATAAGAATTTGGAAACCCAGCCTGAAAATTTAAGCTTTAACAAGTTTTTTTAGTCTTTTATTTCAAATATTTTTTTAAATTTATTATATCAAGCCATTTAAAAAAAATGTTTTCACTAATTTTAAACATTATAAATATATTCATTTACTTTTTCCATTTTACTCGTCTAGTTCCCTTTTTTGTTGTTTGATGAGCTTGTCCTTTGGGTGCTTTGACTGTCTTCATGGACAAGATGATTTTGATCAACAAGAATTTTATTTTCACCCGATTTGCTGCTTTTATTTTTTGACTATTCTTCCTTTTATTATATTAAGTTAAATTAAATTATATATTTTTTTAAATAAAAGATTAAAAAATATTTAATATATATTTTAAAAACGAACAAGCTGCCAAATTAATAGCAACAATGAAAACAACAAAAAGAAATAACTCTGCGATTTAGCAATTATTTATTTAAATATTTAGATGTTTTAAATAAAATATGGTTTAAATTTGTAAATCATATTTTTTTAATTATTGTTGAACAAAACCATTTAAATAAGAAATGTAGAAGAATTATAATTTGCAGTTTTTAAAATATTCTCATTTTATAAAAGGCGGCCGGCACCTCTCTAATATGTATCAAGTTTTGGTCGTGGTGCCAACAACACAACGGTCGCATTTTTGGCATTGCTACAATAAGTTTGATTCTTTTCTTATCTTTTTAAAAGTACTTTTATTAGAATAATTTTGAAAATTTTATTCTCTTTCATTTATTTTTGGAAATTCTTCGTTTTAAAATATCCATGACAATCAATAATAAATTCTAAATATTACTTCCTCTGATTTATTTTCTTCTCAAATGAGTTTTAACGTTTACCTAAAAATACTTGACATATATAAATTTGTTCAATACCGCGTCAATCTTTTCTTCAAAATTGTAGGTTTATTTTAATATTCATGATCATTTTTTAGCCAATACAATCATTATTTCATGATAAATTAAACTTGATTATTTTGCGTGAGTGTTAAAGTGATGTTTAATTTTTATCAATTAAATTTAATATTAAGGTCTTTGCTAGCTGTAAATCTATTTACTTTATTTTAACGGCACTTTAATTATTGATGTTGAAACGTGACCACAATTTAAAGAAGTTTTTAATTTTTGTTCTTCCAACCATGATTTGCTTTTCGTGTTCTTTGATTGTGACTTTAAATGAGTATCTTAAAAATATAATTTTTAAATTGATGCTGCTCCTTTTTACTTTTTATCTTAATTGAAATTTTTATGGCTAGATCGCCATTTAGAAAGTCTGGCTTAGTTAATTTTTGTAGGGCAGCAAAAAATCTCTGGAAAGCTGCATTTTTCTTTTACAATTTTGTTTTTAATAAAATTTTATTTTTTTGCCAAGTTACACCATGAAGGCTTGCTTTTGCTTTTAATAATTTTTTAATCTTTGTTCCGCGGCTCTCCCGGTCACCAACCAGGTTGTCGCTCGGGTCGACCCCATATCTACCCGCAAAGCGATCATAGGTGCGCAATCTATATTTAACTTATTTACTTAGACATTGTTAAACATTTCACCATTTGTTTTTATAGTAATTTTTTTAAATAATTTATTTGTTTATCTTCTCAATTCAGAGACCAAAACGAGTTTATCTGCTCAGAGAGCAGGATTTGTCTGATCAGAGACCGCGACGAGTTTGTCAACAATACATATATTTTGTAGAGTTGCTTATTAATAGTGATTTACTTCGATATTTTTATAGTGTTCCAAATGGCATGTTTTGATTCGCATATTCAAGAGCATTCAATTTTTTTGTTTTTAACAATAGTCTTCATTTTCCATTTTGTTTATGTCTGACAATATCTTTTGTATTAAATTGGTTCTAATCATTTTATAAAATATTTTAAATTAATATAACTTTATTTCCCAAATTGGACAAGCCAGGTTTAAATTTTTTAAATAGGTCTTTTATAAATATGGTTAAGTGAAAATTTTTTTAGTTAAATGATGAAACTTCAATTTATTACTCAATAAATTACATTTTTATGTAATTATTTGATTTCAGATTGGTCGCACTTACACACACTAGTATTATGATTTATGTATTTTTTTTGGTTGGTGAGCGACCGTACATAAAAAACAAAAGAATAAATTTTTATTTTATGTTTGAATATACCCGTCGCGGATACAAAAATAGTAATGAAGTATGATTTATTTATAGATTTTTATGTGATTTTTTTCGGCCGCATAGTATTATTTTTTTGGTAGGGTAGCCGATGTACATACAAACAATAATATATTTATTTTTATTTTTTGGTTGGTGAGCCGACGTACAAACAACCTCTGGAAACCCAAAAATCCAAAACATCCCTCTAAAAATCGATTATTCCCCAACTGCCTTCTTACAGACATCTTCAATATTGCACATAAATTTGCTCCAAAAGTGCCATCCTTAGGGGTCTAAAATCGGGAATTTTACTCAAATTCCAAAATACGATTAGGCCAAAAAACCCGGAATTTTTTGGAATCCGAAATTCCGGATCCGAAATTTTGCCCAGTCCTGTTTGAACCCTCTCAAACGTTGGATTCTTAATTTCAATTTACTATCTTCCAGATTTTTGTTCACTTCCTTAACAGCATCCATTAGCAAACTTTTTCCCGGCGGGGCCTGTCAGCCCCCTCTTATTCCTAAAACGCTTAAAAAATTTCCGCATTTCTAAAATTCCCGACAGCGCAGGTCGGCGCCATCTGACCCACCAACAACGAAATCCAAATTCTAGATACACGGCTCCGGTCTAGGGTAAAGGGCAAAAATTGATTTGGGTGAAATTCTTGACAAAAACTACCCAAACTTCGATACTAATAGAATATGTTTAGAATAGTTTTTAAACTGGGACTCAACCTGTACCTTATATAAAAAATATTAGTAATTTTATTTATTATTTTGTAGTATTGAAAATGCTATAAAATTGTAGTGTTTCATGGTTGATGCTTTTTACTAGTTAAATATAGTCTTACTCTATAAAAGGCATTAAGTCTTGCGATTAAAGGTCGATGCCGGCTTTTTTATAAAAAAATGATGCAATTTGATCTTTTTTTTAGTCCGGTCGTGTTTTTTAAAAGGTTTGAATTTAAAATTATTAAAAGTGTTAGGTTCGCAGAAATTTGTTCGACAGGTTTCAAGTTTAGCATTTTCTGCCAGGATCTTTTGTTATTTTTAAATAAATTATATTGTTTAGATTATATTTTTCAAAAAGTATTGCCAATAATTCAGTCAACTCTACGTATAATGCTGCGCCATCTCTGATAAAATTATCCTCAATCTATAAAATTATATTGCATTGTAATACATAAAAAATATATATTTATGTATGATTTTTTAATCATGTGTTTGCTTCATAATAAAAATCGTTGAGCCATATGCAAAATTAGTCTTTTGTTGTCGTGCTTATCTGTTTGCCTTGATGAGCCCTAAGATTGGTCCTGAAAAGTTTTCGAGTTTGTTGGACGTCGCCCAAACTATTTGATTTTCATTATAATTGATTATTATGGTCAACTTTATAAGTTCCGCTATCTGTAAATATTTATTTATATTCTTTGTTAATTTATATGAGACATAGCATTTTATTACTCTGTCTTTGTGCCTTTTAAATCTCTGTAAAACACTAGGGCTATTTTTTATGGTCTTTTATTTTTTGTTTAATACTCGATCATAATATTTTTTTAAACAATATAGTTGTTTTATGTATATGTTATGATTTGAGTGATAATTCCGTTTATTTCTAATTCGATTTTTTCAATAAATCAGATTATTGAAATTTTTATCTTTAAACACTAGTATACCTAAATAACGTTTATGTGATTTATTAGTTCCTTTAATCTTATTTCTTTGACAGAAATAAAATTTAAGTTTTTCATCAATTATATTATAATTAATTAATTCTCGATATAGCTTATTTTCTACTATATGTTATAAGCTTTGGGTTTTCGAGCGGCATATATTTTGTGAATGACGTCCCCAATCGATCCGATGCCTCCCCTTCGTCGTTGATAAAATGTATTAATTAATTTTTTTGCATGCCATACTTTTATTTCTCAAAATATTTAAATTATATAGAATTTAGTTGGCTTATGCTTCTTCAAAAACCCTGCACTCGTTCCGTTATTCGGTTGTTGTTGTTATCGTAATATTCCTAATTAGCTCTTGCGTTTTTTTAAATGATTGTTTGTTTTTGTTTTTAATTTTTTTTGATCAATTCTTGCATTTCTGACACCCATGCCATACGCATCCATTAACTTTATCATAACGGTGTAAAAGTTTTTTTGTTGCTTATTTTTTTCTTTAATTTTAATTAAAAATTTAATTATTTGAACAATCATTTCGACTAGAATTATTTATGTTCAAATTTTTCATATTTTTTTTCATTATCAAGGTATAATTATATTTTTGGAATTTAATACTTTCCTGGCACTAAAACGTTTAAAATTTAAGTAAGAGATGTAAGTATCGTAGAAAGAATGACTTAAGGACAATAAAAGTGAAATAACATTTTTTCATACAAGTATAAAAAAATTATGCAAAACTGAATACCCGTTTTAAATTGACCGAGCCCAACAAAAAAAAACAATAATTAATAAGTAACTCTTATGAGCATGGATTCAAGTCGCACGTTGGTGGCATTACCAAGCACAATTTGTTAACTGAAAAATTAGCAAATGTTGTTGCAATCAATTATATAAATAAATTTAATTTTAAAATTAAATATAGTAATATACAACATTTGTTGAATATCTGAACAAAAATAAAGTATATAGGCAATTTTTAAGGCCGTTTTTCGTATTTAACCAGACTTAATTTTAAATTACGCGTTAAACTGTTTCATTAAAAAATGCACTAAAAAGATTGATAAAAAAAATATGTAATATTGCATAAATTCTTAATTAATTTTATATTACGCATTAATTTGCTTTTTTATTGTCTACAACAACTTTTCCATTAAAAGTTAATCTTTTATTTGTTCTTAACAGTGTGGTTTTATTAAAATATTTATCTGATCATTTATTATATAATATTGAGTTAGATTATCTTTTTCATCAAATGTTTAGCTTTAACATTAACATTCTGGCTCCAATAAATTTTATTTATGATCGAGGGTTTTAAAATCAATACGTAGATATTTTTGAATTATTCAATTATTACACAAATTTCGCGTTTTTGCGGCTAAAATTTCATTTAATTTTTTATTTTGTTGCTACGTCCGTGCATATCTATATGACTTAAACCAGATTTATGTATTTTTTTAGTGATAATATTTGAAATTGTTTTAGGTACGTGCTTATCTAATTTTTATTTGCCTTAAATTTTTTAATTATGTTCCATAGTTTTCAAGTAAATTATTTGAGTTTTTCATATAATTTTAATATTATTAAATTATCTTGGTTTATTAATTTAAATCAATGCCTCAATTTCTTATCTTTGGGTTGTTGAAGTGAGCATGGGTTGAGGAATTGGTAATATTGTTTGGATCGGCTATGGTGCGAAGTTTACAAGCATTAATTTTTATTTAAATGCTTAAATATTTTTAACACATTATTAGTCTTAGATTACAAAATTTCCGAGCCATGCGACACTGCGATATTTTGTTGCATATTAAAAAAATTTAATTGGAAAATTTTGTTTCATAATATTTTTAAAGAAACGACTTTCAGAATTATTAATAATTTTTTAGTATTGCTATTCTTTTTTGATTTTATTTATTTTTAATTTAATATAAAATATTGGTCTTGATAGTGGTTTGTACAATGAAGCGCGCCGCCAAGACCGGTGATGTTGGCTTTATAACATTTATTCATTTGTATCGGTCGGTAACTAATACGCTAAGTCAGATTTTTATTAATTTGTCTAATAATTTTATGTTTATTGATATCCCGGCTATAATAGTTATTAGCCGTTGATTGCTACGACGCTTATAAATTTGAAACAGAGATTATTATGAAATAAAGTTTTTTTAACAATATTATACGTTTTAATTTAGGTTTAAGCTTTAGTAAATAAGATTTAGTTTTTTTTAAATTGAGATAATAGAAGTGTTTCTTTTATTGTTTTCATTTTTTATTTTTAACAAAATATACCTTTTTTATTAAATTCAATCCATAAATATCTAGTGCGTCGTATCGTCTTTTTTAAGCACAACAGCGATCGAGCTGCTCTACCATTTCCGTCAAATAAATAAGGCAAGCTTTTATTTGTTTGCTTTTCATCATATTTTATTTCTCATATATACATTTTAGTAATTTCTAAAGCGTTGTTTTAGTACATAGAATACTCCTATACTTAATCTTATCATCATTTTAATACAATAATTAAATAACCTTTAAATTATTTTAAATTTGCAATGAAAATGTAAATTCAGTAATATTAATTACTATGTGTGTTGTTGTGTTGCTTCCCCTTATTTATAAATAACACTAAATAAATAGCAAATTAACAATAATTTTTTATTTTACTTAATAATTTATAGTTTTTTATTGTAAATGGTGATATGATGTTAGTATTCATATTTTTTAATTTTTACGCTTATTACTTTTAATCAAATAATTTCTAGTTTTCTTATTCAAATTTTTGAATTTTTTTAAATAAGTAATTTAATTGCACTTCGTCGTGTTTCAAAATAAGTTTTTACTTTTTATCAACAATCGGGTATTCATATACGCTTATTACTTTTAATCAAATAATTTCTAGTTTTCTTATTCAAATTTTTACATTTTTTTTAATAAGTGATTTAATTTCACTTTGTCGCGCGCGTTTCAATAGCAATTTTCTACTTTTTACCAACAATCGGGTATTTTTCACAAAAAATATATTTGGTTAAATAGCGAACATTTTAAATGCATTTTTAAGATTCAATTACAAGAAACAGAAATAAACACATTGAAATGGGGAGGTGAAGTGGCAAATGATAGGTCTTCTGTTGGGATGGCGTCGTTTTGCGTTGGGGGGGGGGGGGGGTGAAATCGATGAATGGATTGGTTGCGCTAAGAGGGGGCACTTACAAATTAGCCACCTTTTGTGGGTTTTTCAACGCGAAACATTTCATTGAATATTCTTATATTTTTCAAGAGATTCAAAATATAATTTTTAATAAAACTTTCCTTTTTTATTTATTATCGATCTATAAATACACCCCTAACAATAGATATTTTCCGAATTTTTAAAAATTATTTTGTATAAAATTTTGCAAAACATGTCAAACATAGTATATTTACTGCGGCGAATGTTGTTTAGGTGGTTTGAAAATTTTTTGAAATTTTCGAGCTAGGCCCCCTCGAAGGTTTTTTCGGTTTTTTGTCATTAACTTTATACATCAACTACATGAGCAATCGAGCTGCTCTCCCATTTCCGTCAAATAAATAAGGCAAGCTTTTATTTGTTTTCTTTTCATCATATTTTATTTCTCATATATACATTTTAGTAATTTCTAAAGCGTTGTTTTAGTACATAGAATACTCCTATACTTAATCTAATCATCATTTTAATAGATTAAATAAATAACCTTTCTAAATTATTTTAAGATTTTTAATTTGCAATGAAAATCTAAATTCGTAAGTGTTAGCCAACGTAACAAAAATGTGCCAGTTAGCATCAAATTATTTATTTAATTTCTTTATGTTTTTTGTTTTGTATTCTACTTTTTTGTTTTTAAAAGAAATGTTATTTAATTTTTTATATTAGTTTTTTACATTAAAAATATTATTAATATATTAATTAGATTCGGGAATAATTTTGTTTTTTAATTTTATTTACTTATAAATTCATGTCATCTGTTCATAGGAGTATAATGTTGAACATTCTCGCCGTCTATAAATGCTTTAAAGCACCTTTTAAAACTTTGACACAGAATCTTATTGATAAATTTCATATTATATCTTTAGATATTTAACTAACTATTTTTTTGATTTTATACGATTTTTTTGTTTAAAACATAACAATTTTTTTATAATAAGTTTTGCAACCAACTGTTTTCATCTTATGAAATTACAATTAGAAATTAAGAAGAGTTTGCGATCGAAATGACCAAATGGTGCCAACCAATAAAATTTACATTGACATATACTAGTTAGAAAAATAATCGTAGAAAACGCTTACTTTAATAAATTTTTTATATTTTTCGTTATGTTTAGTTCTAACTTTTTTTCTTAAATAAATTTGTTGACTTTTTTCGCTTTTTGATTTAAATCGACCCAGTTATATTTTTCAAAAATGAGTTTTAGTAAAATAATTTTTATTTTTTTAATTTGTGTAAAAAAAAATTTAATAAATATAAAATGTTATTATATTGTATTGGCTTAAATATGTGGGCTTCTTGATTTTTCGTGGTATCTAATCCAGAACATTTATGTAAAGTTTTATCGACCCAAATAATTTAAAATTCTTAATAAATATAGTATAATTTTTTGTAGTTTAATTCTGAAGTTTTGATGTATTTTAATTTTATAATTAATTTTGTTGAGTTTAATTGCATAGTTGCATCGATAAATGTTCTCAGACAAAAGGTATATTTATTTATTTGATATTATATATAATTAAACATAGCAACACGTTATGCCAATATTAAATTAAATTTTTAAATTTTGGTTGCAAAGCTTTTAACAAATTGAGTCAAAGATTCAAAATTTTCGTGGCGGCGCCTACTCAAATCGATTACAAAACGAGTCTCGAAACCCCGGTTGACCGAAAACTAAGGGACAGGGTTTTAATCTCGGCTTTGCTTTTATCTAAAGAAAGTCGAGTTTCTCCTTCAGTATCGATGGTCTCACTAGGATGTACAACGCTCCGTTTTGAATAGGGATTATGGCTGTTAGTAGGGCGGTTCGAGAGTTTCGGTTCTCGACCCGAGAAATTTCTCGGGTTTTTTGGGTCTCCGTCTTGAGTTTCGGTCTCGGGTTATTTATCGGTCTAGGAAAAAGAGACTCGAGAGCGAGACTCTTAAAATTTATATATTCCAATAAGTAGGCGTTTTCATCACTTCTTAATTATTTTAAATTATTTTGATTTAATTAATTACTTAGTCAAGACAATCATCCGGCTCCCTAAATGAATTTATTTAATATATATTCATTTTTTATGTCAATTTTTTGTTTTTTGATTTTAATAAATAAAATTTTTTTATTAATGTCTGTTTGATGAAGCCGTTTTTTGAGACGCAAATAGAGAGAGAAATTAAAAAATTTAATTTGTTCAAAATTTTATATTTTTTATTGCAAAAAATATTAACGTTTCTTTTAAATACCTGATTGGTTTGGTTTTAAACCCGAACTTATTAGTTAGTATTAGTTTTGTGTTTAAATTCTCCTTTGGCGATTTTTCCGTCTTGCAATTCAACTAAAAAATAATTTGTTAATACCAAGAAATAGTGATATAGGATTTTTTATTAATTTTTTTTTTGGTCTTTTGGATTTAGTTTATGAGTTTAATTTGTTATCCAATTAATGTTTTTATTCCTTTTTTGGTTATTTAATTGCTGCAAAAACGCGTTTAAATAATTATTAAATTTACAAAGTTTTATGTCGTTTATTGAGCGATGACCCCCCCCCCCCCCCGTAAGAAATGTTTAATGTTTATTTTATTGCAATATATTTAAATTTACATGTTTTCTATAATTTGCATGTGCGAGCCTCTCTGGTTCATTCTTAATTGATCTGGGGTAAACGGTTTAACTTGTTTATTTTTTTGCAGGAGTCAAAAAAATTTTTTTTGATTTTTGCCGATTGGGAATTGTTTTTTGCTATGCGCCCATCCCAAGTTAATTAGGATTGCGTGCGTAAAGGAAAGTAATTTCCTTTAACGTCTTTTATAAATTTTTATATTTAAAAAATTGTATTAATATGTAATATTAATTTTATTAAAAGTATTTATAGGAATTTAGTAGCTTGAGAGACTGTACTGACGGGTACAAATGTAATAATTATACACCTCGGCCTATCTTTGTATTTACAAAATAAGATAGACATTTTATTGCAAATGCGAGTTTTAAAAGTTGGGTCGGCTGTCAATTCACGCGAATATGGAGGGCTGATGTGAATTTTTTTTTGTGTGTTTATGCTTGGTTAAATTGGGTGGCGGAACCGTCGCCAAATCATCTCATTTTTATTATCGACACGGGCCGCAAAAAACCAAAAGACAATTTTTAATTATTTTTACAATGATTGTAAAACAGTATTTTATATCATTGATTCACTCCTTTAAATTTGCTCCCTTTTTGTTCAATAATTTATATGATTTTTAATATTATTTGGATCAAATATTACTCAAAAATTAAACATCAGATAATTTGTGAGCCTTAGCCCTGGGACTGCTATGCTCGCCTGCTTTCTATCTCAGGACCGTCTCTACTCTTTCATAAGAAAAGCACCTATAACATCAGATTGCGCCAGTTTTTAGATACTATTGGTTTTTTTACAAAATTTAAAACTATGATTTTTTTTGGAGTTGAATTTTGTTAATTTAAGATCAGGCCGCTTCGAATTGCAAATTTGCTACAGTGCATCCATTTAATTTTTTAATGTTTGTTAAATTAATTTTAGGTTCTAGTCAATTCATATATTTAATTACTTATTGCTTACTTTTTCGCTGATGATAGTAGAAAATACGGAATTTTTAATATTTGGGAAATTTTTCACAGCCGTTTTTAAAGCATCACTTTTAAATTACATATTCAATAAGAATTTAATAATTATTTTCAATTTGTTTTTTTTAGTTTTTGTTAATTTTATTATATTTTGGGTAATTCTGCTATTGTTTTGGCATCTAGCAGAAAAAAATTTTGAACTACAGGCGACCAAAAACCAAAACCAAAAACAAAAAACCACATCACGCACCAGCAGGGCATTCGATAAAAAGAATAAAAAGAAATTTTGACTCGAGGACTCGAACCTTAGACAAAACGAATTTTCAGTTTAACCACTGCCCCACGTGATTTTATGGATAAAGGTTGAAAAATTCAAAAATATTACCAATTTTTCCATTCGGTACTTTTTTCGGTACTCAAATTTTGTTCGGTCGGTACGTTCGGTTCTCAGATTTTTTCGGTCTGTACTTTTCGGTAAAGTACCGGTACCGAATAGTACCGAAAAAATCCAAAAAGGTTCGGTCGGTACTTTTCGGTAAAGTACCGAAGCCTGAGTACCGAAAAGTACCGAAAAAGCCTCGGTACTTTCCCGTACCGACCGAACACTAATTTATATAGTAATGAATTTCTTCAATTAATTTAAATAGCCTGTGTTTAAAAGAAATTTTAATAAGTTTTTTATTTGTGTTTGTAATTGCAAAATTCATATGAAAATTTTGCAACATTTAATATTTGATTTGAATGGTTCTTTGTCATTTATCCATTTGAACATTTACAATTTTTGACATTTTTTGAATAATGTTTTGATTTATTAGTTAGGCATTAAATTTTTATTTATTAACAAAAAGCAAAGGAGAATATTAGATAATAATAATTAGGGGTCGGATTTATATGCACAAAATGGCCAAATATGCGCATATATATGCTCCAAAAAAGCCAAAATATGCACAAAAATATACCAAAAATGCCGAAATATGCCATAAATATGCAGAAATATGCACCGAAAAATGGCACTTTTAGTATTCTAATTTTCTTAATACTTTTTTTTCTTCTTTTAAGGTATAATAAGTAGATTTAAAGCCTATTCGCTTATTATTTTAGTATTTTTGGAAAGTTGAAAAAATTCCGGTAGTTTTAATCGCCAGGCTAACTCATCACCGCCCTAGCGATCTCAGCTCCAGCCAGCCATTTTAACGCCGGCATTTTTTTCACTATTTTTTACGCAAAAGTTCATTTTTTCGCATTTTTTTCAAAAATGACTAAAAGTCAATCGTTAAAAATCAATTATTTTCCAACTATCTTTTTGAGAGTATTTTTCAAATTTTGGTCAAAAAATGCCAAAATATGCACCAAAATATGCCATAAATGCCGAAATATACTTTTGTTTCCTGCAATTTTAAATTGGTCCAAAAAAGCTCAAACCAATGCAAAAACGCATTTTTGGGCCGTATCATTCAGAACATATAAGAAAAATATGCAAAACATATAAATCCGTTCCTTAATAATAATAACAAATTTTTTATTGCTTAAAAAATTCTGCATGTTTGCGTTTCAGTTCTCCCACGCGGTGCTTCTTGTTTTGAATTTTAATCTTAACAATCGTAAACGTAATTTTCATGTGATTTTACTTTTGATTTGTTTTTGATGAATAAAATTTTATTTTTTATATAAAATTGAGTGCGGCGTTGTGCCCTCTCCACTATGCAGCCGCAAAAAGAATCGGGCTAATCCATTATAAATTTTTGAGTTGCTAATTTGTTGCTGCCACAAATGTATAATGATTTTTTTGCATTTTATTAAGAATGGCTATTAATTTAATTTTTGTTACTTTGAAACTTTTTAATCGTTTAATTTATCATTTACATTTTTTATTTTATATTTTAAATTTATTTAAAAACCAAACCCCATACTCTCGCGCACGATCCGGTTAAGTGATGAGTGTTTATTTGATTTTCATAAATTAAGCAAGACACCTGTTATTAATTTAAAAAGAACGTCGATCGTTCGATTGTACAACAGCTGGAGTTGGTGTGCTGCGGCTTCTTCCTCAGCGCAATCACGATTAAAAAAGCTTAGTATTCAGAAAGTCAAACAATCTAACAAGTTTACAATTAACTAAGGAGATTTTAAATTTTTAACATTATAGAGCCGTATTTATGCAAAAAAAACGAAGTTAAATTGGTTATATAAATTTTTAAACATTATTTTTTTATATGTTAACACAGAACATTGGTTTTAACTTGGTTTAAAGATTTAAACTATATTAAAAATAGTTTTAAAATTAATCAGCTGTTATCCGTGTTCAAATTTGATTTATTTTTGCATTTCATCCTGCATGCACTTGTTGAAAAAGCCCAAGCATATCCAAATGAAGAGATGTTATTATTTTCATTTACCAATTGGTTGGTTGGAATTTATTTAAAAAATAATAAGCAGTGTTAATTTCCATAACTGGAATTTTATAAATCGTTTAAAAGTATTTTGTCTTTATTATTATTTTTACATATTCCAAATTTACCAATGTTTTAAAATGACGATTTTTGTAAATTTTTTTTGCAGCGGGAGTCCGTTGCTATGTATTATTACAAATTATTCATTAATGATTGCCGAGAATTATAAATCTTTTTTTTCAAAATTGAATTGCTGTCTTTTTTGTTATTAATATTGTTTTAGCTGTTTTAAAACTTTTTCAAACATTTTGTTATTTTGTTTTTCCAATTTTATGACAAATTATAAGTAGTTACTAGCTGACATTCCCCCGGATTACGGTAGCCTCCCAAACCTATGGAGGGGGTGGGGCGCCAATTGAGCGCCAGCCAGCCAGGTGAGCGCCGGCCAACTGAGGCCCGGCCAAGTGAGTCCCAGAGCCCAAACCTATTGGCAGGGTCATTGCGCGACTTTTTCAGAATTTTTCCAGAATTTCAGAATTTTTTTCAGAATTTCAAAATTTTTTGAAATTCGAAATCTTAAGACGTTGAACATCTTGCGCACTGCGCGACTTTTTTGACTTTGCCAAAATATTTTTAATCCGAAAAATTCATTTGCTGCTGCGAGGATCTGAACCGCCGCTGCCACTGCGAGAGAGACTAGCCACTTGGCCATGGTGTATTGAGAGTGATTGCAACTAATTGTCCCTATATAGTGAAAAATGTCGCCAGTAGTATCTGAGGGGGGATTGCAGCATCAGTCAAGTTCAATCCCTTCGCGAGCAAATATTATTTTTTAATTTGTTAAATTAAATATTTAAATATATTTAATAAATTCATAAATTCACAATTATTTAGAAATGTAAAAAAAAATATTTTTATAAGATCGCTTAAAAATTTTTCTTAAAATAGAAAAATCGTAAAGTAAAAATATAAAATTGCAAATCTTTTTGATTGAAATTTGATACCTTATAATATTCGCTTTGTTTATTTTGGTTCCAATATTTTTCCAATAAACTTTTGTGGGCTTAATATTTGGCAAACGTTCTATTGTACAAACTTTTGCGCGTTGTTGCCCCCAATCGAAATTTAACTTTACGATTTGAATAATGGCTGTTTTTGCGGATAACGACCTGGCGCCAATGTTGGATGGGCCTTTTACCCCTGCGAGGGGTGAAGGTCTGGCAGAAACCAACTACAGCGACGCCTCCAAAGTTTTTCGCCTTGCCGACTGCTTGCCGATTCTCGAAAGCGTTGCGCGGGATTATGACTGCCTATACCCGCTGCCAAAGCTGGGGTCTGCCAATTTTTTTGGTAATTTATATCCTAATTTTAGGACAAGGCGCGACCATCACATGAGCGGGTGTTTGCTGACCCGTTCTTTGGGTTCGGGGAATAGGATGTACATTTTCGAGTGGGAGGAATGTTTAGAGGTCTGCTAAGAAATTAGTAATTCAAAATAAAATTTAAATTTAGTTGAAAGGCCATCTTGAAATGGAGGATGGGTCGAGCAAGCGGGTCATCCACGAATTTTACGAAAAGTACGACGGGCTTGAGGGCCTCGGGCAATTTCTTCGGGAATGGCTGTTTAACTTTTTTTATCTGTTGTATTCCGCAGTGGAAGATTAAAGTTTTAAAATTTATTTATTGCAAACTATTTGTCACAAAGGCATAAACAAATTCATCGGGCCTATTTGATCGGTTAAAAATTTGCATTACAACTTCAAACTCAAAGCCAAGGGACATCAAATAAATAAAAGTGATTACATAATGGCCACAAACATTTGAAAAAATTGACTGAAATATTCTTTTGTTAAAATAAATTTTCTTATATTTTTCTGACAAATATTTTTTAATCAAAGAGTTTGGCATATCGCCGTAAGAATCAAAAAAATAAGCTTCAGTTGGAGACTTGGCCCAAATCGCGCACCAATGAGAGCCAGGGCTGCCAGCTCGGTCCTTGTAATTAAATTTCTAATAAAAGGTTTTGCAAAACATTACCAAATTAACAATCAGACTGCAGGGGAATCTTGAACACACTGGCAGACCATCCGAAGGGAAGGTGCCCATAAAAAATCTCCTTGTTGCCGGATTCTCAAACAGAATCTTGTCGATGAACCGACTGTCCATTTTGGCGCCGGATTCTCCTCTCTCGCAAGAACAAATAAAACCCAACGGCTGCAGCCCCTGCGGTCCCAAACAAATAGAGAAGACACAGCGCAAAGTGTATAGGCGACTTTTCGATCACCTCCGGAAAACAAAGAACAACACCCTCGCGCGGTGAAGAGGCCATTTGAATTAAATTTTCCAAGGAGTAACTGTTGTTTTTCATAAGGACAGGTCACTTGTAATTGATCTATTACGATCAATTAGAATGAGCCCGTCCGCCTCCCCGTAGGCTATTAAAGTGACTCCCTCGGGGGGAACAGGTTCGGAGAATCGAATGCTAACCGCAGTACACCCCTCCTTGATCAGCTCAAAGCCAGGCGAGTCTTCTTGCGAGTTGGTCATTTGGAAGACGTAAAGGCAAAAAGCCGTCTTGAACATGCTGTAGCTCAGCCCGTTGCTTTCCGTTGTGCAGGCCATTCCGAGGTGCTCCTGGGCGTCATGATAGGCCCTAGCGTAATTGTTATTTTTGTAGTCCAAATTGTAAGGGTATTGAGGGTAAGTTCTGCCAGAGGCCGTCAGTTCAATATCCCTAACCTAAAATAGTCATACGCTTCAGCAAGTTTTAATTGTTTCTTACGTTGTGGTGATTAAAATAAAAGGGGTTCTTTAGTTTATGGCCAATGTAGTTCTGATTGGCGACTAGCCCGATGATGACCCTTCTTGGCACTTCCTCCGTGAACAAGTTGGCCGAATAGTCGTATCGACCCCCAGTTATGAACAAGGACTTCATAAACGATTTGCGAATTCCATATCTGGCCGGCTCAACATCCAGCTTCCTTGCAATGTCCAAACTCAGCCCATCCATCAGATCGACAGTTTTTACAATTAGCCGGCAGTCGGAAATTTCCAAAACAAATTTTTCTTTCTCTTTTTCTTGGTGCAACATAAAATCGTCCGACTGCAGCGCGAGCTCAATGTCAATCTCGACATTGCTGATCATGTACAAGTCTTGGTTGAATATGTCGGCACTCAGCTTGCTGATTGTTTGATATGACTTGCTATCAGCCAACGGCTTCTTTCGCTTATCATTGAGCTTAGAAGGGTCGGAATCGCGAAAATAGCCAGCCACGCCAAAATAGGCATCCTTTGCAGCAATCGGATAACTCAGTTCCGTGTCGAGGTACACCTTGTAGCTGTACAACTGGTTGGAGTCGTACACCTCTCGCTGGTTGATATGCACTTTCAAGTTTCGGATAAACGTCGCGCCGGGCATTTGGATTAGAGCAACTGAGTCAGCCGCCCCAAGAGCACTTGCCAATCCATCTTCGGCAATCTTTTTGATCTTAAACTCAGTGAACACAAACACCTTGCTAAGATCAATGTAGCTGGTTATTGGGTGAATCTAAATTCGATTGGCGAAGGCGTACTCAAAGACAAAATTTATCGATTACCTTAAAATGGAAAGGCCTAGAGCTTATCGGGTTCAAGGTCAAATATTCGCGGTAGCTTGAGTTTGCCACTGCGCAGTTTGTTGGGGGAGTCGTAAAAAAGTCTAGCCCCGCATTTGCCACCTCCGCACTCGCAACATCCACTTTTTTATACAACATTTAGCAAACAATTAATAATAACCGAGGGAATCAAATCGTTTCTTTTTTAAAAGAGCTCTCTGGGGGACAGTTTGCCCAACAACGTCAAAAGGCTTCAAAATGATCTCAGCTTTTGTCTTCTTCCCTCTCTTCTTTCGTTTACCCCTGCCCTTTTGTAGTGACGAAGAGGCCTTTTCCAGCAGCTTTTTCGCGCCCTCTTTTCCCTCCGCCAACAGAGCCTCTTTTATGTCGCCGCCTTTGGAGACTTGGTTGAGGACTCGCGCACCAGTTTCGAGGCCTTCCTTGCCAAGTTCAGTAGCAATATTTGCAGCATAAGGTTTAGCTGCAGAGATCATGGGGCGCAGGTAGCGCCACAAATTTCGCAGAACAGCACCGACTCCTGCCCCTTTTTGGCGGGGGACCCCCAAAAAGTACCCGTAACCCCGTTGAAAAGTTGGCAAGCCCTCAAAGTAGGTTATAGGCCCGCTGCCTGTTTGCTGATAAAATTTGTCCAGTCGCAAATTGGAGCCGTCGAATATTACACGAACCATTTTCAAAAGGTCAGGACTTTTTTAAACTGAAGGGTCAAAACAACTTGTCCAAAATCAAACGGAACTTCCCTAAAATAGATTTAAAAAAGGGCTTAGAAGTAAGTACACATACCGGCCGGTCAGAGTTCGAATCTCCACATCCAAAACATCCACCTCGCGGGCAATTATTTTATGAAATAAGGGGGCCTGGAAATCTTTCTCAACTACGCTCCCCGATTTGCCTTCGACCGCAATCACTTGGAGGAGATTGGCAAAAGTATTGCCAAAGATCATACTTTCAATGATCCCACTATTGAGGTAGATACACAAATGGCTTACGCCGCCGCCCAAATCAACGGAATATTTGGCGAGATCGTCGTTTAGGATCTGCTGTTCCTGTTCATAGCCAAGTACGTAGGCCAACTGGTCGGTCAACGTGATGTGGGAAATTTTGTTGTCGAAGATTTTCAACATAAATCTGCCAATGTCTTCCATATAATAAAAACGAAACCCTTTGACCAGCGCGATCAACTCTTGTTTTTCCTCTCTCGTTTTTGACCCATAGTTTTCGTCGTACACTTCACGATCAAACAACCCTTTGAACTCTGCGATATTCCGCTGTATGTGGGCGGATGGGTTAAACTCCGGCAGATCCCAGGCCAGTTCTGGGTGATGAAGTCGATATTTATCCGCTGCGTTGGCAAAGTGGTACTCATCTTTTTCGTGCAGATAATGGACATCTGGGGTAGGGTCTTTGCCTTGCACTAGGCGCATCCATCCTCCCCTATACGGTTTCAGCCCCTTGAGAAGTTCGAGCTCTCGCAGTCTAAATTTTTTCTCTTGATCTCGCCGCATTCTCTCCTCTTCTTCCGTTGGCCTGGCTAATCGCTCAAGGGCTTTGTTTTGGCCGTTATTTACGGCTTCGGGTTGTTTGGCTGGGGTTTCTTCCTCTTTCTCTTGGACTACTACCCTCTCTTCTTTTTTCTGTTTCTCTAGCCTTTCGTTCTCAGCCTTTTCCGCCTCTTCCTTTTGTTTGGCTTCCCTTTCTTCTTCTTCTTTCTTTCTGGTTTGGCTGGCAGCCTCTTCTTTTTGTTTTGCTGCCCTTTCCGCTTCTTCTTTTTGTTTGGCTACCCTTTCTTTTTCTTCTTTCTTTCTGGTTTGGCTGGCAGCCTCTTCTTTTTGTTTTGCTGCCCTTTGCGCCTCTTCCTTTTGTTTGGCTACCCTTTCTTCTTCTTCTTTCTTTTTGGTTTGGCTGGCAACCTCTTGTTTTTCTTTGCCAACTCTTGCGCTCTCATTCCGTTCATTTTCTATCCGTTGTAGCCTCTCTGTCTCTTTGCGGCCATCCTCTATCCACTTCTGTCTCTTGACCTTTCGTTCATTCTCCAACTGTAGTCTCTCGCGGTCTTTACGGCCTTCCTCCAAAAGCCGCAGGCGCTCTTTTTCTTTACGGTCGTCCTCCAAACGCCGCAGCCTGTCATTTTCTTTTTCATACGCAAGATTCTCTTTTTCCTGCTGTTGGGCACGCTTCCTCTCTTGAGCTGCAGTCTCATTTCTCATAGGCAGGAGAGGGGCTTCGACGCCTTGCTCTTCCTCAACGACTTGCAGGTCAATAAGCTCTCCTTCCTCTTCTGCAAGGGCTGCCCTTTTCCGCGTCATTAGCCGTTCCATCTCGGCGATCATGCCATGATGGATCCCACGCTCAAGTTGTTGTGGCGAAAGAAAACTTCCGCTTGGCACTCTGAACCTATATTTGCGGCCATCGCGCAGGTGAACAATCACGTATTGTTTCTCAAGTGTTCCCACGGTTGCCCAACTTAAAAAGAATATTGGCAAAAAGTTCTTCGCTAAACGGCCCACCTGTTGGGGTAAATTATACCAGACATTCCGACCATCCACCCGGCCCCCTCAAACACCAACTTCTTTGGCAAATGAACTTTGAATTTATTCGTTTTATTTCCAACAAATCCAGGCGTATTGCTGGGTAAAATTACAAAAAAGGAGTTGCTCATTTTCAAAAAATAAACAAAATGATCGAGTGAAATCACTTCCCGCTTGTGTACGGGTGATAGTGTCCGTTCTTTGTCGGGGCGTCCCTCTTTTGGTGCTTCATGATCAGGTCAGTGCAGTCAAAGTTCAGCTTGGCACAGTCGCGGCAGAAAGTTTGGGTGAACTCCAAACGGCCCTCGCCATTTTGGGGTGTCAAGAAGAAACGGCGGTCGCCCAGTTGGAAATTGGCTGTTTGGCAATCCTTGCACATAAACGTGAAGGTGCCGTACTAAAATAGAAAAGTTTAAAAAAAGTTGCTTGCCAGAGGCCTCTCACCTTGGGTCGAGCAAGTTTCCAAAAGATGGTTGGGTAGTCAAAGACACTTGGCTGGTTCTTTTCCTCGCCTGAAGTGAATAAATCGCAAGGCCTGCAATCTAAGAATACCGTCACTTTCGTTGGCCCGAATTTTTCGGGGCGGCAGCTCCTCTTGTTCTTGTTGTTGTTTGTCCCAGCGAGGCTTTCTCCCGCGTTTTGTCGGCCCAGTTTTTTCCACAACAGGCTTTCTGTCGTCGTGCTCGTCGTCGTCCAAAATGATTACATCATTATCCGGCTTTTCTAAGGGTTTTTGTTTTAAAAAAGTTGTTAATAATTGGGAAAGTTACCTTGTTTAATTTTGCGGCCCCCATTGGTATCCTTGCTTGAGTCACCAAAGGTTGGCTCTATAAAGTGACGCTTATGGCGATTTATAAATTTTAATATTACTTTGGCCTTCCTCCACAAATTGTTCATTTTGTCTTTTAGGAGCCATGAATAAAAAAAATAACAGAAATAAAGTCTTTGGAGAAAAATGATCAGCAAAAATCTTTGGGGGTGAAAAAGGGGAAAGGAATTAAGGTGAAAGCTCGCAGCGACCTCCACACAGGGTGTGTTACGAAATATACGCCCCGCCCATTCGCCTTTAAAGAGAGAGAGAGTACGTTTTATGAGGCCCCAGAGATTGAGAGAAAAAGGCGCAAAACCCAAATTCAAAAGCTAACACCCAAGCCCTTTTATTGATTTCCCACTCAAACTTTTTATTCTTCATTTGTTGAAAGATGATCCCTTTGACTACTGCCTTGTCAAAATTACTGAATTGTAAAGCGGAAAATTTGGCGGAATATTTGAATAACCCCGAGGCGGTGAACAAAGCGTCCGTCTACCTGAGCGGCAAAAAACTCAAAACAACTTACTTGAGCCGTGACGGCACAACAAAGGACGTCAAATTTGGAAAATTTTCACTAAAATCCGCGTCGGACACCTACGCTTTTGAAGGATTCCTTGGCATGTTTTGTCATCATTTTCCTCCTCGCATTAACTCCTCCCCTTTTCAGAGGTCAAAGTCCACCAATATTTCTACATAAAACACCGAATTCGCCTTCTTTACCCTCAGTTGAAGTGCGTGGTGGAATACCACAACAAAGGCCACAGCAAATATTACCCCTTGGGCAAGCTTAAAACAAAAATAACTCGCGGAATTGACCCTTTATTTAGAGTTGTTGGCCATTGACGAAAGTGCCGAAGGAACCGATAAGGCGACTGACGACCATAACTACTTGGACTACTTGAGTTTCCGAACTTGGCAAACTCCCGTCTATTAAGCGGCGCAGAGAATGAAACGTGCAAGGTCGTCGCAGGAGTTTCCGGAGATTGAGTTTAACGTCAACACAATGGGGCTGACCGTGTATTGCCCCCGACACTTGAAAACCCCGCGCTTGGTGCCTTGGGACCAGCCCGGCCGTTGCTCTCGCTGCAGGAGCGGCACTGTCGAGCTCGACTACTTCATTCAGGCGGAGGGCGTTACAGTTTTCTCGACTCGGCTCAAAAATGGTGGCGAACATTTTGTGCCATTTGACGAAATCGGTCAAGCGGGTTTTTTCGTGTACAACAATCAATAATTTGATTTTAGTGGATTTTGGCGACAGCGCCAAAATTCGAATAAGGTCGCGCAACAAAGTGTTCACTTTGCCATTGAGACGCCCGGAAGTTTGGCAAGCAGACCCTGTTGCAGTGGCGGGGCAAGTGTTGGCAGTTCAACCGCCGCCGGAAGAAATAAAGGACGGGGAGGAGACAAAAGGCACAAATTGATTTCTTACCCATTGAGACCGATCGATCATTCTAATATTTTTGTAATGGACTATCCGATAATAAACGAGCAAGAGTTAAAATTTCCCATCCCTTGCGGGATTATTATCAGTGGCCCCTCCTCGTCGGGCAAAACCCAACTGGTCCTTCGCCTATTAAGTTGCGTGGATGAAATGTTTGCCCCTCCCCCAAAGGCAATAGGTTAGCGCTTACTTATTTCGCAGATTTATTGGCTGATTAAGTTTGGGCGTACGGCGAATACTCTGCGCAGATTCCGGAATTGGAGAGGCAGGGAATAATCGTTCACGCGGGAGCCCCGTCAGACGAAATGTTGAACAAGCTGCCAAAACCCTTTCTTATTGTATACGACGATCTGATGGGCGAGATTGACGCAAAGAAGTTGGCCGATTTGTACACCAAAAAATCCCACCACAACAACTTTGCGGTGATTTTCCTCACGCAAAACCTGTTCGATAAAGCAATGAGAGTGCCAAGGTCCAACGCCCAGTACATTTTCCTCATGAGGGCGCCAAACGACATGTTGAGCATTCGCAACTTGGCCACTCAAATATTCCCTCGCGAGCAAGGGTTTCTGATCGACGCTTATAAACAGGCGTGCGCGGAGCCGTATGGGTATTTGTTGGTGACCCTTCACGCGAACACTAACAACATTTTACGACTGAGGACAAACATTTTTCCGGAGGACGACGAAAAAATTATATTTATTTCCAAAAATGGGTAAACAAGAAAAGAGACAGCTGATCGGACAACGAGTCCTGGAAAATTACGACTACTTGAAAATCCTGGGGCGTACATCCTCTCAGAAAAAGATAGGTCATTTGTTAAGCCGAGCCGGGTGTGAGGAGCTGTTGACGTTGGTGGAAATCTGTCTGAACATTTTAAACGGAACTTTTTGCCTGACCAACAAACAAAAACTGAAGATTGCTCCATTTGCCAACTTTATTCGAAAGTTAGCCCGCGCGAAAAGTGAAAATAGTGCCAGGAAATTGGTTCTTCAATCCGGCGGTTCACTGTTTGCTCCCCTGTTGGCACCGATATTGATTGAGGCAGCGCGATATTTGCTCACTCGCAGCGAAAATGGCCAACAAACTAATTCTGCTGCCAATTGAACACTACAGGGGACTGGTTGCGGCGAGGGAGAACAGAGAGGATGACGTCACCGATCAGACAAACTTTGGGTTTGTCAAGCAGCAACTTGAAAAGGCCAAGAGAAAGAGGGCGGCAAACGTCAGCGAAAAGAGTGCAATGTACAACCAGCAGTTGAGGAGATATTTAAAGCTACGCAAAGAGGTCAAGGACAAGCCGGTCAAAGTCCAACTCAGCAATGGACTGCGCCTGATGACCAAACCCCCTGCAACGGGTGTACAATTGAAGCCCGGCCCTGAAGAACTTGAAGAGACTATTGTGATTGGTGGCAGTGAAGCCGGCGATGATGAGCCTGCGGCATTAAGTACCCCCAAGTTTTCTACGCCAAAGGAGACGGAAGTTGCCCACGCGCCAAGAGTCAGCAAGAGGGAACTCAAACAGCAAGAGATAAAGGCCAAGAAGGAGCAGCTTTTGTCGATAATAAAATCAGACCCTAAGCGGTTTGGCGTAAATGAGCGTGACAAAGTCATTAACCCGTCAACAGGGCGTGAATTTATTGATTTTGACTTGAATTGGGCTATTGAACGCCTAGTGAACCCCCGTCCGGAAAATGCCCCGTCGCCAAGCGGAACTCGGGAGCTGACAAAAAAGCTCTTACAAGACCCAACCGCCAAGCAGTTAATCAACCCCCAACTTGTCGGGTATGGAAAGAGTAACAGCGTGAAACGCGCGGGATTTTGCCCGTTAAAATGGAAGAAAAAATAAATAAAATATACACTGACCCCTCCAATCCGGGAGGGTTTGCGGGTGCACGCGCACTCTATTCGGCAGTCAAAAAGAAACACCCTGGCGTGAAGAGGGCAGAGTTTGACGACTTTTTGCGGGGGAGTACCACCTATACGCTGTTTAAACCCAAACGAGAAAAATTCCGCCGCCTAAGAACAATCCCCGGCGGATTTATGACCGGTGAGTTGGCATTGCTTTCGCCCTTTTAACTTGGCTTTCAGATGTACAGGCGGACTTGGCAGACTTCTAAGCCTTGTCGCGCAAGAATTCAGGCAATCGGTACCTCTTGTTGGCTGTTGATGTCTTATCGAGGCGGATGTTTGGCGTTCCGGTGAAGAGCAAAAAGCCCGCAGACATGAAAAAAGCCTTTGAAGAACTTTTTGGCCAAATGCCAAAACTTCCGGACACCTTGTACACTGACCGGGGGCTGGAGTTTGTGGCCAAGCCCCTCAAGGAATTTTACGCCGAGAAGGGGATAAAAAAGTTTGAGACAAGTTCAAAGAAGAAGGCAGCCGTTGCAGAGCGCGCAATTCGTACGCTCAAAACCCGCCTGTACAAATATTTTTCTGCCAAAAATACTTCAACCTGGGTTGACGTACTTGCAAAATTTTTGGCTGCCATAAATAATTCTGTGAGTCGCGCAACCGGCTTAAAGCCCAACGACATTGACGAACAAAACGCGAGGGAAGTGTGGAAAAAAGTATATGGCGAAAGTATTGAACCCTCTGCTAAGACGCCCAAGATCAAATTGGGGGAAAATGTCAGAATACCAGAACCCAAACACATTTTTGAAAAGGGTATAAAAGTTCAAACTTATTTTTTTAGTTTTTAAAATTTATTTTTTAGGATATATGCCAAACTATTCGGATCATGTTTACACTGTTGATGAACGCCGTTCATCCAATCCCGAATACTATTACGTCAAAGATTATTACGGGACAAAATTGAAAAGAAAATTTTATTTACCCGAGTTAACAAAAGTCAAAGTTGACAAAAATACACTGTACAGAGTTGAGAAGAAGTTCAAAGAGAGGATGAGAGATGGTCAAAAAGAGATGTTGGTAAAATTTATTGGATTTCCGGAAAAATATTGGGTTACAAATGAAGATTTTGAAAAATAAAATTAAAAAAAGTCTCGAGCTCCTCACTGTCTTAAAAATCAAAAATTGAAAATTTGATTCCCGTGAATTGTAGAGGGGTCTCTGCCCTTTCGAATGAGCCCCTGTATATCCCTGTAACTTTTCTCTAAGTTGAGTTATTAATCCTCAAACGTTTAAAAAATCCGGATTTTACTCAACAAATGAAGTTTTGCTACTCTTATCTCACTTTCTTTTTATTTTCATTGTTTATCCCTTAAAAATCAAATGGCCTTGCCCTCCAAATTTTATTACAAATAAAAATTTTATTGAACAATAAAATGAATAAAAAAACAATTTTAATCGGCTTCGGGGTCAAGATCGGCGAGGTTAAAGTTATATTCGGGGTCAGGCACAAACATTTGGCACTCACAACAATGGGGGTTGTTCAACTGGCAATACTCCCAATCGGTGTAGCCAAAGGGAACGACTCGCAGGCCATCATCCCTGATCACCCCCTTATTGACTGTTGGGTTAAACCTTTTCACCAAGGGGACGGTGAAGATGTCGCCCTTTTTTGTGATCCGGAAGTTCTTTGATGGGTAGTTGAAGCTGCAGTAGTTGTCCACCGCGCCCCATTTCTCCAGCACCATCTCCACCATCTTGGCGTAGTTGATCTGCTGGCAGGCGTCCGAGTCGAGGGTGATGCCGCGCAGCTTCATCTTGTACTGATCTTCGCCGGTGTTGTTGTCCCGCAGCCAGAGCGCGTAGGCCTTGGGTCCCGCTAAAAAAATATTTTATTTGTTTTTTATTTGTTTTTATTTTTTCCAAAACTAACCGAGACGAACTCGACGATTGTGTGGTGCGGATATTCATCCGTCAGTTCACCTAAAATTGGACCCTTACTTATTTGTTTTTTAAGTTGAAAAAGTACCAAGTTGCTCCCCGCCAGGCAGCGGGTCCCCCAGGGCCGTCTCGTACTCGTAGAAAATCGAGTCGGTGTCCTTAAAAGGAGCAAGTTTTAAAACAATTATTATTTTTTAAAACCAAATACCATATAAAGGACGCGCGTGTCCTTACGGGCAGTGCCATCAGCAGCGCGGGAGACTTTTTGCAGCGAGTCGAGGAGGTGGATCCGGGCCGCTGAGGTCGTCCAAAGGGCCAAGGCGACCTGAAAGTTTCAAATTTAAATTTATTTCGCAAAACCCAGTGAATTTTTTTGAATTTTTACATTGCTCGTGTCGTGTTCCACCACGTGTTCGTCCTTTGCTTTGTAGCACACCATCCAGAACTTCTCCGTCAGCTGGTCGATGCTGCTGATCTCGATCTTGTCGTCGTTCAACAGCTTTGCCAAGTCCGCGTGGTTGTCGATGATTTCCGTTTTTGTCAGTCGATTTCTGAAATTTGAATTTTTTTTGAAGTTTTATTTTTCCAATTTTACCTCAGTGCAAAACGACCCCAAAGGGAGTTCAAACAGAGCTTGGCCACGTACCGCAAGCCCGCGTTGTATTTGATGCGGTCCGGGTTTAAACGCACTTGGCAGACGCTCCAGGCTTTGTCGATGTAGGCCTTCTTCCGTGCTGCCGCTTCCTGCTCGCTGATGCCCTCCTCTGAACAAGCTGCCGGGTATCCGCTGGCTAAATTAAATTATTAATTGCAAAAACTAAGACAAATCAAAATATTACCCTCAAACTTCATCTTTAAAAACTTCTCCAAGTAGGTGTGGAACAAAGATGGGCTCCAGTCGCTTGCCAAGGGCCAGATGTACGCCCTGTAGACGCGTGTCACCCTGTACCCCGCCTTGAGGGCCTCCGCCAACTCAATGTGCGGGATTGTGACGGAAAAGCCTAAAAATTTCAATTCAAATAATTTTTATAAAAATATTTTACCTCTTTCTTCGTCCTCAAAGTGCGGGCAGCTGTACTCACTGTCCACCGCGCCGTTGGGGAAGAGCTCCGAACACTTCCGGCACAAAGGGAACAGCGTCCTCTTGTTCATCCGCAGAGGCAATACCGGGATGTCGCAATGGACGTGGCGAGGTGGAACGACGAAACACTTGATGATCCCCTCGAGAATGTCGCCGTCCTCCCCGACCATGTCTGCAGGCTTGCACCAATCGACGTCCTTGTCAAAGTGGACGAGGGTTGGGTGGCCGACCGGGTAGTTGGTGAACATATTCCTAAATTTTTTGAAAATTTTATTCCTAAAATCTGCCAGCCGCTTACATTGAGGGGTAAAGGCTGTTAAAGTCCTTTATTTTGATGGTCCTTGCGCGCAGTTCACCAGTTTCGGCGTTGATGACCGACGCCCCCAGCCATTCTGGGCCAGTACGGCCTTTAATTTAATTTTAAAATTCTATAAATTCAAAGTTTTTTAAATTTACCGCCAAAAAAGGCGTCATGGAAGTCGATTGGGCCAGAATCGGGCGTGTTGTCAAAGAACGCCTTCATTGCGGGGTCGTCCTCCAGCAGGCGGTTGAGGTGGCACTCCCAAATTATTTCGACCTCAAATTCTCGCGCAATTTGGGCGATCCGCTTTGCGTCCCTTGCGCGGATGCCTCCAGCAGTCTCCCCTCCTGCAACAACTGCCGCGTCGTCGGGGAAACAGTGCGGGCAGGCGTGCCAGAAGCAACTGTTTTGTGGCAAAATATTTGCTGTACCCAGGCCCTTTTCACTTACCCGTTGACCTCGATTGCGAGGTTATTGCCCTCCCCCGGTCTCTCCAGCATCCCGTCCAGGCTGTAGTTGCCGAATTTGTACTCGCCGCCAGGGCTTTCGACGTGCCGGAGCGTAAGACCATTCTCCCGCATCTCCTCCTCCGCTCGCCACTAAAATTATTATTTCTTTATTTTTTATTTTTAAATTTTAAACAAACTTTAAGATATTTGCGGGCAATGCAGCTTTGCTTCCCTCGCTTCTCGTAACCAAGGTGGGGGATTATGGCGATCTTCTGCTTGTCGTAGTGCGCCATGGAGACAAATGCTTTCATGCAGGCGGACTAAATTTAATTTGAATTAGTATTTATTTTTATTTTAAAAACCAACTGGAATCGTCACCGAATCGGTGATGTCATCAAAGGTTTCGTTGAAAAACAGCTTGCGCATCTTGATAACTCCATGCGCAAGAATTTGGACGTCTAAAGTTCAAAAAAGTTTTCAAATTTTATTGTTTTCAATTGACCAGTTTTGCAGTAATCGGCGATTACTTCGCGCAGGAGGAACGGCGTATTGAAGTTCTCCCTGTGCCAGAGCTCAAGTTTCTTGCGCTCCTCGGGGAAATGGCCGCCTGGGTAGTACATCTCCAGCGGTGGCAGGGTGTCGAGCTCAGTGTCGTAATTTTCTTCCTGAAAGACAATTAAAACTTTTTATTTTATTTTTTATTTTAAACTTACTTTGTTGAATTTATGCGGGAAGTACTTTTTGTCTTCCACGCCCTCAATTTCAAGCCCGAAGGTTTTCACAAAGGCCGCCAGTTTTACTGGGATTAGCTTATAGCTAAAAAGTTTAATTAAATTTGGAATTTCAATTGATTATTTTACCTATCCCTGAACACAGTCGCCGTAAGGCCGCCCTTTTTGGGAGCGCGCAGCTCCAGCAGATGGTTTCCTTGACGGACGAGGCTAGGCTTGACGCCCATTCTCAGCATCTCTCCGTAGATCAGGACGTGATCATAGCGAGAACCTTCAATTATTTATTTATTTTCTTCAATTTTTATTTCTTTTGGTTCTTAAAATTCTTTTTATCCTTTTTTTAATCTCACCGGCGTGTGCGTAGGCGTATGTTGTGACGGAGATTGGCTTTTCGCCTTCCTCACCATAGCCCAGCATGTAATTGTTTTCAGCGTCGTTGTTGTTGTCGCTTTCGGCGTCATCGGTTTCCTCGTTCAGTATGTTGTTTTTGGCAGGGGCTCGCTTCCGCTTCCGGCGCTCATTGGGGTCAAGGCCTAAGGTCTCTGACTCAAAATTCAGCAGCCACTTTGTAAATGCCGCCAGTGGATCGTCCACCCTAAAGTGCCGATCCACGTCGGTGTTGTCGTAGTGGAAAGGGGCCCAGGAGTAGTAGCGCAGTGGGCCGCAGATAGCACAAGCCCGGTCCAGCTCCTGGTCCCACACCTCTTTCTCAATGCAACGCGTGCAAGTCACGTGGGCGTAGCAGAAGTTTACCTGTTTGTTTAATAAAAATTTCCAAATTGTCTTTTATTTTCTAATTTTGCTAAATTACCTGGTGTTTGAAGCGCAGAATCTCCGGATCAGGCTTGAAGTGCGTAGTGCATTCGAAGTCAAAGAAGATGAAGCGCTTCTCCTTCTTGGCTTTCGGCCGATACGCCATGTAGCAATCCCGAGGGGCGTGAAAGCCAAGGCACACCCGACAGAATTTCTGGCCACACACGTGCCCCTTTTGTTTGTCTTGGGCCTTAAAATTTTTAAATATGCAAACTAACGAACAAACAACAGCTAACCGCAGTTTGATATATGACTCCACAATCAACACATTTTTTTGAGCTTTTGCAGATGGCATTTTCGGTGTTCTTCGTCTCTTTTCCGCGCTTAACTTGCCGCGTGACAATTCTGGCGTGGTGTTCATAACATTCTGCGCATTTGAAAGTCTGAAAAGTAAACTTAGATTAACTTTATTTGGGTTTGATTCGCCTTATTGCATGCTAAGCATGTCTCAAAGAAGGCCCCATTTTTGTTGTCGCAGTTGCCTCTGAACAAGTTGCCGACTCGTTGGCAGTTGTGGCATTTCCATTTGCAGGTGGCTATATGGCGGTTTGGCTGAAGATATGGCATCTCGCACTAAACTTCAAATTTATTAACTGTCTTTTGCCCCGTCTGCATACGCCAAAGCAGTAATTGCCCTTTTGATTGAACAGCCGCCCAATCGTCTTTATTGCATCGTAGTGTCCCACAGCCCCATCATCACCCTCTGTAAACAGAACACAAAGCTCGTGCTGGTAGTCACCTACATCGGATTTCCAAGAAGGCTTCATTTTGCCGGATGTTTCAAAACAAAAAAGCCGAAACATTCCCGGATGAAGCTGGTCATAAAAGGCCTTAAAATAAAATATTAACCCTCAATATTATTTTTTTTTTTTTTTATGCTAACACACCTGAATTCTTTCCCCATATTCTTCAACAGAATAAAAGGGTTGGTCTAAATCAATGTTACATGCTCTGCACAAAACGCGGACATCATTGAGCTGCCATGCCGCCGTGCGCTTATATTCGGAAAGCCGTTGGCTAGTAAGTGTAAACTTCATGCGCAGAAATTCGAACGCACGAAAAAGGCAAAAGTTGTCGTTGTTTGTCAGATCGAATGTTGCTCCCTGATAGATGTTGTAGTTTATGTTGAACTCTTTGGGGCGCCCTTTGCCCGCCAATTTTTTCCGCTTTCCGCCGCTGTCGATCGCAGTGATGTCAATCACAAACGATTCCTCGCAGATCGACGGCCTTTCCTTTGATTTGTTGCTTTGGTCTACCATTTCAAAGCGCGTCAAAATGGTTTCGGCCGTTGTATTGTTGAACTTCTTGAAATGTAAAGCAATTTCGTAGTCAAGGTGTCGCGCTGACAGTAGGAAGATGAAGTGATCAGCCAGAATTTGCATTCCTTCCGCGCCTTTCACTGCGTAGGCCAAGGTCATGGAGAAAAGGGCCTTTAAAACGTCCTCGGGGTATGCAGAGCCCCAGATGAAGTTGAGCATAAACCGGCCGATAAATCGGTATGCTTAAACAAAAAAACTTCAAAATGCTCTGTTGTTAATGTTCAAAAATTGTTCTTATTTTAAATAAATAGTAATTTAAATAAACAAATGCGAAGATGCGTTAAGAAATTTTTGTTTTAAAAATAATATTTGATCGCGAGTGGATTGAATTTGGCTGATGGCTGCAGTGCGCGAGTAACTCGCGCAGTGAAAAAAAAAAATTGAAGAAATAAAATAATAAATATTTAATAAAGTCGCGCAGGAAAATTTGCATAAAGTCGCGCAGGTGCGCAAGATGGGCAAACGTCTTAAGATTTCAAATTTCAAAAAAACTCGCGCAGGGTGCGCAAGTAACTCGCGCAATGCCAAATTTGAATAAAGTCGAGCAGGGTGCGCGTGTGAGGCGCACGGAGTAAAAATATTAACAATAAAATAATGTTTCAAATAAAAGGATAGGAGGGAGGGGTCTTGCGCAAGGTAAAAATTTGCATAATTTCGCGCAGTGCAAATTTGAATAAAGTTGCGCAGGCGCCAAAAAATGTGGCAGGGTGCCAATAAGCGTGGAAGGGACGCAACGACCATTTATTTCGGTGTTTTAAATTAATTAATTAATTATTATTCATGTAAATTTATTTTATTTCGTTTCCCCACACCTTTAAACCGTCCGCTGCTAGCTTGTGCCGCTGCCAGACACATCCATTCGTTCCCATTGAATTGCGCAGCGTCCAAATTCTTATTGATAAACGGCTCTTTCCGTCCTGATTGCGCGGATGTTTTTGCTTGCGCAGACACCTGAAAAACTCTCAAAAAGTTAGAATTTGTTCGCTGTAAAGACCTAAACAAAACCCCCCCAGTTCCCTTACCACTGCTGCCGCCTCGATCGGATGTTGCGCGGTTGCAGAATCAGCAAATTGAGCTGCTGATCCCAAAAAATGGTTGTTGTCGGCTGCCATGGGATAAGGGCCATCCAAAGTTGGGGGTCCCTCGTCGTCAGAAATATCCATTTTTAAAAAATTATCTAAAAACAATAAATGAAATTTATAGATAAAGTTGGGATTTAAATATTTTTAAATTTTATGATTTTATAAAAATAATTCTAATCATTAATATATTCCCATTCACGCTATGTTGCTGCGACCAAGTGAATGACTTGTTTAATGAACACTCTTAGAACGTTTACCAATATTAAGCACAAATAAACAATGATAGAATATAAACGGTGGTTATGTTTCAATACGAAAGCTTATTTTTTTATTTTACTTTACGCTTTTTAAACAAACTGAAGTTTATATAAATTTTGGATGCAAAATAAACAAAGCGAATATTATAAGGTGTCAAATTTCAACCAAAAAGATTTGTAAATTTTATATTTTACTTTACGATTTTTCTATTTTAAGAAAATTTTTAAGCGATCTTATAAAAATATTTTTTTACATTTATAAATAATTTTGAATTTATGAATTTATTAAATATATTTAAATATTTAATTTAAAAATTAAAAAGTAATATCTGCTCGCGCAGGGGATTGAACTTTGTTGTTGGCTGCAGACCCCCCTCACTGACTACTGGCGTCATTTTTCACTATATAGGGACAATTAGTCGCCATTGCTTTCAATACACCATGGCCAAGTGGCTAGTGCTCTCTTCTCTCTCGCAGTGGCAGCGGGGGTTCGGATCCTCGCAGCAGCAAATGATTTTTCGGATTAAAAATATTTTGGCAAAGTCAAAAAAGTCGCGCAGGCGCGCAAGTGAAATTTTAAGATTTAAATTTCGAAAAAAGTCGCGCAGGGTGCGCGAGAAACTCGCGCAGTGAAAAGAAAAAAAAAAAAATTGGAGAATTAAAATAATAAATATTAAATAAAGTCGCGCAGGAAAAATTTGCATAAAGTCGCGCAGGTGCGCAAGATGGTCAAACGTCTTAAGATTTCAAATTTCAAAAAAATTACAAAATTTTGAAAAAGTCGCGCAGTGACCCTGCCAATAGGTTTGGGCTCTGGGACTCACTTGGCTGGCCTCAGATGGCTGGCGCTCACCTGGCTGGCTGGCGCTCAATTGGCGCCCCACCCCCTCCATAGGTATGGGAGGCTACCGTAACCGGGGGAATGTCAGCTAGTAACTACTATTATAGAAAATTATTGCGGACGATTCATCAATCGCCGACAGCAAAATCACCATCAGCATTTTAATGGGGCATTTCAGACTAATTTCCCAAGAAGTCATGTTGATAAAAGCTAAAATAAATTTGATAATTTTTATGTACTTGATCATTTTAAATTTAACTAGCAATGATTTAATTTATAACAATTAAATAGCTGAGCTTTTTTTATTCCTGCTTCTTCGCATTTTTAGATCATATTTATCAATTACATTAATGTTTTTTTTCATTTAGCTAAATTTAATATTTTGTATATAATTATAAAGCTCATCGAGGTGGTATGTTGGAGAAATAACTTTGTTCATGAGGATCGCAAACTCAGTATAGTTACGACTGGCAAGAAAAATCAGTAGTTTGTCCAATTCAAATCCTATTTGCACAATGAAAAACACACAAATATTGACTAAAAAACCCAAACAAAAAAATTTTGAGCTTCTCTTTCTGTAACATATATAAAGCAATTCAAAAAAGTTTTATAAGAGATAAAAACCCACAAATGAAGCTAAACCCTCAAATTTTAATTTGATCTCATATTATTTTAGAACATTTTAATTCTTTGGGTTGCATTTTTAAAAAGTCGTAAATCGTCAAAATTTTTGAAATTTTTGCACATTTTCTTAACAAATCCGTTAAAAATTATTAAAAAATTTGATTTTTTGCATAGGCTGGTCCTGATTTTTGGGTTTTACCGATAACCACCCTGATCGGCACCGCCGATCCCTCCTAATTCCCCCATTGTCAATTCCGGTTAATCCCGGTCCCGGGTTTTGAAAGGTCGAAAGCCCAATCTCGGTTCGAGATGCTGATCCTGATCACGGCTTTCACAGTCCCGTGTTGTTGTCTTCAAGCGTTTATTTGGGCCTCGTAGTTTTAAAATTTTAAAATTTTTTGGTTATAATATTCTTTTAGATTACTATTTTCCTTTGTGTTAATAAATTCTGAATTATCTGTTTTCATTTGTCCTCATTTGGAGAGTGAAAGTTTAATTTTGTTAATTTGCAATGGTCATTAATTTTAAAATGTCCCAATTTTCTGAAAGCTCGTAACTGGTTCAAATTTGTGAATCACAAATTTTGATTTTTGAGATAAATTATTAATAGATTTTTATTCCTCAAAAAAATTAAAATTTTTTATCTTCTAATTATTCTTTGCCTTTCTTTCGCACTTGTGTTTCACAATAAAAATTATGACACTAGGATTTTTTATTATTTTTATAATTAATGTTGTAATTCGTCGGAAATGAATTTTATTAAGTTGTGATAGCACATTAAATTTGTTTTTTTGTCAATTTATCAGTTTAAAAATTTAATAAAAAATTGTATGACTTTGAAAGGGTTTAACTAGGTGTTGCAGCCGGGGGGGGGGGGGGGGGGGTCCCGGTCAAACCGGGGAACGGGGATCCCCGTACGGGGATGGGCAAAATCCATTTGGAGGGGTGCATGTTTTTAAAATTTTAAAATTAAAATTTTTTTCAAACAAACATGCACCACTATTCTTTTATTGCAAAACCTTAATTTTATATAATTTGAATCAAATCTTACATATTTCGAGAATCATTTATGTATTCTTTTTCAAAAACATTTAGTAAAAAGAATTTTTTATTTTAGTTTCCAAATAATAAGTAATCATTAGTTTTAAATGTGAAGAAAAAGTTGCTCATCAACGATCATTGATTTTTTACCCTCGCACTCTGCGTTTTTTCATCTGGCTGAATTTCGTCCGCTTTCTTCGCTCTGATGTCCCGTGCCGCCCTTTGTACTTTATTTTTTAATTATTATTTATTTTTTCTTTATATTTACAAACTTTTGATTCGAATCTTTTTTAAAAAAATGCTTTAATTTTTGATTTTAAGTTGGTTAAAAAATTGTTACTTTTACAGTTTGTTGATGAAAAAATGTTTAGACACATTTCTTCCTGAATTTATTGTAAGAATCCGGTAAAAATATTTTTACAGTATTTAAACTGTAATAATTCGTCGAATTTTAATTCGTAGATCGTACTTTATAATACAATTTGCTTTGTAATTTATTGCTCGCGTTAAAGTTTAGTAAAATACAATGAACATATTTTTTATTGAAATAAAATTTTTTATTTCTCAGATTTTTGTTTTATAAACATCTCATTTTAAAATAAAATTGATTTTTATTCTTAATGAAGATTTTGTTCATTCAGCGTCATTAAGTAATTTGACATTAATTAATATTATTGTATATATACATTCTTGCAATTCTTTTTTCATCGACTTTATTTCAGTTGATACTGCCCTATAAACTGCCGCTCTTCACTATTAGTCTCTGGCAAAATTACTGTTAGAAATCTGCAAATTAAATAAAAATTGAAAGTATTCTTTTTTATATGTTTGTTTTGTAATAGAAATCGCCATCTTGCAGCATTTCGCAGTTGATTTTTTTACTTCAAAATTTATAAAAACGGATAAATTATCGTATTAGTTCAAAAAACACTAAAAAAAAGTCTGACATAAGCTATGCATAAAACATATGAATGAATAAAAAAAACTGTGATAATTTAATTGTTTCTTTAAAAACCCAATGCCAATATTGCTAATATAAAAAAAATTTAATACTTGAAATAGAACATAGCAGAATAATCAATTCATTAAAAAACAACAAAATTTACAATTTAATATTAAAAACTTATCGAATCAAACTTAATTAAACTTAAAGTTAAAGAATCAAAATTTAAGAAGGGTTAGAAAAAGATATTTCGAATACTCTGCATAACAGCAAAAAACAATACATAAAAATATTAATTTTCTTACAAATTTCACGATATTAATATTAAATCTCTTTTTTGGTAATTTTAATTTAACTATGTTAATGGAGATTAATATCTTCCTGTATAAGTAAAAATTTAAATAGATTAGTTATAAATTGATAAATAAATCAAAGTTTAAGCTTCTCAAAAATGCTTGTTGATCTAAACAATATTTCAAATAAAAACATTACATTTTAAACCTTATGAAAAAATAAGCATGGAGAACTTTCAATAAATAATAAAGCGTTTATTCACTAAACCAACTAATAAACGCTGATTTCATTATAAAGAATTTTTAGTAGTTTTAGATTTGTTTAACTCAATTTCACTGATAAATAAACCAATAATAAAAAAAATATTGTATAAAATATAAATATAGTATTTTGTTAATAATTTTGAAGGTCCATTAATAAATTTAATTATTGCTTGAAATCTCTGCTAATTCTTGAGGAATATGCTTTATAAGTTAAGCTGTTTTAAATGATCTATTATGCGTAATTGTGACAAATAAAACAATTAAAGATGTATCCATTTGATTACAGTCGTCCGGTCTAGCTAGATGTGTCGTCGACGTGCACAGTAAAGCATTATAAAATCTATTAATACGAATTGTTTTGATTTAAACTTATATCGAATTTCCTGAAAATGGAATAAAATATTTATCACAAATTATTAATTAACACGTATATACTTGTATGTCACAGCTCAACAATTGTCAAATAAGTTAGAAAAAAATATTCAAAATAGATTTAAGTGCCCATTTTTGGTTAAGAAAAGCCAATTCTTAGGGCTTCTTTTTCGAATGGCAATTGTTTAGTTATTTTTGTTTTCTGTTACTTTGGTTTTTCTGGGTTTTTTTATTTTTATTGTGAGGTATGATTTTTTTTTAATTTTTATAGACTCAATTTATTTTTATTTAATTAGAAGTTATATTTTTAAGTATTAATTTTGTTTGTTTTAATTTTTTCATTTGAATTCAATATCTTCAGATTTCTGTTAAAAATTAAAATAATAATTGTTAGAGAACCTGGCCAGAATAGTTGATAAATTTATTTTTGACCCTTTAAAATTACAAATTCCGGAACGAGGGATTTTTTGCTTATTTAATTATATTACTTAACAATTAAAACAAAAAGATAAACTTTTTTTACACAGAAATTTTGAACAAATTTTATCGATGCCCTCACAAATTGATTTAAATGTGTCGAATTCACGAATTTCGGCTGCTCACAAAAACACAAACGAATAGGGCAATGGTTGTCTAATTTAATTTTGCTCATGCGGGGACATTGTTATTCCGTAGTTTTTATCATGATTTATAATTTCTCAATGTTTCAATGCCATTTCAATTTAGAAATATCACTTGGGTTCTTTTTTAGTTGAAGGTTTTATCTAAAAGAATCATCATTTTAGTGCAAAATTTATTTAGACTTCTCTTTACATACATTATCAGTTGCAGAATCGCTTTTTATACTATATCATCTTTTAGGTATGAGGGTTGTCTTTTGTATATAGCTTAATTTTAAATCGCAATAATGTCGTGGTTTTTGTTGAGTTTCATAGCACTAAACCGCATAATCCACAGTTACGACGACGTTACTCTAGTGCCCCAGATTCTATTTTTTCCTGTCGACATTAGCTCGTAGGTGACCGAGCGAAAGTTGCTGCATCTTCATTTAATTTTTATTTTGTTATAAGTAACTATTAATATTCTTCTTATTGTGCAAAACATTACCAAATTAACAATCAGACTGCAGGGGAATCTTGAACACACTGGCAGACCATCCGAAGGGAAGGTGCCCATAAAAAATCTCCTTGTTGCCGGATTCTCAAACAGAATCTTGTCGATGAACCGACTGTCCATTTTGGCGCCGGATTCTCCTCTCTCGCAAGAACAAATAAAACCCAACGGCTGCAGCCCCTGCGGTCCCAAACAAATAGAGAAGACACAGCGCAAAGTGTATAGGCGACTTTTCGATCACCTCCGGAAAACAAAGAACAACACCCTCGCGCGGTGAAGAGGCCATTTGAATTAAATTTTCCAAGGAGTAACTGTTGTTTTTCATAAGGACAGGTCACTTGTAATTGATCTATTACGATCAATTAGAATGAGCCCGTCCGCCTCCCCGTAGGCTATTAAAGTGACTCCCTCGGGGGGAACAGGTTCGGAGAATCGAATGCTAACCGCAGTACACCCCTCCTTGATCAGCTCAAAGCCAGGCGAGTCTTCTTGCGAGTTGGTCATTTGGAAGACGTAAAGGCAAAAAGCCGTCTTGAACATGCTGTAGCTCAGCCCGTTGCTTTCCGTTGTGCAGGCCATTCCGAGGTGCTCCTGGGCGTCATGATAGGCCCTAGCGTAATTGTTATTTTTGTAGTCCAAATTGTAAGGGTATTGAGGGTAAGTTCTGCCAGAGGCCGTCAGTTCAATATCCCTAACCTAAAATAGTCATACGCTTCAGCAAGTTTTAATTGTTTCTTACGTTGTGGTGATTAAAATAAAAGGGGTTCTTTAGTTTATGGCCAATGTAGTTCTGATTGGCGACTAGCCCGATGATGACCCTTCTTGGCACTTCCTCCGTGAACAAGTTGGCCGAATAGTCGTATCGACCCCCAGTTATGAACAAGGACTTCATAAACGATTTGCGAATTCCATATCTGGCCGGCTCAACATCCAGCTTCCTTGCAATGTCCAAACTCAGCCCATCCATCAGATCGACAGTTTTTACAATTAGCCGGCAGTCGGAAATTTCCAAAACAAATTTTTCTTTCTCTTTTTCTTGGTGCAACATAAAATCGTCCGACTGCAGCGCGAGCTCAATGTCAATCTCGACATTGCTGATCATGTACAAGTCTTGGTTGAATATGTCGGCACTCAGCTTGCTGATTGTTTGATATGACTTGCTATCAGCCAACGGCTTCTTTCGCTTATCATTGAGCTTAGAAGGGTCGGAATCGCGAAAATAGCCAGCCACGCCAAAATAGGCATCCTTTGCAGCAATCGGATAACTCAGTTCCGTGTCGAGGTACACCTTGTAGCTGTACAACTGGTTGGAGTCGTACACCTCTCGCTGGTTGATATGCACTTTCAAGTTTCGGATAAACGTCGCGCCGGGCATTTGGATTAGAGCAACTGAGTCAGCCGCCCCAAGAGCACTTGCCAATCCATCTTCGGCAATCTTTTTGATCTTAAACTCAGTGAACACAAACACCTTGCTAAGATCAATGTAGCTGGTTATTGGGTGAATCTAAATTCGATTGGCGAAGGCGTACTCAAAGACAAAATTTATCGATTACCTTAAAATGGAAAGGCCTAGAGCTTATCGGGTTCAAGGTCAAATATTCGCGGTAGCTTGAGTTTGCCACTGCGCAGTTTGTTGGGGGAGTCGTAAAAAAGTCTAGCCCCGCATTTGCCACCTCCGCACTCGCAACATCCACTTTTTTATACAACATTTAGCAAACAATTAATAATAACCGAGGGAATCAAATCGTTTCTTTTTTAAAAGAGCTCTCTGGGGGACAGTTTGCCCAACAACGTCAAAAGGCTTCAAAATGATCTCAGCTTTTGTCTTCTTCCCTCTCTTCTTTCGTTTACCCCTGCCCTTTTGTAGTGACGAAGAGGCCTTTTCCAGCAGCTTTTTCGCGCCCTCTTTTCCCTCCGCCAACAGAGCCTCTTTTATGTCGCCGCCTTTGGAGACTTGGTTGAGGACTCGCGCACCAGTTTCGAGGCCTTCCTTGCCAAGTTCAGTAGCAATATTTGCAGCATAAGGTTTAGCTGCAGAGATCATGGGGCGCAGGTAGCGCCACAAATTTCGCAGAACAGCACCGACTCCTGCCCCTTTTTGGCGGGGGACCCCCAAAAAGTACCCGTAACCCCGTTGAAAAGTTGGCAAGCCCTCAAAGTAGGTTATAGGCCCGCTGCCTGTTTGCTGATAAAATTTGTCCAGTCGCAAATTGGAGCCGTCGAATATTACACGAACCATTTTCAAAAGGTCAGGACTTTTTTAAACTGAAGGGTCAAAACAACTTGTCCAAAATCAAACGGAACTTCCCTAAAATAGATTTAAAAAAGGGCTTAGAAGTAAGTACACATACCGGCCGGTCAGAGTTCGAATCTCCACATCCAAAACATCCACCTCGCGGGCAATTATTTTATGAAATAAGGGGGCCTGGAAATCTTTCTCAACTACGCTCCCCGATTTGCCTTCGACCGCAATCACTTGGAGGAGATTGGCAAAAGTATTGCCAAAGATCATACTTTCAATGATCCCACTATTGAGGTAGATACACAAATGGCTTACGCCGCCGCCCAAATCAACGGAATATTTGGCGAGATCGTCGTTTAGGATCTGCTGTTCCTGTTCATAGCCAAGTACGTAGGCCAACTGGTCGGTCAACGTGATGTGGGAAATTTTGTTGTCGAAGATTTTCAACATAAATCTGCCAATGTCTTCCATATAATAAAAACGAAACCCTTTGACCAGCGCGATCAACTCTTGTTTTTCCTCTCTCGTTTTTGACCCATAGTTTTCGTCGTACACTTCACGATCAAACAACCCTTTGAACTCTGCGATATTCCGCTGTATGTGGGCGGATGGGTTAAACTCCGGCAGATCCCAGGCCAGTTCTGGGTGATGAAGTCGATATTTATCCGCTGCGTTGGCAAAGTGGTACTCATCTTTTTCGTGCAGATAATGGACATCTGGGGTAGGGTCTTTGCCTTGCACTAGGCGCATCCATCCTCCCCTATACGGTTTCAGCCCCTTGAGAAGTTCGAGCTCTCGCAGTCTAAATTTTTTCTCTTGATCTCGCCGCATTCTCTCCTCTTCTTCCGTTGGCCTGGCTAATCGCTCAAGGGCTTTGTTTTGGCCGTTATTTACGGCTTCGGGTTGTTTGGCTGGGGTTTCTTCCTCTTTCTCTTGGACTACTACCCTCTCTTCTTTTTTCTGTTTCTCTAGCCTTTCGTTCTCAGCCTTTTCCGCCTCTTCCTTTTGTTTGGCTTCCCTTTCTTCTTCTTCTTTCTTTCTGGTTTGGCTGGCAGCCTCTTCTTTTTGTTTTGCTGCCCTTTCCGCTTCTTCTTTTTGTTTGGCTACCCTTTCTTTTTCTTCTTTCTTTCTGGTTTGGCTGGCAGCCTCTTCTTTTTGTTTTGCTGCCCTTTGCGCCTCTTCCTTTTGTTTGGCTACCCTTTCTTCTTCTTCTTTCTTTTTGGTTTGGCTGGCAACCTCTTGTTTTTCTTTGCCAACTCTTGCGCTCTCATTCCGTTCATTTTCTATCCGTTGTAGCCTCTCTGTCTCTTTGCGGCCATCCTCTATCCACTTCTGTCTCTTGACCTTTCGTTCATTCTCCAACTGTAGTCTCTCGCGGTCTTTACGGCCTTCCTCCAAAAGCCGCAGGCGCTCTTTTTCTTTACGGTCGTCCTCCAAACGCCGCAGCCTGTCATTTTCTTTTTCATACGCAAGATTCTCTTTTTCCTGCTGTTGGGCACGCTTCCTCTCTTGAGCTGCAGTCTCATTTCTCATAGGCAGGAGAGGGGCTTCGACGCCTTGCTCTTCCTCAACGACTTGCAGGTCAATAAGCTCTCCTTCCTCTTCTGCAAGGGCTGCCCTTTTCCGCGTCATTAGCCGTTCCATCTCGGCGATCATGCCATGATGGATCCCACGCTCAAGTTGTTGTGGCGAAAGAAAACTTCCGCTTGGCACTCTGAACCTATATTTGCGGCCATCGCGCAGGTGAACAATCACGTATTGTTTCTCAAGTGTTCCCACGGTTGCCCAACTTAAAAAGAATATTGGCAAAAAGTTCTTCGCTAAACGGCCCACCTGTTGGGGTAAATTATACCAGACATTCCGACCATCCACCCGGCCCCCTCAAACACCAACTTCTTTGGCAAATGAACTTTGAATTTATTCGTTTTATTTCCAACAAATCCAGGCGTATTGCTGGGTAAAATTACAAAAAAGGAGTTGCTCATTTTCAAAAAATAAACAAAATGATCGAGTGAAATCACTTCCCGCTTGTGTACGGGTGATAGTGTCCGTTCTTTGTCGGGGCGTCCCTCTTTTGGTGCTTCATGATCAGGTCAGTGCAGTCAAAGTTCAGCTTGGCACAGTCGCGGCAGAAAGTTTGGGTGAACTCCAAACGGCCCTCGCCATTTTGGGGTGTCAAGAAGAAACGGCGGTCGCCCAGTTGGAAATTGGCTGTTTGGCAATCCTTGCACATAAACGTGAAGGTGCCGTACTAAAATAGAAAAGTTTAAAAAAAGTTGCTTGCCAGAGGCCTCTCACCTTGGGTCGAGCAAGTTTCCAAAAGATGGTTGGGTAGTCAAAGACACTTGGCTGGTTCTTTTCCTCGCCTGAAGTGAATAAATCGCAAGGCCTGCAATCTAAGAATACCGTCACTTTCGTTGGCCCGAATTTTTCGGGGCGGCAGCTCCTCTTGTTCTTGTTGTTGTTTGTCCCAGCGAGGCTTTCTCCCGCGTTTTGTCGGCCCAGTTTTTTCCACAACAGGCTTTCTGTCGTCGTGCTCGTCGTCGTCCAAAATGATTACATCATTATCCGGCTTTTCTAAGGGTTTTTGTTTTAAAAAAGTTGTTAATAATTGGGAAAGTTACCTTGTTTAATTTTGCGGCCCCCATTGGTATCCTTGCTTGAGTCACCAAAGGTTGGCTCTATAAAGTGACGCTTATGGCGATTTATAAATTTTAATATTACTTTGGCCTTCCTCCACAAATTGTTCATTTTGTCTTTTAGGAGCCATGAATAAAAAAAATAACAGAAATAAAGTCTTTGGAGAAAAATGATCAGCAAAAATCTTTGGGGGTGAAAAAGGGGAAAGGAATTAAGGTGAAAGCTCGCAGCGACCTCCACACAGGGTGTGTTACGAAATATACGCCCCGCCCATTCGCCTTTAAAGAGAGAGAGAGTACGTTTTATGAGGCCCCAGAGATTGAGAGAAAAAGGCGCAAAACCCAAATTCAAAAGCTAACACCCAAGCCCTTTTATTGATTTCCCACTCAAACTTTTTATTCTTCATTTGTTGAAAGATGATCCCTTTGACTACTGCCTTGTCAAAATTACTGAATTGTAAAGCGGAAAATTTGGCGGAATATTTGAATAACCCCGAGGCGGTGAACAAAGCGTCCGTCTACCTGAGCGGCAAAAAACTCAAAACAACTTACTTGAGCCGTGACGGCACAACAAAGGACGTCAAATTTGGAAAATTTTCACTAAAATCCGCGTCGGACACCTACGCTTTTGAAGGATTCCTTGGCATGTTTTGTCATCATTTTCCTCCTCGCATTAACTCCTCCCCTTTTCAGAGGTCAAAGTCCACCAATATTTCTACATAAAACACCGAATTCGCCTTCTTTACCCTCAGTTGAAGTGCGTGGTGGAATACCACAACAAAGGCCACAGCAAATATTACCCCTTGGGCAAGCTTAAAACAAAAATAACTCGCGGAATTGACCCTTTATTTAGAGTTGTTGGCCATTGACGAAAGTGCCGAAGGAACCGATAAGGCGACTGACGACCATAACTACTTGGACTACTTGAGTTTCCGAACTTGGCAAACTCCCGTCTATTAAGCGGCGCAGAGAATGAAACGTGCAAGGTCGTCGCAGGAGTTTCCGGAGATTGAGTTTAACGTCAACACAATGGGGCTGACCGTGTATTGCCCCCGACACTTGAAAACCCCGCGCTTGGTGCCTTGGGACCAGCCCGGCCGTTGCTCTCGCTGCAGGAGCGGCACTGTCGAGCTCGACTACTTCATTCAGGCGGAGGGCGTTACAGTTTTCTCGACTCGGCTCAAAAATGGTGGCGAACATTTTGTGCCATTTGACGAAATCGGTCAAGCGGGTTTTTTCGTGTACAACAATCAATAATTTGATTTTAGTGGATTTTGGCGACAGCGCCAAAATTCGAATAAGGTCGCGCAACAAAGTGTTCACTTTGCCATTGAGACGCCCGGAAGTTTGGCAAGCAGACCCTGTTGCAGTGGCGGGGCAAGTGTTGGCAGTTCAACCGCCGCCGGAAGAAATAAAGGACGGGGAGGAGACAAAAGGCACAAATTGATTTCTTACCCATTGAGACCGATCGATCATTCTAATATTTTTGTAATGGACTATCCGATAATAAACGAGCAAGAGTTAAAATTTCCCATCCCTTGCGGGATTATTATCAGTGGCCCCTCCTCGTCGGGCAAAACCCAACTGGTCCTTCGCCTATTAAGTTGCGTGGATGAAATGTTTGCCCCTCCCCCAAAGGCAATAGGTTAGCGCTTACTTATTTCGCAGATTTATTGGCTGATTAAGTTTGGGCGTACGGCGAATACTCTGCGCAGATTCCGGAATTGGAGAGGCAGGGAATAATCGTTCACGCGGGAGCCCCGTCAGACGAAATGTTGAACAAGCTGCCAAAACCCTTTCTTATTGTATACGACGATCTGATGGGCGAGATTGACGCAAAGAAGTTGGCCGATTTGTACACCAAAAAATCCCACCACAACAACTTTGCGGTGATTTTCCTCACGCAAAACCTGTTCGATAAAGCAATGAGAGTGCCAAGGTCCAACGCCCAGTACATTTTCCTCATGAGGGCGCCAAACGACATGTTGAGCATTCGCAACTTGGCCACTCAAATATTCCCTCGCGAGCAAGGGTTTCTGATCGACGCTTATAAACAGGCGTGCGCGGAGCCGTATGGGTATTTGTTGGTGACCCTTCACGCGAACACTAACAACATTTTACGACTGAGGACAAACATTTTTCCGGAGGACGACGAAAAAATTATATTTATTTCCAAAAATGGGTAAACAAGAAAAGAGACAGCTGATCGGACAACGAGTCCTGGAAAATTACGACTACTTGAAAATCCTGGGGCGTACATCCTCTCAGAAAAAGATAGGTCATTTGTTAAGCCGAGCCGGGTGTGAGGAGCTGTTGACGTTGGTGGAAATCTGTCTGAACATTTTAAACGGAACTTTTTGCCTGACCAACAAACAAAAACTGAAGATTGCTCCATTTGCCAACTTTATTCGAAAGTTAGCCCGCGCGAAAAGTGAAAATAGTGCCAGGAAATTGGTTCTTCAATCCGGCGGTTCACTGTTTGCTCCCCTGTTGGCACCGATATTGATTGAGGCAGCGCGATATTTGCTCACTCGCAGCGAAAATGGCCAACAAACTAATTCTGCTGCCAATTGAACACTACAGGGGACTGGTTGCGGCGAGGGAGAACAGAGAGGATGACGTCACCGATCAGACAAACTTTGGGTTTGTCAAGCAGCAACTTGAAAAGGCCAAGAGAAAGAGGGCGGCAAACGTCAGCGAAAAGAGTGCAATGTACAACCAGCAGTTGAGGAGATATTTAAAGCTACGCAAAGAGGTCAAGGACAAGCCGGTCAAAGTCCAACTCAGCAATGGACTGCGCCTGATGACCAAACCCCCTGCAACGGGTGTACAATTGAAGCCCGGCCCTGAAGAACTTGAAGAGACTATTGTGATTGGTGGCAGTGAAGCCGGCGATGATGAGCCTGCGGCATTAAGTACCCCCAAGTTTTCTACGCCAAAGGAGACGGAAGTTGCCCACGCGCCAAGAGTCAGCAAGAGGGAACTCAAACAGCAAGAGATAAAGGCCAAGAAGGAGCAGCTTTTGTCGATAATAAAATCAGACCCTAAGCGGTTTGGCGTAAATGAGCGTGACAAAGTCATTAACCCGTCAACAGGGCGTGAATTTATTGATTTTGACTTGAATTGGGCTATTGAACGCCTAGTGAACCCCCGTCCGGAAAATGCCCCGTCGCCAAGCGGAACTCGGGAGCTGACAAAAAAGCTCTTACAAGACCCAACCGCCAAGCAGTTAATCAACCCCCAACTTGTCGGGTATGGAAAGAGTAACAGCGTGAAACGCGCGGGATTTTGCCCGTTAAAATGGAAGAAAAAATAAATAAAATATACACTGACCCCTCCAATCCGGGAGGGTTTGCGGGTGCACGCGCACTCTATTCGGCAGTCAAAAAGAAACACCCTGGCGTGAAGAGGGCAGAGTTTGACGACTTTTTGCGGGGGAGTACCACCTATACGCTGTTTAAACCCAAACGAGAAAAATTCCGCCGCCTAAGAACAATCCCCGGCGGATTTATGACCGGTGAGTTGGCATTGCTTTCGCCCTTTTAACTTGGCTTTCAGATGTACAGGCGGACTTGGCAGACTTCTAAGCCTTGTCGCGCAAGAATTCAGGCAATCGGTACCTCTTGTTGGCTGTTGATGTCTTATCGAGGCGGATGTTTGGCGTTCCGGTGAAGAGCAAAAAGCCCGCAGACATGAAAAAAGCCTTTGAAGAACTTTTTGGCCAAATGCCAAAACTTCCGGACACCTTGTACACTGACCGGGGGCTGGAGTTTGTGGCCAAGCCCCTCAAGGAATTTTACGCCGAGAAGGGGATAAAAAAGTTTGAGACAAGTTCAAAGAAGAAGGCAGCCGTTGCAGAGCGCGCAATTCGTACGCTCAAAACCCGCCTGTACAAATATTTTTCTGCCAAAAATACTTCAACCTGGGTTGACGTACTTGCAAAATTTTTGGCTGCCATAAATAATTCTGTGAGTCGCGCAACCGGCTTAAAGCCCAACGACATTGACGAACAAAACGCGAGGGAAGTGTGGAAAAAAGTATATGGCGAAAGTATTGAACCCTCTGCTAAGACGCCCAAGATCAAATTGGGGGAAAATGTCAGAATACCAGAACCCAAACACATTTTTGAAAAGGGTATAAAAGTTCAAACTTATTTTTTTAGTTTTTAAAATTTATTTTTTAGGATATATGCCAAACTATTCGGATCATGTTTACACTGTTGATGAACGCCGTTCATCCAATCCCGAATACTATTACGTCAAAGATTATTACGGGACAAAATTGAAAAGAAAATTTTATTTACCCGAGTTAACAAAAGTCAAAGTTGACAAAAATACACTGTACAGAGTTGAGAAGAAGTTCAAAGAGAGGATGAGAGATGGTCAAAAAGAGATGTTGGTAAAATTTATTGGATTTCCGGAAAAATATTGGGTTACAAATGAAGATTTTGAAAAATAAAATTAAAAAAAGTCTCGAGCTCCTCACTGTCTTAAAAATCAAAAATTGAAAATTTGATTCCCGTGAATTGTAGAGGGGTCTCTGCCCTTTCGAATGAGCCCCTGTATATCCCTGTAACTTTTCTCTAAGTTGAGTTATTAATCCTCAAACGTTTAAAAAATCCGGATTTTACTCAACAAATGAAGTTTTGCTACTCTTATCTCACTTTCTTTTTATTTTCATTGTTTATCCCTTAAAAATCAAATGGCCTTGCCCTCCAAATTTTATTACAAATAAAAATTTTATTGAACAATAAAATGAATAAAAAAACAATTTTAATCGGCTTCGGGGTCAAGATCGGCGAGGTTAAAGTTATATTCGGGGTCAGGCACAAACATTTGGCACTCACAACAATGGGGGTTGTTCAACTGGCAATACTCCCAATCGGTGTAGCCAAAGGGAACGACTCGCAGGCCATCATCCCTGATCACCCCCTTATTGACTGTTGGGTTAAACCTTTTCACCAAGGGGACGGTGAAGATGTCGCCCTTTTTTGTGATCCGGAAGTTCTTTGATGGGTAGTTGAAGCTGCAGTAGTTGTCCACCGCGCCCCATTTCTCCAGCACCATCTCCACCATCTTGGCGTAGTTGATCTGCTGGCAGGCGTCCGAGTCGAGGGTGATGCCGCGCAGCTTCATCTTGTACTGATCTTCGCCGGTGTTGTTGTCCCGCAGCCAGAGCGCGTAGGCCTTGGGTCCCGCTAAAAAAATATTTTATTTGTTTTTTATTTGTTTTTATTTTTTCCAAAACTAACCGAGACGAACTCGACGATTGTGTGGTGCGGATATTCATCCGTCAGTTCACCTAAAATTGGACCCTTACTTATTTGTTTTTTAAGTTGAAAAAGTACCAAGTTGCTCCCCGCCAGGCAGCGGGTCCCCCAGGGCCGTCTCGTACTCGTAGAAAATCGAGTCGGTGTCCTTAAAAGGAGCAAGTTTTAAAACAATTATTATTTTTTAAAACCAAATACCATATAAAGGACGCGCGTGTCCTTACGGGCAGTGCCATCAGCAGCGCGGGAGACTTTTTGCAGCGAGTCGAGGAGGTGGATCCGGGCCGCTGAGGTCGTCCAAAGGGCCAAGGCGACCTGAAAGTTTCAAATTTAAATTTATTTCGCAAAACCCAGTGAATTTTTTTGAATTTTTACATTGCTCGTGTCGTGTTCCACCACGTGTTCGTCCTTTGCTTTGTAGCACACCATCCAGAACTTCTCCGTCAGCTGGTCGATGCTGCTGATCTCGATCTTGTCGTCGTTCAACAGCTTTGCCAAGTCCGCGTGGTTGTCGATGATTTCCGTTTTTGTCAGTCGATTTCTGAAATTTGAATTTTTTTTGAAGTTTTATTTTTCCAATTTTACCTCAGTGCAAAACGACCCCAAAGGGAGTTCAAACAGAGCTTGGCCACGTACCGCAAGCCCGCGTTGTATTTGATGCGGTCCGGGTTTAAACGCACTTGGCAGACGCTCCAGGCTTTGTCGATGTAGGCCTTCTTCCGTGCTGCCGCTTCCTGCTCGCTGATGCCCTCCTCTGAACAAGCTGCCGGGTATCCGCTGGCTAAATTAAATTATTAATTGCAAAAACTAAGACAAATCAAAATATTACCCTCAAACTTCATCTTTAAAAACTTCTCCAAGTAGGTGTGGAACAAAGATGGGCTCCAGTCGCTTGCCAAGGGCCAGATGTACGCCCTGTAGACGCGTGTCACCCTGTACCCCGCCTTGAGGGCCTCCGCCAACTCAATGTGCGGGATTGTGACGGAAAAGCCTAAAAATTTCAATTCAAATAATTTTTATAAAAATATTTTACCTCTTTCTTCGTCCTCAAAGTGCGGGCAGCTGTACTCACTGTCCACCGCGCCGTTGGGGAAGAGCTCCGAACACTTCCGGCACAAAGGGAACAGCGTCCTCTTGTTCATCCGCAGAGGCAATACCGGGATGTCGCAATGGACGTGGCGAGGTGGAACGACGAAACACTTGATGATCCCCTCGAGAATGTCGCCGTCCTCCCCGACCATGTCTGCAGGCTTGCACCAATCGACGTCCTTGTCAAAGTGGACGAGGGTTGGGTGGCCGACCGGGTAGTTGGTGAACATATTCCTAAATTTTTTGAAAATTTTATTCCTAAAATCTGCCAGCCGCTTACATTGAGGGGTAAAGGCTGTTAAAGTCCTTTATTTTGATGGTCCTTGCGCGCAGTTCACCAGTTTCGGCGTTGATGACCGACGCCCCCAGCCATTCTGGGCCAGTACGGCCTTTAATTTAATTTTAAAATTCTATAAATTCAAAGTTTTTTAAATTTACCGCCAAAAAAGGCGTCATGGAAGTCGATTGGGCCAGAATCGGGCGTGTTGTCAAAGAACGCCTTCATTGCGGGGTCGTCCTCCAGCAGGCGGTTGAGGTGGCACTCCCAAATTATTTCGACCTCAAATTCTCGCGCAATTTGGGCGATCCGCTTTGCGTCCCTTGCGCGGATGCCTCCAGCAGTCTCCCCTCCTGCAACAACTGCCGCGTCGTCGGGGAAACAGTGCGGGCAGGCGTGCCAGAAGCAACTGTTTTGTGGCAAAATATTTGCTGTACCCAGGCCCTTTTCACTTACCCGTTGACCTCGATTGCGAGGTTATTGCCCTCCCCCGGTCTCTCCAGCATCCCGTCCAGGCTGTAGTTGCCGAATTTGTACTCGCCGCCAGGGCTTTCGACGTGCCGGAGCGTAAGACCATTCTCCCGCATCTCCTCCTCCGCTCGCCACTAAAATTATTATTTCTTTATTTTTTATTTTTAAATTTTAAACAAACTTTAAGATATTTGCGGGCAATGCAGCTTTGCTTCCCTCGCTTCTCGTAACCAAGGTGGGGGATTATGGCGATCTTCTGCTTGTCGTAGTGCGCCATGGAGACAAATGCTTTCATGCAGGCGGACTAAATTTAATTTGAATTAGTATTTATTTTTATTTTAAAAACCAACTGGAATCGTCACCGAATCGGTGATGTCATCAAAGGTTTCGTTGAAAAACAGCTTGCGCATCTTGATAACTCCATGCGCAAGAATTTGGACGTCTAAAGTTCAAAAAAGTTTTCAAATTTTATTGTTTTCAATTGACCAGTTTTGCAGTAATCGGCGATTACTTCGCGCAGGAGGAACGGCGTATTGAAGTTCTCCCTGTGCCAGAGCTCAAGTTTCTTGCGCTCCTCGGGGAAATGGCCGCCTGGGTAGTACATCTCCAGCGGTGGCAGGGTGTCGAGCTCAGTGTCGTAATTTTCTTCCTGAAAGACAATTAAAACTTTTTATTTTATTTTTTATTTTAAACTTACTTTGTTGAATTTATGCGGGAAGTACTTTTTGTCTTCCACGCCCTCAATTTCAAGCCCGAAGGTTTTCACAAAGGCCGCCAGTTTTACTGGGATTAGCTTATAGCTAAAAAGTTTAATTAAATTTGGAATTTCAATTGATTATTTTACCTATCCCTGAACACAGTCGCCGTAAGGCCGCCCTTTTTGGGAGCGCGCAGCTCCAGCAGATGGTTTCCTTGACGGACGAGGCTAGGCTTGACGCCCATTCTCAGCATCTCTCCGTAGATCAGGACGTGATCATAGCGAGAACCTTCAATTATTTATTTATTTTCTTCAATTTTTATTTCTTTTGGTTCTTAAAATTCTTTTTATCCTTTTTTTAATCTCACCGGCGTGTGCGTAGGCGTATGTTGTGACGGAGATTGGCTTTTCGCCTTCCTCACCATAGCCCAGCATGTAATTGTTTTCAGCGTCGTTGTTGTTGTCGCTTTCGGCGTCATCGGTTTCCTCGTTCAGTATGTTGTTTTTGGCAGGGGCTCGCTTCCGCTTCCGGCGCTCATTGGGGTCAAGGCCTAAGGTCTCTGACTCAAAATTCAGCAGCCACTTTGTAAATGCCGCCAGTGGATCGTCCACCCTAAAGTGCCGATCCACGTCGGTGTTGTCGTAGTGGAAAGGGGCCCAGGAGTAGTAGCGCAGTGGGCCGCAGATAGCACAAGCCCGGTCCAGCTCCTGGTCCCACACCTCTTTCTCAATGCAACGCGTGCAAGTCACGTGGGCGTAGCAGAAGTTTACCTGTTTGTTTAATAAAAATTTCCAAATTGTCTTTTATTTTCTAATTTTGCTAAATTACCTGGTGTTTGAAGCGCAGAATCTCCGGATCAGGCTTGAAGTGCGTAGTGCATTCGAAGTCAAAGAAGATGAAGCGCTTCTCCTTCTTGGCTTTCGGCCGATACGCCATGTAGCAATCCCGAGGGGCGTGAAAGCCAAGGCACACCCGACAGAATTTCTGGCCACACACGTGCCCCTTTTGTTTGTCTTGGGCCTTAAAATTTTTAAATATGCAAACTAACGAACAAACAACAGCTAACCGCAGTTTGATATATGACTCCACAATCAACACATTTTTTTGAGCTTTTGCAGATGGCATTTTCGGTGTTCTTCGTCTCTTTTCCGCGCTTAACTTGCCGCGTGACAATTCTGGCGTGGTGTTCATAACATTCTGCGCATTTGAAAGTCTGAAAAGTAAACTTAGATTAACTTTATTTGGGTTTGATTCGCCTTATTGCATGCTAAGCATGTCTCAAAGAAGGCCCCATTTTTGTTGTCGCAGTTGCCTCTGAACAAGTTGCCGACTCGTTGGCAGTTGTGGCATTTCCATTTGCAGGTGGCTATATGGCGGTTTGGCTGAAGATATGGCATCTCGCACTAAACTTCAAATTTATTAACTGTCTTTTGCCCCGTCTGCATACGCCAAAGCAGTAATTGCCCTTTTGATTGAACAGCCGCCCAATCGTCTTTATTGCATCGTAGTGTCCCACAGCCCCATCATCACCCTCTGTAAACAGAACACAAAGCTCGTGCTGGTAGTCACCTACATCGGATTTCCAAGAAGGCTTCATTTTGCCGGATGTTTCAAAACAAAAAAGCCGAAACATTCCCGGATGAAGCTGGTCATAAAAGGCCTTAAAATAAAATATTAACCCTCAATATTATTTTTTTTTTTTTTTATGCTAACACACCTGAATTCTTTCCCCATATTCTTCAACAGAATAAAAGGGTTGGTCTAAATCAATGTTACATGCTCTGCACAAAACGCGGACATCATTGAGCTGCCATGCCGCCGTGCGCTTATATTCGGAAAGCCGTTGGCTAGTAAGTGTAAACTTCATGCGCAGAAATTCGAACGCACGAAAAAGGCAAAAGTTGTCGTTGTTTGTCAGATCGAATGTTGCTCCCTGATAGATGTTGTAGTTTATGTTGAACTCTTTGGGGCGCCCTTTGCCCGCCAATTTTTTCCGCTTTCCGCCGCTGTCGATCGCAGTGATGTCAATCACAAACGATTCCTCGCAGATCGACGGCCTTTCCTTTGATTTGTTGCTTTGGTCTACCATTTCAAAGCGCGTCAAAATGGTTTCGGCCGTTGTATTGTTGAACTTCTTGAAATGTAAAGCAATTTCGTAGTCAAGGTGTCGCGCTGACAGTAGGAAGATGAAGTGATCAGCCAGAATTTGCATTCCTTCCGCGCCTTTCACTGCGTAGGCCAAGGTCATGGAGAAAAGGGCCTTTAAAACGTCCTCGGGGTATGCAGAGCCCCAGATGAAGTTGAGCATAAACCGGCCGATAAATCGGTATGCTTAAACAAAAAAACTTCAAAATGCTCTGTTGTTAATGTTCAAAAATTGTTCTTATTTTAAATAAATAGTAATTTAAATAAACAAATGCGAAGATGCGTTAAGAAATTTTTGTTTTAAAAATAATATTTGATCGCGAGTGGATTGAATTTGGCTGATGGCTGCAGTGCGCGAGTAACTCGCGCAGTGAAAAAAAAAAATTGAAGAAATAAAATAATAAATATTTAATAAAGTCGCGCAGGAAAATTTGCATAAAGTCGCGCAGGTGCGCAAGATGGGCAAACGTCTTAAGATTTCAAATTTCAAAAAAACTCGCGCAGGGTGCGCAAGTAACTCGCGCAATGCCAAATTTGAATAAAGTCGAGCAGGGTGCGCGTGTGAGGCGCACGGAGTAAAAATATTAACAATAAAATAATGTTTCAAATAAAAGGATAGGAGGGAGGGGTCTTGCGCAAGGTAAAAATTTGCATAATTTCGCGCAGTGCAAATTTGAATAAAGTTGCGCAGGCGCCAAAAAATGTGGCAGGGTGCCAATAAGCGTGGAAGGGACGCAACGACCATTTATTTCGGTGTTTTAAATTAATTAATTAATTATTATTCATGTAAATTTATTTTATTTCGTTTCCCCACACCTTTAAACCGTCCGCTGCTAGCTTGTGCCGCTGCCAGACACATCCATTCGTTCCCATTGAATTGCGCAGCGTCCAAATTCTTATTGATAAACGGCTCTTTCCGTCCTGATTGCGCGGATGTTTTTGCTTGCGCAGACACCTGAAAAACTCTCAAAAAGTTAGAATTTGTTCGCTGTAAAGACCTAAACAAAACCCCCCCAGTTCCCTTACCACTGCTGCCGCCTCGATCGGATGTTGCGCGGTTGCAGAATCAGCAAATTGAGCTGCTGATCCCAAAAAATGGTTGTTGTCGGCTGCCATGGGATAAGGGCCATCCAAAGTTGGGGGTCCCTCGTCGTCAGAAATATCCATTTTTAAAAAATTATCTAAAAACAATAAATGAAATTTATAGATAAAGTTGGGATTTAAATATTTTTAAATTTTATGATTTTATAAAAATAATTCTAATCATTAATATATTCCCATTCACGCTATGTTGCTGCGACCAAGTGAATGACTTGTTTAATGAACACTCTTAGAACGTTTACCAATATTAAGCACAAATAAACAATGATAGAATATAAACGGTGGTTATGTTTCAATACGAAAGCTTATTTTTTTATTTTACTTTACGCTTTTTAAACAAACTGAAGTTTATATAAATTTTGGATGCAAAATAAACAAAGCGAATATTATAAGGTGTCAAATTTCAACCAAAAAGATTTGTAAATTTTATATTTTACTTTACGATTTTTCTATTTTAAGAAAATTTTTAAGCGATCTTATAAAAATATTTTTTTACATTTATAAATAATTTTGAATTTATGAATTTATTAAATATATTTAAATATTTAATTTAAAAATTAAAAAGTAATATCTGCTCGCGCAGGGGATTGAACTTTGTTGTTGGCTGCAGACCCCCCTCACTGACTACTGGCGTCATTTTTCACTATATAGGGACAATTAGTCGCCATTGCTTTCAATACACCATGGCCAAGTGGCTAGTGCTCTCTTCTCTCTCGCAGTGGCAGCGGGGGTTCGGATCCTCGCAGCAGCAAATGATTTTTCGGATTAAAAATATTTTGGCAAAGTCAAAAAAGTCGCGCAGGCGCGCAAGTGAAATTTTAAGATTTAAATTTCGAAAAAAGTCGCGCAGGGTGCGCGAGAAACTCGCGCAGTGAAAAGAAAAAAAAAAAAATTGGAGAATTAAAATAATAAATATTAAATAAAGTCGCGCAGGAAAAATTTGCATAAAGTCGCGCAGGTGCGCAAGATGGTCAAACGTCTTAAGATTTCAAATTTCAAAAAAATTACAAAATTTTGAAAAAGTCGCGCAGTGACCCTGCCAATAGGTTTGGGCTCTGGGACTCACTTGGCTGGCCTCAGATGGCTGGCGCTCACCTGGCTGGCTGGCGCTCAATTGGCGCCCCACCCCCTCCATAGGTATGGGAGGCTACCGTAACCGGGGGAATGTCAGCTAGTAACTACTATTATAGAAAATTATTGCGGACGATTCATCAATCGCCGACAGCAAAATCACCATCAGCATTTTAATGGGGCATTTCAGACTAATTTCCCAAGAAGTCATGTTGATAAAAGCTAAAATAAATTTGATAATTTTTATGTACTTGATCATTTTAAATTTAACTAGCAATGATTTAATTTATAACAATTAAATAGCTGAGCTTTTTTTATTCCTGCTTCTTCGCATTTTTAGATCATATTTATCAATTACATTAATGTTTTTTTTCATTTAGCTAAATTTAATATTTTGTATATAATTATAAAGCTCATCGAGGTGGTATGTTGGAGAAATAACTTTGTTCATGAGGATCGCAAACTCAGTATAGTTACGACTGGCAAGAAAAATCAGTAGTTTGTCCAATTCAAATCCTATTTGCACAATGAAAAACACACAAATATTGACTAAAAAACCCAAACAAAAAAATTTTGAGCTTCTCTTTCTGTAACATATATAAAGCAATTCAAAAAAGTTTTATAAGAGATAAAAACCCACAAATGAAGCTAAACCCTCAAATTTTAATTTGATCTCATATTATTTTAGAACATTTTAATTCTTTGGGTTGCATTTTTAAAAAGTCGTAAATCGTCAAAATTTTTGAAATTTTTGCACATTTTCTTAACAAATCCGTTAAAAATTATTAAAAAATTTGATTTTTTGCATAGGCTGGTCCTGATTTTTGGGTTTTACCGATAACCACCCTGATCGGCACCGCCGATCCCTCCTAATTCCCCCATTGTCAATTCCGGTTAATCCCGGTCCCGGGTTTTGAAAGGTCGAAAGCCCAATCTCGGTTCGAGATGCTGATCCTGATCACGGCTTTCACAGTCCCGTGTTGTTGTCTTCAAGCGTTTATTTGGGCCTCGTAGTTTTAAAATTTTAAAATTTTTTGGTTATAATATTCTTTTAGATTACTATTTTCCTTTGTGTTAATAAATTCTGAATTATCTGTTTTCATTTGTCCTCATTTGGAGAGTGAAAGTTTAATTTTGTTAATTTGCAATGGTCATTAATTTTAAAATGTCCCAATTTTCTGAAAGCTCGTAACTGGTTCAAATTTGTGAATCACAAATTTTGATTTTTGAGATAAATTATTAATAGATTTTTATTCCTCAAAAAAATTAAAATTTTTTATCTTCTAATTATTCTTTGCCTTTCTTTCGCACTTGTGTTTCACAATAAAAATTATGACACTAGGATTTTTTATTATTTTTATAATTAATGTTGTAATTCGTCGGAAATGAATTTTATTAAGTTGTGATAGCACATTAAATTTGTTTTTTTGTCAATTTATCAGTTTAAAAATTTAATAAAAAATTGTATGACTTTGAAAGGGTTTAACTAGGTGTTGCAGCCGGGGGGGGGGGGGGGGGGGGGGTCCCGGTCAAACCGGGGAACGGGGATCCCCGTACGGGGATGGGCAAAATCCATTTGGAGGGGTGCATGTTTTTAAAATTTTAAAATTAAAATTTTTTTCAAACAAACATGCACCACTATTCTTTTATTGCAAAACCTTAATTTTATATAATTTGAATCAAATCTTACATATTTCGAGAATCATTTATGTATTCTTTTTCAAAAACATTTAGTAAAAAGAATTTTTTATTTTAGTTTCCAAATAATAAGTAATCATTAGTTTTAAATGTGAAGAAAAAGTTGCTCATCAACGATCATTGATTTTTTACCCTCGCACTCTGCGTTTTTTCATCTGGCTGAATTTCGTCCGCTTTCTTCGCTCTGATGTCCCGTGCCGCCCTTTGTACTTTATTTTTTAATTATTATTTATTTTTTCTTTATATTTACAAACTTTTGATTCGAATCTTTTTTAAAAAAATGCTTTAATTTTTGATTTTAAGTTGGTTAAAAAATTGTTACTTTTACAGTTTGTTGATGAAAAAATGTTTAGACACATTTCTTCCTGAATTTATTGTAAGAATCCGGTAAAAATATTTTTACAGTATTTAAACTGTAATAATTCGTCGAATTTTAATTCGTAGATCGTACTTTATAATACAATTTGCTTTGTAATTTATTGCTCGCGTTAAAGTTTAGTAAAATACAATGAACATATTTTTTATTGAAATAAAATTTTTTATTTCTCAGATTTTTGTTTTATAAACATCTCATTTTAAAATAAAATTGATTTTTATTCTTAATGAAGATTTTGTTCATTCAGCGTCATTAAGTAATTTGACATTAATTAATATTATTGTATATATACATTCTTGCAATTCTTTTTTCATCGACTTTATTTCAGTTGATACTGCCCTATAAACTGCCGCTCTTCACTATTAGTCTCTGGCAAAATTACTGTTAGAAATCTGCAAATTAAATAAAAATTGAAAGTATTCTTTTTTATATGTTTGTTTTGTAATAGAAATCGCCATCTTGCAGCATTTCGCAGTTGATTTTTTTACTTCAAAATTTATAAAAACGGATAAATTATCGTATTAGTTCAAAAAACACTAAAAAAAAGTCTGACATAAGCTATGCATAAAACATATGAATGAATAAAAAAAACTGTGATAATTTAATTGTTTCTTTAAAAACCCAATGCCAATATTGCTAATATAAAAAAAATTTAATACTTGAAATAGAACATAGCAGAATAATCAATTCATTAAAAAACAACAAAATTTACAATTTAATATTAAAAACTTATCGAATCAAACTTAATTAAACTTAAAGTTAAAGAATCAAAATTTAAGAAGGGTTAGAAAAAGATATTTCGAATACTCTGCATAACAGCAAAAAACAATACATAAAAATATTAATTTTCTTACAAATTTCACGATATTAATATTAAATCTCTTTTTTGGTAATTTTAATTTAACTATGTTAATGGAGATTAATATCTTCCTGTATAAGTAAAAATTTAAATAGATTAGTTATAAATTGATAAATAAATCAAAGTTTAAGCTTCTCAAAAATGCTTGTTGATCTAAACAATATTTCAAATAAAAACATTACATTTTAAACCTTATGAAAAAATAAGCATGGAGAACTTTCAATAAATAATAAAGCGTTTATTCACTAAACCAACTAATAAACGCTGATTTCATTATAAAGAATTTTTAGTAGTTTTAGATTTGTTTAACTCAATTTCACTGATAAATAAACCAATAATAAAAAAAATATTGTATAAAATATAAATATAGTATTTTGTTAATAATTTTGAAGGTCCATTAATAAATTTAATTATTGCTTGAAATCTCTGCTAATTCTTGAGGAATATGCTTTATAAGTTAAGCTGTTTTAAATGATCTATTATGCGTAATTGTGACAAATAAAACAATTAAAGATGTATCCATTTGATTACAGTCGTCCGGTCTAGCTAGATGTGTCGTCGACGTGCACAGTAAAGCATTATAAAATCTATTAATACGAATTGTTTTGATTTAAACTTATATCGAATTTCCTGAAAATGGAATAAAATATTTATCACAAATTATTAATTAACACGTATATACTTGTATGTCACAGCTCAACAATTGTCAAATAAGTTAGAAAAAAATATTCAAAATAGATTTAAGTGCCCATTTTTGGTTAAGAAAAGCCAATTCTTAGGGCTTCTTTTTCGAATGGCAATTGTTTAGTTATTTTTGTTTTCTGTTACTTTGGTTTTTCTGGGTTTTTTTATTTTTATTGTGAGGTATGATTTTTTTTTAATTTTTATAGACTCAATTTATTTTTATTTAATTAGAAGTTATATTTTTAAGTATTAATTTTGTTTGTTTTAATTTTTTCATTTGAATTCAATATCTTCAGATTTCTGTTAAAAATTAAAATAATAATTGTTAGAGAACCTGGCCAGAATAGTTGATAAATTTATTTTTGACCCTTTAAAATTACAAATTCCGGAACGAGGGATTTTTTGCTTATTTAATTATATTACTTAACAATTAAAACAAAAAGATAAACTTTTTTTACACAGAAATTTTGAACAAATTTTATCGATGCCCTCACAAATTGATTTAAATGTGTCGAATTCACGAATTTCGGCTGCTCACAAAAACACAAACGAATAGGGCAATGGTTGTCTAATTTAATTTTGCTCATGCGGGGACATTGTTATTCCGTAGTTTTTATCATGATTTATAATTTCTCAATGTTTCAATGCCATTTCAATTTAGAAATATCACTTGGGTTCTTTTTTAGTTGAAGGTTTTATCTAAAAGAATCATCATTTTAGTGCAAAATTTATTTAGACTTCTCTTTACATACATTATCAGTTGCAGAATCGCTTTTTATACTATATCATCTTTTAGGTATGAGGGTTGTCTTTTGTATATAGCTTAATTTTAAATCGCAATAATGTCGTGGTTTTTGTTGAGTTTCATAGCACTAAACCGCATAATCCACAGTTACGACGACGTTACTCTAGTGCCCCAGATTCTATTTTTTCCTGTCGACATTAGCTCGTAGGTGACCGAGCGAAAGTTGCTGCATCTTCATTTAATTTTTATTTTGTTATAAGTAACTATTAATATTCTTCTTATTGACAGTTTTGTATTTTAAGTCTTGCCATTTTAATTTTCTTCGAACTTTTGAACTCAATGTCATCCATATCCATTATTTTTATTTTGTCGAATGGTTTTGTAATTTTTTTTATTTTATTTGTCATTTTTTCACTCAAAACCTAGAATTTAATTTAAAATTTTAAAGATTAATCTAATTTTTTGTTTTATTTTTTACCGGCGTCAAATTAATGATTAATTATTTTTAAAATCAGAGGTCGAAGTGAATTTTGTCTGCAATAAAAATTGTTTCCATTTGCATATACTGGTTTAAAAGAAAATTTAGTTTTTAAGCCCAAAAATTTTAGGTTATTTTTTTTATAACTATTTTACGATTTGTTACATTTTTGAATCTTGTTTTATTTGCTCCTTTTGACGATGAAGATTCTTTGTTCTTGAAGTGTGCAATAGTTGGCTTTAACTCTAATGCATACAGAGCTTATTTTTAATTTTGCAGTTATTTTTTATTTTTTGGTTTGATGAAAATGTCATTGAAATTTTAAATTAGAATCAATACAATACAGTGTCTTCCGGTTATCTGTTAAACGCTGGAAACATCTAATTCTTTATAATCTTTAGGGAGTTTAGATTTCATATGTTTTTATTTTAATTTAGCTATTTTATTAAAAATAAATGTTTTTAAATCAAATTGAATTGCATAAAAAACAGCTTTCTAACAGATTATAATAAAAATAAACAAAAAAAAGATGTTACAAGAAAGAGAAAGAAATTTAACAAAAAAAATACCCTAGGAAAATGTAAAAGCAATAAATAAATTCTAAAAGAATTTAAAATTGATTGAGATCAAACTCTAATAAACAATATTACAGATTCAAAAAGAAATAAATAACTAACCATGAAATTGATTAAAGTTTAAATCACTTGGACACAGAGTGGGTTTTTTCAAATCCGGGACCGAATCCGGCTAATATAAGAGAAAAAATAGATATCAACTAATTTATATTACAGTAATATGCATATTTAAAGAGCAAAATTATTTTGCTTAAAAATTTAGAAAAGTCTAATTTTTAAAATATTTTTAACCATAAATTTTTTTATTAACGTTATATTGTATACCCTTTTTCATTCCATTCCACTCCTTTACCCGACCCGACTTGTTATTCTTTTGTCAAACTTTTTTATATTTATACTTACATTTTTTGGTTTTCTTAGCTTATGATTAACCAAAAAGCTGCCTGTTTTTTTGGTTTGTTTACCATTTTATTGTAAAACATTACTAAAATAGTTTATTTTATAAAATTAAACCTTTCTTATTTAACATAGTAATTTTTGCTTTCATTTTTTAAGCACTTTATAACTAACGACTTTCTCATATATTTGTATTATATTTATTGCAATCTTGGTTTAATATTGATAAATTATTTTATTAATAAGGTACAAATTTCAAAGCTAATCACGACATTAAATTACTGAAATCCGTAAGATAAGTTTTTTTATTCATTTTTGGGTTGTATTTATCTCACACTAACTTTTAATTGTTAGTTTATTTATCAAAATTTGATTGCATTTTTTTTATGTTTGAAAATTTTTAAATTTCAAATGTTTTTTTGAATTGTTAATTGACCCGTGGCCAATTCATCGACTGTCATAATATTGCCAAACGGCAAATGCAACGTGGCCTTATCAAGCATCGGGAGATGCTTACGGTCGCGTGTTTTCGCACTGTTTTCCCGTGTGGCCTTCATGAAAAACTGTCGGGTTGTCTTGGGTCCTGGATTGCTGGCACTGAAGTTCAATCGAGCACGAGAGTAACTTTATTTATTTATTTACATGTAAGGCCAGTTTGTTTTTCCACAACGCTTCACTTTCTTCTCTTTCTGGTCTTTGGACATCTTGGCCACGTTTAATTATTTAATTTTGTTGCTTTATTTTAAATTTCTGCAAATAAAAGAATAATCTTATTTATTTATTACGGCCGTCCATTGCTATAATTTTTTCATTAAAATCAGTAAAATGATTTAAATAAAATAATTTTATTTAGAATTAAATTAAAATTGTAAATATTTAGACTTGTCATGACATTTCACGTATTGTTCGATTTTATTTGCTAAAAGTTTTAGGTTCATGCCTTTTGTTAACTCTTAAATAATATATCTTTATTTAATATGTTTTCCAAAAGTAGTTCCTATATATATTAAATCTTCTTAAAATAAGTTTTGCAATTATTATTTTTTATATTAAAATTTAAAAGCTTTGTAATAAATGCTTCAATGATTTGATTTAAAGTGTTAAAACCCAAAAGTTAAACATGTTTCCGTTCTCGAGTGACTTGTTTATGATTAAATAATTCATGCTTGATGGCTCATATTTGCTATTTTTGATTAAATTGTAGTTTACTTTAATAGTGGAAACACTTGCTTTTTGTCAGAGGGTGTTCCTCCTTTTCAATGGAGGTTGCAGGCAAACTATTATTAAATTATTTTGTTGTTATTCATTATTATTTATAATTTAAATATCATTTCTTTACAGCTATTCAAAGGTGTATATTCATCCTGTCTCATATACCTGTTTGACTTCGTTTATTTATTCTGACTTTGCCATTCTATCAGCAAAATATTTTAATTAATTTTAGAAGTTATTTTGTCTATTATTTTGATTTTCTAAATTGAAAAAATTCAAAACTTATTTTTAACTTAAAGATTTTTTTAATAAATAATAAAATATCCTTCAGTAAATGTATAGTTTAAGTTTCTACAAAAATGCCCACTTTCAAAAAAGTTGTGAACTTTGGTTTATAATCATTTTTGGTTTTCTTTTCAATAATCATTTATTGATTCAAAACAAAAAATGGCAATCATTTTGGTTATATTTGATAACTTTGACTTAACCAGTCATAAACTTTGTTGTACTATTGTTAACAGTAAAATATTAAGTTCTGTTCAACTCGTATTATTTAAAATATATTTATAATTTATATTTTCTTACGAATATGTTTTATTGTGAGCTGAGGCGTCTCATTTCGTTTTAGTTTTCAAATTGTCATTCTTCATGGATTTTAAATTATTAATTAATGAAGTGCGCAATATTAATACTCGTTTATTGTTTTTAAAAATACTATTTTTAATCAATTACTTCAAGTAGAATTCCAGCTTTTTATTTAAAAAAATAATTTGTATGAACTATATTTCTGTATTTAGGAGATGAGAGTATTTTGTTTTAATTAATTCTAAATTAGCAATTTTCAATATGTTTTTGCAATTTTTACTCAGGAAAATATGGCTAACAAACATTGCTAAATCTTCAAAAATATTTTTTATATCTTATCCTTTATTTTTACTTTGTTGGACTTCTGAACCTTTCGAAGATTTAAAATTCTTTGCAGTCAAACGCAATTCTGCAATCAATTCGTGCACGCGACTCTCTTAAGCGGCCGTTAATCAGGGCCTTGATGTGGGCTGTGATTGCGTGCACATGGTCGTTAATTTTTTAGGGCGTCTCACTTAATTGTGTCTGACATTTACAATGTTTTTTAACAATTCTTATATTAAATTCTTTTTAATTTTTTTATATAATTGTTTATTTTTTGAAGCGAGTTTTTATACCGTAACGTGATATTTAAAAAAATTAAAATTCATTACAAAAAAAGGAGACGCGAAAGGTAAAATATTGATCGATGAGAGAAAATAATTAAAAATGCTCGATTTTATAGAAATAAAAATAACAGAATAATTCGGTAGCGAAGATTTTCTGCGTAAAATATAAAAAGTTTAAAAAATACTTTGGGGATATTTATTCACTGACATCACTGTATTTACATTTAAAAATCTTTTTTTTTCGTTTCAAATAGTCAAAAGCTGAAACTTAAAAACGAATATAAAAAAAAAAAAGAAAACAGAAACCCAATGCACATAAAATAATGAAAAGGATACATTAAAAAAGAAAATTACTAATATAATAATATTTTATTTCTACCTAAATCATTACAAAGAATTTCAAACATGAACATTGATTATGTCCAATGACTATCAAAATTTGCAGTGGGTCGAACAAGAAATTCATTTATGTATGAAAAGAAAGTTTATTCATATAAAAGGATAGAATACTTAATCCATCTTACACTTCTATTGCCTAATTGTAAGTTAAATTGGTGATCCTGTTTTTAAAATTCTTTCTTGGTTTTTTATTTTAAAAAATTTACCTTTTTACACTTTTAAATAATATTAAACGAATTAATTTTGATATTTGTTTATAAAATCAACAGTACTTGTCGAATAGGTCCAGTATAAAGTAGGTAATTCCCTGAAGAACTCGAATGAAGATCAAAATATTTATTTTTTAAAATTTTTATAGGCAAGATTAATTGATTTGTCTGCTGGCTGGATTAGTTGAAGCTGCTTTCTTTTCGCGGAAAAATATTTTTAGCTCTTAAGTTAACATTTAATCTGGTGATTGAAAATGCTTTTTATTTTTTATTTTTATAAATTTTGGTTCTTTCAATTATAAATTTGATTAATTTAGTTTCATTTTGTTTTATTTTTTAAAATATATTTAACGTATCTTATCAATCGAATATGTCTATATTTGTTTATTCTTGTATTGTTTGTCATTTTTTATATATCAATAATTTGTCATTTAATTTTTTGGATTGTTAACTTTGCTATTAACTTTTTTCGTGTTTTGTCTGTATCAAATTATCAAATATAAAAACACCCAAAAAATAAGACTATTCCCAAAGACCCGAAAATGATATTGACTATAATTCAGGGTTGCCATAGGGTAAAGACAATTCTCAAGGACATACATATTGATTTTCAAGGACATAACAGAAAAATTTGGCGAAATTTAGGACGCTCAAAATTTATATTTTATCAAAACAAAAACGCTTTAAAAAATTTTTTGGAAAGTGGGCGGGGGTCGGCGGTGCCGGTAGGCGCCGCCGGGAAAATTTTGGAATTTTTGACTCAATTTGTTAACAGATTTATAACCAAAATTGGAAGAATCCGCAGATATCGGAGCCCTGCTAAATGATAATACAATGTTTTCAGAGGGCTCATTTTTGATAAAATAGCCATTTTCTTTCAAAATTTTGAAGACACAATGCCAAAACATGAATATTTCCATTAAAATCCCAATATTTTCAACACTCACGCCAAACCCGCATTTTCAAGGACAATCTTGAAAATAAGGACATTTCCAATCAATCGTTGGGATTTTTTGCTTTTAATAAACTAAAATGATAAAATGAGACGCGTAAACGCAAAAATTGATTGGAGTTGTTGGAGACAATAAACATTGAGTGGAGAATATGATATGTGTGTGATGTGTACCTCCCTCTCACCCCCCCCCCCCCCCGCAAAAAATCGATGGATTGGTATGGCAGGGTTGGCGGAGGACGAGCAGACAAAATTACATTCATAAAAAATTTCATTATTTTAAAACACGATTCTGGGATTGACAGGGTCGTGAATCCGAATATGGGCTCCATATCGAACCTCCAAATCCTAATTTGATTTTTGAATTTTAAATTTTTACATTAAAATGACAAATGTTACATGCAAATATTACGATTTTGAAATGAAATTAAAATTTTGGTTTTCAAAATTTGTATGAATTTGGACTAAAACACTTTAATAAGTATCAATTTTGAATATATGCTTTTTTGATAAATGTATATATTTTATTTAGGATTACTTTTATCATTTATTTGCATATATAGCTATGTTATAAATTTTAATTATCTTTTGGTTATATTTGTTTTTTTATAATTTAAGAAATTCATGAAAATTTAAATGGTTTTACTTATTGTTGTAACCAAAAATACATTCCTTAAAATTGACTTTTTTTATTATTAAACACACCTTTTAATTTTACTTTTTTTGTTTCAGAATTAACATTTATAAATAATACATAAAGTTTTTTTGTATAATATTTAATTTAAGAAATTATTTTTGAATTTCAAAGTTTTATGCATAAGTTAGGTGACATGTTATGTATCCGAAAACAATTTTTATAAATTATATTTGCTTGGAATTTAAAATTTGTTTTCTCGCGCGTTTGAACGCTTAAGGAAGCGTACACAGTGGCGAAAGGAGTGGTCCAAGGCATTTTAATTAATGTTTTGCATCAAATTGACACTGTTTTTCGATTTTATTATTCTTCCGATTTTCCATATTTACTTGTTTTTTTCGTGCTTTCTTACTTATGGCTGGCCGGTGTAATTTTGCATTCATTTTTAATAGTTAATATGTAATTACATTTATTTAAATGCGCATTTTTCCACCCAATTTTCCGTTAAGCGTCCCCATCATCGCGCCAATTAAAATTCAACGACCGCTTAAAACTTGCCGGCAAAGAAGAGACGATTTAGCTCCTCAGAAAAAATCGCTGGCAAACACGAAAAAAAAAAGTCGCGGCAGATTCAGGCACAACAATAAACTAACAAATGTAGAGTTTAATATAAATGTTTGTTTTTTGGCTTTAAGCGCTTTTACTTTTTTTGTTTCAGAATTAACATTATAAATAATACATAAAGTTTTTTGTATAATATTTAATTTAAGAAATTATTTTTGAATTTCAAAGTTTTATGCCTAAGTGACGTTTTAAAAATTCGTTTTCTCGCGCTCATTTCGTTTGCCATATCTTTTTCCTTTTACTTATATCGTTTTTTCTTTATATCATTTTTTAAATTGGTTTAGCAAATTATTAATAATTTATTTGGATTAAACTTTATTTGTGCTTTTGCCTCATCGTCCACCCTTTTGTTACTAATTTTATCTTTAATAACAATTTTAATCGAAATTATATTTAAATAAATATTGTACTATTAAATTTAAATTTTATTATTTGGAACTTCATTTTTTATTTTAAAAGATAACAAATTATCTTTCGATCAATTCTCATTTGTAATGTGTGTTTTTTTGATTGTTCTATCGTTTTCATATTTTTGATTTTTTTAACTATTTGCTCCTTCGCTTCGAATGTACAGGTAGTCATGTTAGTCATCGCTTGTTCAACTCAGCCAACATTTCGCTAGTAATTATCAGGGCTGCTACTTTTAGGCACGAAAAATTGCCAAATATGCGCCTAAATAGGCACAAAAAAAGTTCTAAAATAGGCATGCAATAGACACAAAAATCCTCAAATAGGCACAAAAATAGGCAAATAAAATTTTTTACCGAAGGTTTTAACAAACAAAAAAAGGAAAAATAAGCGATCATTTCTGCTTATTGCAATTACAAATCAAAAATTTTTCAATATTTCCGGTGTAAAGCTCATCCGATTGTCGGCCAAAATGTAAGCTAAGAAGAGTGAATGAATGCGGTGAATGAATTGTGAATGAATGCGATTGGTAAAATATAATTTATATTATCCACTCTTTTTTGAATGCCTTCTTATTTGAGGGTTTTTGAGTTTTCTTTTTCATTTGCCTTGAGAGATTTGGTCGAATTTTCTTTAGGCACCAATATTTATTCTTTTAATGTGTAAAGATTTTGGGGAGTTTTCCTAATTATTAACAATGATTTAGGGTTCTTATTTTTAAATGTTTAAATGTTTTTTGGATTTTTTTTGATTTTTGTTATTATTCTAAATATGCTATTTTTATTTGTTTTTTATTATTTTCTAAGTTGTATTATAGATTATTAATAATTATATGTTTTATGGTTATGCAATAATTATTCCTAAGAAGGGAGATTTCTAAAGTAAATCGTTAAATTATTGCTGGGTTTTTGTTCGGTACGGCGACTTGGCCATTGGCTATTAAACTTTTTTGCAAAAAAATAATTTTTCGTAATAAAAGCCTTGAACTTGTGAGCAGGATTGTCGTTCTGGCACTGCGGTCAACAAGCTATCGTTGCACGTCGTATATTTTGCAAATATCAAATATATAATTAATTTAATGATAAAAATTTTTACATCTTGATCAATTTACAAAAATGATTGAAACAGCAGTTTCTAATAATTGTTTTTAGATGTTAAAAGCTAAATGTGTCAATTTACCTTTTGAATAATATTCTAATTGTAGAAGGTCATTTTTGACTTTAGCTTTTATAAAATTAGGTTAAATATATTCTACTACAATTTTGTAGCCGCCTAAATCACAATAAAAATCATTTGCTTGTTTTAATATTCTGGAATTTTAATTATTTGCGTAATCCATAATTGTATAAATTTATTCTCATTTTTATTAAAGTTTTTAAATATTTAGGAGGAACTCGGTCGTCGTTTACATAATTTATTGGAAGCAATATTAACACTGCAAAATTGAGGAAATTATTGTTTTTATAACAGATTTTGCAGTTTTTTTATTCCTTGAAAGTTTTCTCCTAACTTTGTTGCTTTACGAAATAAATTCATGGGGGTAACCTTCCTTTTTAATTTTTGTCATGTTTAGTGAATGTTATTTTTTAAGTAAAATTAATATTTTAAGCCTTTTGCCTAGGTCACAAATCTCGCTCACTAAGCTACAGTTCTCCTCGCACAGGCTGTCCTTATTAAGTCTCTCCCGACGAAGCTGCGTAGCCTGAAAGTAAACTAATCAAAAAGCTAAAAATTTTAATTGTCAACCCAAATAAATATTTTGCGATCAAAATGCAATTTGAAATAACAATTTTTTCAAAATAATTGATTCCGACTTAAATATGGCAGCAGAAAGCTAATTTCATATATTTGGTGTTTTTATGCTATTATAACTGCTAACATTTTTTAAATTAGTTTTTAAATATTTATTTCCTATTTTATTTTTTAAGGTTGAATTATTGAGTGGAATGATTAAAATAAATAAATAGTTGGGATTAATATTTACATTACAATTCATTTTATATTGTTGTAAATGCCAGATGTATTTGGTGATTTTAAAATAAATCCATTATTAGCAGCAAATATAAAAAGGATGAATACAATATAATCAGTTTTATTACTTTTTAAAGTTTAGATCGGATTATATGGCCATGAAAAGGTTTTGAGTATAAACGTCTTGAGCTTGTTAATGTTTTTTTGTATATTTTTTAAATTTACGTGATATATTTGTTGATTTCACGAAATAAGCGACTGAAATTTGTCTCCGAAAACGAAACTTTACAAGTGGAAATTTAAGCTAATTGCGGCAAAATATAAATATATTGCTATATTTCTTCATATAATATTATATCATTTAAAAGGTAAGCTTTATTACGTATTATTTATAATATATTTTCAATTTTTAAATTTATAATTAATTACTTTAAGATTTAAAGCATAAAAAATAAACAGAGAAGTCTTTCTGATGGCTTTTGTGTTTAAGGGAATTTGAGCTAATTGCGGCAAATATAATATTGCAATATTAGTTTCATATAATATTAAATCATTTAAAGTTTATTACGAATTATTTACAATATATTTTTGCATTTTTATTAATTACTTTCAGCGTAGATCAGCAATCCTCGTTTTTCTCGCATATAAATGCTTTTTTTTAATCATTTCTCAATTCTGGCTGACCATTATGAATTTAAGAGCTCAAGTATTTTATTTGGGATTAATATTTACATAATAATTCATTTTATATTGATGTACATATTTCAATAGATACAATTATTAAGGATTTAATGAGGGTAAATGATTTGTTTCGTATTTTATAATTTAGTTGAATTTGTTTTGAAATCAAATTTTTTATTAATTTTTTTTCTTGACTCGACGTTGAACCGTTTTAATTTTATTTAATTTTTGTCAGAATTGTTTTATGGATTTTATAATATATAAAACTTTAATTTTCTATTCTTGTACATAATCAATTTTATAGCGAAATCCCAATGCCAGATGTAGTACTTGATAAGATTGTGAACGGGGGGCAAAATGTGAATGGGTGAGAAATTGTGAATGGGCAAAAGGATGTGTGAACAAAGGGAGGTGGGAGTTAAAATAATAGATCAATTATTAACAGCAAATATAAAAAAGATGAATAGAATATATCAAAAAATTTGCCTCGCATCTAATAATATATGGTGCTGATGCAATTTGGATTTAAACAGAATTATATTTTCAATTTGTTTATTCTTATTTTTTTTTTAATATAATCCACTTCATAACCATTTTTTGCATTTATAAATTCTTGGAGCAATCTTTTTGCTTAGTAGTTTTTTATTTTTTTATTAATATTTATTTTCTAGACTTTCTTGAATTATTAATTTTTTGCTATATATTTTACAATTTTAATTTATGATTAAATTATAATTTTTTTATTGCCAATAAAAACAGTTAGATTTAAAATTTTTTAATTTTTGATCAATTTTAAGTTAAGATCGTGCGTTTATTGTTTTGGGTTAATTTTTTGCTTTACTGAACTAAAATGAACAAATTGAGACTCGAAAAAACAAAATTTTCGGGACCCCGACAGACCAATTTTTGGATGAATTTTTGATCTTAGCCCTGAAAAAAAAATCTGGAAAAATGATGAACGACGCACACAAACTTTGCACCAAAAAATGCATGCATGTCGAATTAATGGCGAACGGCGACTAAAAATGACGCCCGGCATCACACTTAATTGATTAGAGTTGAAGTCAGAAAAAGAGTAGAAAAGAGTGAGTAATAGAGAAACAGAGATATGCCTCTCTCTCCTTTTTCTTTCTCTATTCATCATTCCAACCTTTTGCTGTGGACCGAATAGACGCGACCGGCAGGGGGGGGGGGGGGGGGGGGGGGGGGGTGACCACACCAACAGCAGATCTGGCATTTAATGAGTTTGGCAATAGCTGCAGAGTCTAATCATTCGATTGGCAAAACATGTTAAAATTTGATTGTTTATGAAAAAGTTAGGGCTTACATTAGTAATTCCCGATTGCTTTCAACAAAATGCAATATAAAAGCAGCATTTTTATAACAACGGATGCTCAAAAAAATGCCAATTATTTGACTGCTTAATCACACCAAATATGTTGTGAATATTTTATTTATTTTTTGTTAGCAATTCTGGTAGAACATTATTTTTCATGTTTAGTTGCTTGTACAACAAGCATCTAAATTTTATATTATTTTTTATTAATTTAACTTTAGATATATTTAGAAAAATATTATATACTTTCGTTAAATGCTTAACCATTTTAACGATTTTATAGTACATGTTAAATAAAATATATTATCAGGTGGCTTCATTTATTTTTTTTACTAATAAACATCACGCGGTTTGATGATAATTTATTGCAAACCCGCTGTTGTTTTTTTTAACAATAAATTTATTATTGTTAACGCTGGTTTTTTAACAGTGACAACTTGCAACGCTTGGCCCTTCAGCTTGTAGTTCTAAAGCATTTGGCGGCTATGTTGAAAAGGCAACGCGGAAAATACCTGAAATTTGTGTAGAAAATTTAGGTTTTTGGATGATTTTGTATCGCTTTAATAAAAAAAGAACAATCAAAATTTTCAATGGTTTAATCAACATTTCACAATATCAAAAAAGGAATGATTTTTGGTCCAGAAAAAGTTGACTTTTAGGGGGGCATTTTTCCGGTAAAGCGAATATGTGTACATCGCCAAATTGGCCGAATTATTATCAACTCACTCGACGCTAAGCCTAACGTACGAATCCGTAAAAATTTTTTCCAAATTGGAGACATTTTCAATTAATAACTGAAGACATTTTTATGCATTTTTGTACGAAAAGATACAGGTATACAATTCGAAAAAAACATTGAAATTTTTTGTCACATTTGTTAGTTTTTTTCCAATTTAGCAAAATAGTCACAATATAAAAATTTGTTTTCTTGATGATTCACGCAACAATAATGTATCATTTAATTATTTATTTCTTTAAAATGGTCATCTTTTTGATGTGGAACTATGAATTTAGCCAAAAAAAAAAATGGCGGATCAGCTGATCATCGGCACGCCGACCGAAATAATCTGTTATTTTGCAGATCGGGGATTTAATTCTGATTCTTGAACATGGCGAATTTGAATTAATGGGCACATTTTGCGCAAATAAATACATAATAGTTTAGAATTTAAATTGAGATAACCACAATTTTCTATTTGTTTTAAAAAAATTATAAGGAGATATATATATTAACTGTGTATATTATTTAATTTTTTTAATGCATAAATAAGTTAATTATATCATTCCGTTTATTTTTTTACTATTGCCACATTGGAACTTTTTTGATTTTTTACAAATTAATAATAAAGTGATTCATATTTTATATATTAACTTTAAAAATGGGTGATTTGACAATTCAAATTATGTTTTACTTAAACTTTTGTCAATTTCATATCTTTTTAACTCAATTGTTATTTAATCCAGCAACTTTTTCGATTTTTAAAGTTTTTATGTTCATTTTTTATATGAATGAAAAAATTTCTTAAAATATTACTTTGTTTTAACACGCATGGAGATAGATGCTCCTTAAAGTAAAATGTCTTCGGAGTTTTTATTTGAATTATATATTGATTACTTAAAGTTATTTAGTTTTTTAACGAAAATAGAGAAACTATATCGTTTTTATCATGCATTATAACGTCAACTTTGTCCGAATTGGATTTTTTAAAATACATTATAATAAATATAAATTATTCAACAATTCAAAATATTGTTTTGGTCCTAATAAAATTGTTTAAACCATTAAATTGATCGTGGGTCGTTCAACGCAACATCTCGGAAAGCGAACTTTTTGATAATATTGTTTAATTTTTTATAATAGTTTTTTCCTTCTTTGATCAGCAAGAAAAGTAATTCTCCAGTCGTTTTAACCTTTTAAAATATTTATTTTTATTTATTAAATAATCGGAAAAACAAAGTTATAAATAGTTTTTAGTTTGTATGTTTATTAATTGATTATTAAATTAGAGCTCATATTCCGGTTGCCAGCTTATTTTAGGTGAAAATGAGCGTTCGAAGGCGAGATATTGCCATACGTTTAAATAATATGCTTTTTTTTATTTAAAAATAGTTTTTTTATAACGTATTAAGACTGATATGAGCAGCATAAGACACCGTTTGGCATCCAGCTTGATGCCACGCGATCAGGTAGAAAGAAAAACGAGGCATTCGGTCAAATGCAAATAAATAAAAGTTTTTGTGAAAATACCCTTGGTCGTTGATTTTTCGTTTCGAGCCCAGATAATAGAGTTTTTCGGTGTGGCCGCGGGACTGCAACGGGGTCGTTATTGAATTCTACGATAGCAATAGTCGGTAGTGTGAATTTTAACGAAATAAAGGTTTTTTCTAAACAAATGTCTGTTACCGTATAAAAAAGCAAAAATTCGAGCATTACTTGTCTTCATTGTAATTTTTTGGTTTTTAAATGATTTTGAGGCCAAAATTGATTTTTGAAAAAATGTTTGTATTTTGGTCGGGGACCGAAAAAATTGTTTTAAAATATTTCAGATTTTTAAAATACTAAGTTAATTTGGTACCGAAAACCGAAAAAGTAGCGACAATTTTTTTTCGGTACTTTTCGGTACCAGTACTTTTTCGATACTTTACCGAAAAATACCGACCGAACCTTTTCGAAAAGTACCGAAACTTTTTTGTAATGGTACTTTTTCAGTACTTTACCGATTAGTACCGGCCGAACCTTCTGGCCGATCACTAGTTTAAAGCATGCCCAGAAGATGCGTCTGGTATCTGTTAAACGCTGGAAACGTCAATAGAAATTGCAAATTATTATATTGCAGTCGTCATTATGTCATAGTCTAAGTTTTCATCTGTAGTTTTTTTATATTTTAGAAATAATTTAATTTATTGCATCAAAATGCTCTGATTTAATTAAAATGCCAGGTTTTTGATAATGCTTTAGGTTAACAAGTCCTTAGTGCGGGTTTGATGGTATAACTATAATATTGATGAAGATTAAATGTGTTGGTTCGTTAGGCTTAGGCCTAAGCCACACTGGCTGTTGGTTCGTTAGGCTTAGGCCTAAGATTGAAATTTTTGATGAAAAAGAGCGTAAAATGAAAATAGGATTCTTCCCTATCCTTTTTAAAATTGAACCGGTTCAAAACCGGTTTGCCAAATTCTTATTCAAAAAGCTCGATTTTTGTTGAAAACTACGCACATAAAAAAATATCGAATTTGGCTTGCGGCGCAAATGTCTGCGGCGCAAATGTCCGTGGCGCAGCCAGCCTCGGAATACGGTACATATATTTAAATTGGAATATAATTCAATTATATATAAAATAAATTGATAACGCTCAAACCCCAATATTTGACACAAACAAAAAAGACCAGTGATGAATTCTCTGCAGCATAACAAAACAATTATTATTTGTTTTAAATAAATTCACAATCTTGTCTGATTTTGTTTTTGGTATTATTTTCAATATTTTTTAAAGTTTTATCGTCAGTATGAATAAAACAAATAAAACATTTCTTTTAATCAAGTCCAGGCTGGCCGGGCTGACCGTCTTGCAAAAAAATTTTAAATTCTAATTTGAATATTTTTTAACATATATTTTAATTTCTCCAAATCTTATTGATAATTATCTTTCCAAATCATTTGTATATCTCTATTAATATTGCAAACAATCTACATTATTTTAAATACCAAAAAAATAATTATTATTTGCTATTCTTTCTTTCTTTTTTTTTAAGAATAAGTTTCACGTAAAATATTATGTATTTTAATTTTATTTGTTTTGAAATATTTTAAGGAGATACTGTATACCGTATATCCTTTAATTATTACCCGTCTCTACAGTCCCTAATAATTACCCACCCTAGAGTAGGATCGATTTATGTTTTTTTCAGTAACACATTATATTTTGAAAATTATTCAATTAAAAAATTTGACACCTAAAATTTTGGAGGAAATATTTTTAAAAACCCCGAAACTCCGACCTCGCGATTACATCAGTTTTTTTTCGCTGTATTGATCTTTTATTTAAATGTATTCTTTTAGGTCCCACTACATCCGGTCTAATCCTATGGAACGAGCCCCCTTTTTTTGCGTGAATTGTATTTGTTTTTAATCGATTAGTGACGGTTCGAATTTTTTATTTGAGTTTTAGTAAAAAAGTTTTTATTGGGTATTTTAAATAAATAATGTCGCATAATGTCGATGGAAAGGCTTATTCTGGCTTTTCATTGTTGTTTCTCCAAGATTCGTTACTTTTAATATATTTTTTTAAATTTAATGTTTGATATTCGTTGCTCAGAGATGCAAACTATTAATTTTTTCTGTATATATTTTATTAGTGATTTAACCCTTTCGTTTAATCAAATCCTTTGTTTTTTTTATATTAATTGTTTCCATATCATTCCTTTATTATTTCAAAGTTTTTGATTTTTCGTTTCGACCCCCAAATAATGTAAAGTTTTTCGGTGTGGCCGCTGGGACTACAACGGGGTCATTACTCGTTGAGAAATTCTGAGCAACTTGCTTCTGTCGGCGTTAATTCAATTGACATTGCGTCGCCACCGGGTTCAAACTTCATCTTCAATGAATTCTACAATAGTAATAGTCGGTAGTGTGAACTTTTCGAATTAGAATAAAGGGTTTTTCTAAACAAATGTCTGTTATTTTATATTAAAGTCGCCATAGCTTTGTGGTTATTTTTTTTAATTGCTTAATTAATCCGTTTTAAAATATTATGTGTTATTATATTAACATATTATATGTTTTTAAGCTGGAAGATCTTTTATTTAAAACACGCACATTTTGTGTTGTTTACATATTAATAATTTGAGTACCTAACTATATTTTTATTTTGAAATTTAATTAACACAAATTCAAATTATTAATTGATAATGTGGTTTTATTTTTCATGAACTTAATTTTTTTCAATTAACTTTAAACAAATAATTTTGCGTACATATCAATTGGAGAAAATAATTAATAAAATAAATTCTGATTTTTTTTGGTAATAAAATGAATTGTTGAAAAATTAATTTATGAAATATTAACAACGTTAGTTTAATATTTATTTAAATCAATATTATTTTAAATGGTGGTTATTATTTTATGCTTTTAATAATTTTTATATTTGTGTTTCTTTATCACATGTTATTGAAATAAGTGGTTTAACCAATATTTTCTATATCAAAAAGCAGCGTAACGCTACCCGAGTCGTTAGAGCATTATAATAATCAAAGAATTACAACCACGATTTTTGTCTCAAAATGTTGTATGTCCATTGTTCGGAATGCCGCTAGTATCATAATCTTAAAATTAGATATATAATTATTATAAGGATAATTAATACGTTGTTTTCAACTTTTGGTTGTTATCTAACAATTTTAGATTGCAGTTGCAAATAAAAATGAATATTTTTTAAATATTAAATTATTTATTATATTTTGGAACTGCCTTTAAATTTCTTTTCCTTTCCATCTGGTACTGCGTTTATAATGGATTAATTAGTTTAATTAGAATTAATACAATACCGTGTCTTCCGGGTATCTGTTAAACGCTGGAAACATCAAATTCTTTATAATCTTGCTTATCCATAAAAAAATAAAAATTTTTAAAATGGGTTTTTTATTTTAATAGCTTTTTAATGTTTTTTTAAAGTGTTGAATCTTTATTGTAGCAAGCCTATTTATTTATTTGTTTTTGTATTAATAATAAGTTTTTTCGCACATTTTTATTTGTTTGCTTTATCTTTTTTCGCGGTCTTCGCGACACTCCTAAGCCTTTTTTTTGTTGTTGCTATAAACATTAATTAATTAATATTGGCTATAAAATAGGCAATAAATAAATTAATAATACGCAGATAAAGAAAGTTGTTAGAATATTATACTATATTTGTTCGATTCTCTTTTTTCATTTAATGCTCTATACCGAGCTATACTTTTTTTATATGTTTCATAAATTGCGTGTGCGTATTAAAATCGAAAGTTTTTAATGTCAATTTTTGTAAAAATTTGTAGAAAAACATCGAAAAATCGAAAGCAAAAAACTTTTCGAAAGTAAAACAAAAATATCACTTAAACAAAAAAAAAAAAAATTTAGTTTTTAATTAATTCGACATCGGGTCGTTGCATTTAAAAAATTTATTAGAAGAAAAAAATTGGATCTGGATTGTGTTAACAAAAAGCGTGGGTGCGTAAAATCTATACGGCATAAAATGTGGAGAGCAAACCATTTTATACGAGAATCATTTGATCGGGAGAAGCAATTCGTAAATTGCCTAAAAGTAGCAATTACTTTATTATTATTGTAATAGTTGTTAATATTTATAAATTTTTATTAAACTGTTCAGTTGGAAAGCGTTTATTATAATCGCAAAAAACAGCAATTATTTACGTGTTTTTTATTATTTAAAAAAATTATACCAATTTATCATTTATTTCTAACTTTTCACGCCTCATTTATATTGGTTTAATGTTACATATTTTTTCCGTCCCCTTTTCTCACGCACATTTTTATTGAAACTTTCATTTATTCTTTTTAAATTATTTTATAAGTTTTATTTAGATTTGGTTAACAAATTTTATTCTTTACCTAACCCATAACTTTTTATTCATTTTTATTTATTCACAGTATTTTTATATAGTTTTTTTCACACTTTTTAATTTTCGCTTTTTGGATAACCTAATTTTATTGAGGTTGTGCTATGGCAAAAATTGCTTTTATCGCCCCATTTTTATTGGTTAATATGTACTCTTTTTGCCGGTGGGTATTTTTTTATTGTAATTTTATAGCTCTTTGATGATTAGCGATTCCCTCACTCTGTAAACCCTGTTAATGACGCCAATTTGTAACGCCGAGTAGGTTAGGTCCTGGTGCAACAATTGTGCTCTGAAATGTTTTTAATCATTTTTTAAATTTTAATAAAAATTTGAATTTAATATTTCCAAGTTACTTTCATACATACATTAAACTTTTTTTATTATAGCAGACATTTTACATATGTGAGCTTGTTCGGAAAATCCGAGTGCAACCATGCCATTAAGACATGCCCGCATTCATGTATGGCCATGCTTGCGTCAGTATGCGAATGTTCCTGGGTGGCTTCGGCAATCTTGCGCTCAAATCCCCGATCGTATGTTAAGTCGGGTATATTGCCATTGACTTACTTTGTATTTTTAAACAACACCTTAATGCTGCTGAAACCACTCATATTTAAGCTTCTCTGCTTTAATTTATTATGTTTAACCTTTTGGCCATAAGAATGTTAAAATTTATTTAAATTTGGCATTGATATTTTTTGGTTTGATGTATTTGTTAGGTCACCGTAATTAGTTATGAATTTGTAAACGTTTGAAAAGAAACAAATCACTTTAACTTCAATATGGTATAATCGAATGCTTTAACAAGTCAAGTATTTCTTGTATAAGTATTTAATGATTCACAATCTATGCACATCTTGCCAATGTATATAAATACATAATTGTAACTAAATAGAAATTTTTGCATTATTTGGTTGACAAAAACAAATTATTTAAATGGGTGGTGTTTTAATTTATTTAAAGTTTTAAAGGCTTATAAATTATTTATTGATTTGTAGGTGTAAGTTGACTAGAATTATTCGATTTTTACATGATCGTTTTCTTTTTTCGCGATTTTTTATATTATTCACTGGACTGATGTTATCGTGAAGATAGGCACAAATAATATACATACAGTTAAATAATATAATATTTTTTAAATTTAACAAATTGCATAAACTAAAATATAAAATGCTTTTATGAAGAAAAGTAGTTGTGTAAAATAAATTATATTATATAACTTTTTATGTTTAGAATTGTTCCAAAATTATAATAAATAATTATTACGCTTTCCAAAATTATACTAAATAATTGAATTACGCTCTAGGAAAAAAATAATAATTAAATTATTTTATAACTTTAAAAAAAAGATATCATAGTTAGTATATTTTTGCTCTTTTCACTAAACCATTGAGTTACTTTAAAATTTTTATGTATCTAAAGATGATTTTAATAATACGCTTGCTGCAGTCAATTTGCACTTTGTCCCTCAGCATCATTATTTTAACAGCATTATTATTTGTCAATACGTGTAGCGTTGGTGCTGGGTTTGGCAATATTATTTTTAATTAAGAATTATACGCAACCCAGTTTTTGCAACATACGACACGCACACCAGCGCGAGCTGGCCATGGAACAGATGGAAATCCGAAACGAAACACTGCGCACGCAGCAGCTGGTCGTTAAACAGAAGTTATGGGCTGTTGCGCGCAAGACCACAGACGCAGTTTTGTTTCAATTCTATAGCAACCTGGTAGAATTTTTTAAAAATTTATTTTGATCGCATTTTTTAATATTTAATTAATTGCCTTAAACAAAAAAATTGTTATTACTCAATAGGCAATTAAATTAAAAATGAATAGATTAAAGGGTACGATTTTAAGTGGCGTTGTTAAAAACAAAGCTTAAAGTTTAGTTTTAATCAGTTTTTTAATTAATTATAATCCCTTAGATATTTGGTTTCGTGATATCAAGTTTTGTTTTTAACATTTATTTATGTTTTTATTAAAATTACTTAAGAAATATATAAATTAATGAGTTCTTATATTTTTTTATTCGTTTTTAACCCTGAACTTTAATATTTTTATTTTTTAGCATAAATAAAAAGTAATTCTCTATAGGCCGTTATTGCTGAATTGTAGTTCATACATTATAGGCCGGTCGTTGACAAAGCCTTCGATTGTAGGTAAAAACCCGATACAAATATTTTATTCGTTAAGGCAAACAAGCTTAGCTTATTTTAGTGAAAAAAGAAAAATTTCAACTTAAACGTGAATAATCTGAACAAAATTTGACTGCGGTCCTGAAGGTGCATGCCTTGCGCCAGTCGTCATCGCAGCCAGACGCATTTTAATTTGTTTCAATTAGTATCTACGAATTCATCCCTGCCTCTGCCTCCCACGGCGCGTAGGCTAATTTTGATTAAACATTTATACAAATCAAGCAAAAATTTCAAATGGGTAATTTATTTTAATTTTTAATTTATTTTCAATTTTGAAATTGTTTATATAGTGTTATAATAAAGTCATCTTTTAAAATATTGTTGTTCATTTTAAAAATATTTACGTATTTCACAAAAGACGACGATTCGTTGTGCAATAATATTTTCTTTTGTCGAGAATGTTTTCGTTTTAGACACACAATGTTCTCCGATATCTATTGATTGTTCAATGATTTCATGAAATTTTTTGTTTATTTTGAATAGGGTTGGGACCCCGACCCCGTCCTCGCAAATTTAGGCCATTTTTCGGGGTTTTCCCCAACCCCGTCGCCGACACATCCAACCCCGCAAACCCCGACCCCCAAACCCTATCCCCGAGTCGGGGTCGGCGTTAGCATACACCCCTAAAGATGGCATCATTGTGTGACGAATCTTATTATTTCCGAGGGCTTGGCTGTTTTCTTCTGTACTTTTTGATAAAAAATATATTTATTTTTTACAAAACCTCAGTCAATAATGATGCCTGCCTTTCTTTATAAGAACTAATTCTTAAATCATTGGCTTTAATATTAGATTTTTTCTGTAACTCATTACATTTTGGAGATTATTTAATTAAAAAATTAGGTTTCTAAAAATTTGGAGAAAATTACAAAAATAACTCCCCAAAACCCCGACTCCGACCGATTTGGTAACCCCGACAGTCCCGCCCCGAAAAACCCCGACCCCGCAATTCTCGTCCCCGGTTGTCGGTGGCCCAACCCTAATTTTAATCATTGTAGATCGATGGGGCATGAAATGACAGTCCCGATATGGTTTACTAATAATTTATATTATTGGGTTATTATTTATTTTGTTTGTAAAATTTATGTAATTTATTTAAACCAGAATTTATTGTCTAATTATTTCTAAATTAAATCATCAGTAGATCTTTCAAAAAACATTCCATAACTATATTCTACATTTTCTCATCAAAAAATTTATAACTTTTTATGTAAACTTGAAAATTTTGATTTTGCTGAATTTCAACTTAATTGTTTAAAAATAAAAAGCATTTTAACGAATTTTTTTTTTTTGCCTGAAATCATTTTATGAAATTGGTAATCAAACAGAGGATTTACGTTCCACTACTATAAATTGTTTTCAAAAACTATAAATATTTTTTGTCTTTATTTTGAGAGTGTAATTGATCAATACATTTTTATTAGAATGTAGAATAAGCATTGCTCTTTGTGTATTAGCATAATCGTAATCACCCATGCCGGGATTTTAATACTTTTATTAAAATGTTTTTTAATTTAAATCATTGAGGAAAGATTAATTTTTCTTTCTTATAATTTTAAACATCTTCTATTTTTGTTTTCTTTCTTTTTTTAGTTAGGGTTGATAAGGCTTTACATGAATCAGACCTGCTCTCACCAAGGCTGTGTCGGTACAGTGCCCGCTCGTCTACACAGACAGGCGGTTGGTAATGTGCCGGCAGGCTTTAATTTATTTAGGCAAATCTCTTTATGTTTTTTATACAATTGAATAACATATTCTTTAATTTATAATCATTTAATTTGATTTCAATTAAAAATGATTTTAATTAATATTGTTTATGTTGAAATAAAAATAAATGATATTTTTAGACTCAATATATTCTCCCATAGTTGCTGAATAATATTTAAAATAAAATTGGTAACAAAACCAAAACACACCAAAAGACGAAAAAATTCGCTTCAAACCCCAATACTTGACTTAAACAGAAAAGATCAATGATTAATTCTCCGCAGCATAATAAAACAATTATTATTTGTTTTAAATAAATTCACAATCTTGTTTGCGTTTGTTTGGTATTATTTTTAGTATTTTTTTTAGTTTTATCGTCGTATGAATAAAATAAATAAATCTTTTCTTTTTTCTTTTCTACTTTAATACATAAACGATTGCTTGATATATAATTATTTGTTAGTCTTCAAAATCAAGAACTTTATTTGTTTTACATTTTTTTACATTATTGTATGTTTTAGTTCATTCAATTTAATGGCTTTTTTTCTCATCAGAAATCGTTGAATCTTCATTAATTAAATTTTTCAAATTGTTAATTTGATATTTTAAGTGATAAAATATAAAAAAAATAATATTTTCGTCCGTTCCTCCCTCCTCGCGAGGTACCCTAGGGGTTCGTCAATTTTTAAATTTATAATAAAAAGTATCTATTCTCGCTCCCAAAGAAATCTACAAAACAGTAAAATACGTCAGGTTGTCAAATTAATATTTTGTATTACAGATAATAATAAGAATGCCAAATCAATTTACAAAATCAATGATTTAAATTCATTAAAAAATAATAAATGCCGGGCTATTATGATACCAACTTTCAAAAATGAAAAGGTATTTTTTCATTTTGTAAAAGATTCAGTCGAAAATTTGTTTTGCATGATGTTACTGGACGATTATTATTTTTCTCACGTCTATTAAGTTTTAAGAATTTATTATATGGTTGGTTGGTCACTTGATTATCTTAGCCAGTTTTTCATTTACAGGTAACGGCTATGCTTAATTCTCTAAATTGTTATTTTATTTTTTTAATTTGTGCACATATATCCAGATGAACGACGTAATAACAATTTTAATAGAGAATTAAAATTTTAACAAAGGCGGCCAATACAGATCATTTTATGGGTCACGGATAAGGAGGTCAAGAACGACGAGCTAGATGTGAACAATGTTTGATTAGCTAATTTTTATATCGGTTTTAATTTTACATTTTTAACAATTTTTATAGTTGTGTTTGTTTTTTGTTTGGTAAAAACATTAAATTCAACATTTTAGTCATCAGTTTTTCGTTTTTCAAAATATTATTTTTTTACCTTTTTTTGCGCTGATTGCGATTATTTACAAATCATTTTTGTTGTAATAAAGGGTATTTAATATAATTTGATATTTTATCAGATTTATCATTATTGCAAATTCCAAAGTTTTTTGTCTGGTTTTAAATAAGTATAGTTTTTTTAATCGTGAAAACAGTTGAATCCAGAAGCCGCCTGTTGTCTTATTTTGAATATTATTTTATCACTTTATCTATTTAAATTCGTGTTTTTGGTTTTATTATTTTTTAATAAATTTTAATTATTAAGTCTCATTTTATAAAATATCATTATCTATTTAAGTTTTAATTTTTCATTTTTGAGCTGTATTATCAAGTTTCAAGTTTTCTTTATATATTTTAATAGACAATATTATTTCTGATGATATTGCAAAAACTTTGAAAGAGTTATATTAGTTTGATTGCATGGCAAAATTCGCGACACTAAAATGCGTTCCTTCCTATATTGTTGGCATTTCAGCTTGGTTGAATCACATAACTGTAATTCAATGCCACTATAATGGCCGTTGTTTGATATATCAATTTTCTTAAGTTATAATCTATTAATTTTATTTCTTATATTCGTTTATATCGAAGCATCATTAATATTTAATCACGTCTTTATAACTTTTTATTTCATGATTGTAATTTTTCAAAAATAAAAAAATACAGAGCATTTAATTAATTTTTTAAATGGTTAGATAATTAAGTTTAATTTGATTGAAATTAATCTTTCTCGCATATTAAATCGCTTTTCTTTTTAATCATTTCTCAATTTTGGCTGGCCATTTAATTTAAGAGCTCAAGTATTTGTCAAGCACTTCTTTTTTTGTAGTTAACGAAATATTCAAATAATGTTATAAATAGTTTTTAATTGTATAATTACGAATTATCTTTTAAATAATTTATTTTGAAGTTGTACGATAGAACCAATAAATATTTTACAAAAGTGTCATTTGATGTGGGACAATTACCGGCGTAAATTTTATAATTTTTTGCCGTTGTCCTATCTTTTTATTAATTAATTAACTCGTTTATTTTTTTATGCATTTTTTTTCAGATTGTACACCGCGTTACAGCCCATAAACGGATTACGTCGTAATTTCCACTCTTTTCCACGCGCGATCATCGGACTTCAAATTAATTTGTACTTTTTTTAAAGTATGGTAATTTTTTAAGAATAAAACTTTTTAATAAGTTGTAAAATAATTTGTTTTTCAAAAAAAAATTTAGTTTTTAACGAATTGAGAAACTATATTGTTTTATAACATAGCTACCATTACTATTATTCTTTATTAAATGTTGTTTTATTTTTTATTAAATTTACTATAATTTTAGTTTATTTTGCATTTAAAATCTGGTCATATTTTATCTGTTTTCTTCTCCAGTTTAAAACACTAATTTTATCAAGCATTTAACGTCAACTTTTGTCCGAGTTTCACAGAAAAACAGTTTAAAATCAATTTTTGGCCTTTTCTTATAATAAGTTCCTTGGTCATTTTCTTTGTTTGTAAGATTAAATAATTTATTTTGTTATGTTAACTTGTTTTTTTTGAATTACGTTCAACGCAACATCTCGAAAAGCGAACTTTCTGATAATATTGTTTTAAATTTTATAATAGTTTTTCCTTCTTTGATCAGTAAGAAAAAGTAATTCTCCAGTCGCTTTAATCTTTTAAAAAATTTATTTTTATTTATTAAATAATCGGAAAAGCGATGTAGCAACTGTCGATGCTCCCACACAGCGCAGTGACCACGGCATTGGGCTTGCTGTAGCTTCTCTGAATGAATAAACGCTGATTGTTTTTCAACTTTTCTTTCACAACCCACCCCTGTAATTGTCCTCGTGGCCCATCTTTCCAATGACTCCCGATTACCACATCACGAGATCGTTTCTACTTCATAACCATGCATTGATAAAAAATAAATTCTTGGAGCAATCTTATTGCTTAGTTTTTTATTATTAATATTTATTTTCTAGACTTTCGTTGAAGTATTAATTTTTTCTATATATTTGAAATTTTAATTTATGATTAAATTATTAACTTTTTTATTGCCAATAAAAACAGTTAGGTTTAAAATTGTTTTTTAATTTATGACTTTTGTCCGAGTTTCACAGAAAACAGTTTAATATCAATTTTTGGCGTTTTCTTATAATAATTCGTTCATTTTCTTAGTTTGTAAGATAAATAATTTATTTTGTTATTGTCTTGTTTTTTCTTTTATTATCTGTGAATTATTTTTATAAATCTTTTAATATTCCGTTTTTATGTGAAAATGAGCGTTCAAAGTCGAGATATTGCCATTCGTTTAAATAATATGCTTTTTTATTTAAAAATTTTTTTATAACGTATTAAGACTGATATGAGCAGCATAAGACACCGTTTGGCATCCAGCTTGATGCCACGCGATCAGGTAGAAAGCAAAACGAGGCATTTGGTCAAATGCAAATAAATAAAAGTTTTTGTGAAAATACCCATTTCCGGTGGTGCTCTCGGCAATTGCTAAAAGATGCAAATTATTAATTTTTTTTTAAAATATTTTATTAGTGATTTAATTGTTTCCATATCATTCCTTTATTATTTCAAAGTCTTTGATTTTTCGTTTCAAGCCCCAAATAATGTAGAGTTTTACGGTGTACAACGGGGTCGTTACTCGGGTCAATTGAATCCACATTGCGTCGCCACCGGGTTCAAACTTCATCTTCAATGAATTCTACAATAGTAATAGTCGGTAGTGTGAACTTTTCGAATTAGAATAAAGGGTTTTTCTAAACAAATGTCTGTTATTTTATATTAAAGTCGCCATAGCTTTGTGGTTATTTTTTTTAATTGCTTAATTAATCCGTTTTAAAATATTATGTGTTATTATATTATTATATTTGACTCTAGAATTTTAGCCTCAAGTGAAGGTGGACTTAACCAAATACTTGGTTGGATGATAGTCCAATTGAAGGAAGAAGGAGTGTTCATTACAGAGAGATATTTTCTATAAAACCAAAAATGAACAATTTATTAGGGCGTTTAGATTTTTTGGTTGATGAGTGTTGAATGAATGTGATCTGTTGGGCCATTAAATGTTTTTAAGCGGGAGCATCTTTTATTTAAGAACACACATATTTTGTGTTGTTTACATATTTGATAATTTGAGTGCCTAACTATATTTTTTCATTTTAAAAATTAATTAACACAAATTCAAATTATTAATTGATGATAATGGATTATATTTTTTATGAGCGTACATATCAGTTGGAGAAAATATTAATAAAATAAATTATGATTTTTTTTTTGGTAATAAAATGAATTTCTTGAAAAATTAATTTATGAAATATTAACAACGTTAATTTAATATTTATTGCATTTTATTTGTTTACTTATATTTCCAATATTGTTATGCATCATAATATTTGGTTCTCGATAAAATATAGTAGAATATATTAAGTTGCAATAGTCATTTGTTATCGTGCATTTTCCAAGGCACGTCACAATCGAACTCCCCGCATTCAACATTCTATTTCTTGGATATTATTTTTAATTTGCTGCAATGAAAAGTAAAGTTTTGTTAAACATTTTTGTTAACGCTGCGCAAGATGGCACGGGCAAATAGTGCCGTCCGTTAGCTTTCTTTTACTCCGACTGAACATTTTTTTGTAACGTAATTTTATTTAAATGTTATATGAAAAAGTTAAATAGCGTTTTAAATATTTTAATTGCAGTATTTAATCCATCATAATATTATAAATACCGTATTTCCTCTATTAGAACCCCCAGGGGTTCTATTTTTCAATCCACTCAAAAAGGGGGGTTCTATTAGAGGGGGGGGGGGGGGGGGTTTATTAGAGGGGGGGGGGGGGTCTATTTAAGGGGGGGGGGCTTTATTTTTCAAGACTTTTTCGCCGTATCCCTCCTCTCCATCGATTGAGATAGAGCACGGCGAAATTGCGTGGCACGGTTTTGAGCATTTTTTGCAAAAGTGCGCGCCGGATGACGGATTATTGCACGAACCACAAATCTTAATTTAAAAAATGAAATTTGAATTCATATTTGGACTTTACTTTTGCATTTTCCGATAAGTTATCAATTGCTTCCAACCTATAAAAACCAGGAAATTTAAGATCAATAAATTTATTGAGCTAGATTTAGTTAAATCGTCTATAACTTTAGAAACAGCTAACGTGAAATAAAAACAAAAATGCGTATTATATGTGGAATGCAAAAATGAGTCTATTATGGCAAAATGTTTATTATTTATGCATCAATTTTTCCGGTTTTAAAAATATTTTAGATGACAATTTGCAAGTTTTTCATTTTATTTTTGGTTGGACAGAAGCATAAAACCATAAGGAGGATCCTTTTGTTTTTCAAAATTCGAAATTTTTGGATCTATTTCTTAACAAATCTTGTTAAATTTCAAAAAAAAATTTCCGTCGGCTCCTATAGGCGCCGCCAACACACCTAATCCCCTAGCAAAAGTAAATCAAATTGTCAAAAATTAATGATGGATAAGGCAATTAAAGTTGTAGACATGAGGAAACCATTTGGAATAATAAAAAATATAATGTTTTATTTCACTATTGACTTTCAAAAATAAATCTCCTTGTTGGCAGTCCCGATTTTGGTGCCAAATGGTGTGCCCGATCCCGATACCGGCTTTGTCGGTCGACCCGGTCAATCCCGGGCCCGGCCCGGTTGGCGTGAACCGTCGGATGTATCAATATTTTTTTATTAATTAGTGATGAGTTGATTAAAGTTTGGAATTTTCAAAAGTTGTTGATTACCTATTTCTGAGATAAGATAAGTGATTATTTAGTTTTGTTAGACAAAACCCCTCCAACACGCAATAAGTCGATAAACGGCACGACAGAGTATGGCCAGCCTAAATGTGCTATTATAGTGTTATAAGATTATAGAAAATGATCAATAAAAATGACGACGAGCAATACAAAATGCGTAATTATGGTTGAAGAAAAGGTACTCTGTTATCTGATAAAAAAAAAATTCTTTAAAAAAATTTCTTTATTTTAAAAACACGATTCTGGGATTAATAGGGAACTTTTTTTTTTCATAAATATAATATGAAACATTGTGAAAAAAATGTTTTGTTGTCATGTAACGGAAAAGTACCACACCAAAAATCCCCACTTAGCCAAAAATACATTCCTTAAAATTGACTTTTTAATTATTAAACGCAGCTTTTAAACCAACAGTTTTAACAAAACGGAAATAATTTTTCGTAAAATGCCAAAATAGGAGGCACTGAATGTCCCAAAACCTCCAAAAAAATATCCTAAAGATGGCAAAATGAAAAGATTACAAAATAGGCATTTAAAGACACCGAAATTCGCTCTTATTCTAAAAGTTTGGAGGGAAATTCTCCCAACTACACAAATAAAAAATGCACAAATCAAATCATTTACCGTTTACACTGCTTTTTAAGTTAATTAATTCATTGGTTGCTGCTCCAGATATACGTATTTTAGAATTTAAAGTTAATTACTGAAATAAAAATAAAATTATTTGAAGCTTAAAGCGATTGCTCAATTAAAAAAAAACTACATCTAAATTCTGAACAAACCATAAAAAAAATATTAAATTAACTAATAAATACTTAAATAAATTCATTATCAGATACGTATTTTAATGAAATCAACAGAAGATATATGAATCAATATCCAATAAATTACCATTAATTAGAAAAATATCTTTTTGATTCAAAAGGTGAATCCTAGCATAAACTATTAAATAAATAGATAAAAAGAAAAAAAAATTGGTTGAGTTGTCACCACGAGCTGTATGATGGATGACAGCACCAATGCAGAATACACGCATGTAGCGACGGCACTGTAATACATTTTTAGATTACTCATCTTCCTTATATACGTTTTTTCGTTCCTTTTTATTTATTTAAAATTTAATAATCTTTATATATACGTCAAAATAAAGAGAAATTTTTTTACCAAATTTGAATAAAACACACTTCGATTTTAACAACAATTTCGCAACACAATTAATTGTTTTTCCATTACTATGGATTCATCCACATTCAAAATTTAATTCATTTATAAATAATGATAAATTAATTTATTACTGAGGCTTCTATATCAAATTTTAGCAATTGAATATTTTATGAAATTTAAATCTTTTAATTTGTTGTCTAATCCCCAGAAATGCGCGCATTGACCTCTGCTGGTCCTTTCTGTTTGCGTTTATTTTCTCATAATTTTTTTTTAGTTTGGGGCATTCGCTTCTTCAATTACAGTAATCATCACAAAGTGTTCCCATTTTGGAATTACTGGACTTTTTATTCAGTTTGTGAATAAATTAAAGTAAATATTGCACACCTTCAAACTTTTTCCTTTTCAGATTCTTAGTTTGGACACCGAGACGAGTGAGACAAATGGCTTATTATTTGTGTCATTATTTTCCCGATGAATTGGTGTTTCTTTTGTCATCTTTTGAAACTCTTGCAGAGCCCATAAAAATTATATCCATTGCTCAAAAATGTGTTGCCTTTTTTATTTAGTATAGTGCTTTTCAAAAACTTTTTAAAAAGTTTAGCAAAAAAAATTACGTTTTTCTTAAATTTTAGCATTTTATGAATATTTTCCAAGATCTATAGCAGCTTGTTTTTTTCGCAAGCAAATATTTGGCACTTTTTCATTAAATTTTCGCGTATAAAAGTTTTTTAAGAATAAAGTTAAACCAAAATATAGGTTTTTATTTTTTGTGTATTTTTAATTAATTTAGAATCGTTCAAACGTTTATTAACTTTTTTAACAATTATTTTTTATTAAGTTTACGCTGCAACGATTACCAAAAATCGTATACATAGCAGTGTTAATTTTAAATTTTATATAAATTTTCTCAATTTATCAATGTAATTCTGTAATATATTTTTTGTTTTAAAAGACCCATCCTATAAAATTTTATAGTGATAAATTATTTCAAAATTTAATGTTTTTAAATTTTGATTATGCGTTTTTTTTGAAATTAAATAATCAGGTTTTTAGCTGTGAAAGGAATAAGACAAAATAATTAGTACTAATATTATAAAACCGGATTTATATTAACTAAAACCCACAAATAAAAGTAAAGAAGCCGATCATGTGGAAGGATTTGCTAAAGAATGTTCCATTGTAACCCATTAGTTTGAAAAAGCTCGTAAAATCAAAATCATTGCACTTATAAAAACAATCATTCTAAAATTAAAAGATTTATGATGTGGTTATCGAAAGCCGTTACCTTTGAAAATTTTGAAAAGTTATATGTATAAATAAAAATAATATCTAAAAAAGAATTTATAAATTATGGCAGAAATGCATTTAAAATGAAGATAAAATTATTTTTATTTATGCAGTTAATGAAGTATTTATAAAAATATTAAATTTCTATTTGCAACTGTTGATAAAATCAAACGAATACATAATATAATGATTTCCTTGCTTAAAATATTCAATTAAAAAGCTTTATCGGCAATAAAAAAATATGAAATAATACGAATTGATTTTTTCAACTGAAATGCGAAAAATCTATTATACTATTGCCCATTAGCCGAAAGGATTAACATACCGTATTTCCTAAAATAGAGCCCCATGGGGCTTTATTGTTCAACCCCTCAAAAAGGGGGGGGGGGCTCTATTAGAGGGTGGGGCCCTAATACAGGGTGGGGCTCAATTGTTCAACCTCTTGTTTTCAGAAAAAATTAACAAAGTTTGCAATTTTTGCACAAATTTTTGGCAATTTTGGACTAAAGGATGCAAAAATGAGTATAACCTATTATGGCAAAAGTTATATTATTTATGCATTCAATCTTGTTTGAAAAATTGGGGGGGGGCTCTATTAGAAGGGAACTCTATTAGCTATTTTTCAACCCCCCCCCCCCCCCCCCCCCTCCCTCCAAAAAAGGGGCTCTATTAGAGGGTGGGGCTCTAATATAGAAAATACGGTATAAACCCATTATATAATATGCATAATTAGGCGCGCTCAAGAAATTTGTTATCGTCAATTGTCAAACAATTCCTTAATATTTATTATTTGAAGGAAGATAATCTTAGGCACACGTAATGTCAAACTTGTGTAAAGCTGCTCCTACTGATTTATACTTGAACGTTATAAATAAAAATATTATTTATCAATATATGTTGTTAATGCTTTACTCACGATGATTTTTGTGAATAAATCCATTATCCAAAAACAAAATTTTAAAAAACGTATTTTTGCACTTTTAGAAGTGGAAGAGGTCCGGTCCGGCGGCGTCTACGAGAAAATATTTTGTTGTAGCATTGTCGTCGCAATTAAAATAATTGCATACGCGCTGTTTGCGCCTTTTTCTCGGCGGCGCCGATGATCTTAGATAAAAATATTTGTTTTCAAGCAATTACTAAGAGATGGGTGGGTACATCAACGCCAAAAAATAAAATTATGATTTTTAATTTTTGGTTTTATATTAGTTTTTCCATTTTAGTGAAAAAATTTCTGTAAAATATTTAAAACTGATTCCAATATTTGGATAATTTACATATTCTGACCTATTTAGAAACACGTATAAGGCGGCGCATTAAATTTTTACGAATATATTAAATTGTTTTTGAATTGGTCGCATTTCAAAAATTTCAATTTTTAATGGAATATAATTCAAAATCAAGAAGAATTCAATTTTATATTTTGTTATTGTTTTGGTGTTTAATAAGTCATTTTGTAATTTTTTGGTAATTGCATTTCGCAAATAATATGGCAAACCGCTGTCATTGATTTAGTGGTAGCATTGCAACTAATTGTTATTTTTGAACTTTAAATAATTGTTTAAGTAGCGCGTGGCGTTTTTTTGGTGTTGAAGGCGGACTTACTAATTGTTGTTTTCAAAAATTTATGCGCAGTGCAGGTGTCGCGGAGAAGACGTGTATTTAGCAGTTTCGGAGAGACTGATTGAAATTTTGGGGAACCTGCCGTCATTTATTATTTCTCATCTTTTTTTAGTTTGATTTATTTTTTGTTTTATTTAATATGTTTTGTCTAGCTTCAAATTCAAATTGGTTGTCAACTTTTTAAATTTTTATTGGCATTGAATTGATGTGGCACTGTCCCGGCCCAAAACGTCCAATCCAAAACAAAAAGGGAAAAAGCTTTTAAATCAAATTATACTTAAGAAATTAATATATTCCAAAAATTAAATAATAAGGTTTAAGGTTAGTTTATTAATTATTTTTCTCAGCCTTGCCTCAAATTTGTAAATGGACTGGCGTTGGCCCAGTTTGAAAATACATTTGATACTTTGACTTTTTCATTATTTTATATTTTTTTTATTACTTCATTTAAGAAATTTTGCTTTATCCGTTTATTTTGATTTTTTATTCAATTTACAACTTTTATGAGTGTCGTTTCACTAGCCCATATTGCTTTAAAATATCTATTTATATTATTGTTATTAGTTGTTCCATTCAAGTGCACAATCTTGATGATGAAGACGGTCATTTGTGATTGTCATTTTATATTTCTTGTGACAAAACAAATTTCTGCACAATATTTATTTGTGATTAATAAGGATGATACTTTTAGGGTTTTGCTTGTTTTCTTCAGCCTTGTTTTGGCAAATTATGCACCTGTTTTTAGACGGAAACTTTGACGTTTTTAACGAAGTTATTTGGACCTAGAAAAACCTATTTTGGGGTTTTCGCGTTAAAAATAGGCTCAAACCTATTTTAGGTATCTGAAGATTTTTTCTGCTTATTTCGACATTTTTTAAAAATCTCTTGATAAAATTGAATTTGTCTTGTAAAGATCATTCAAAGACAAATTTTTTGATTGCCCAAAAATTCACTTCATAAAATCGAACATTCACTCATCAAGCATTTTTGATAACTTTAAAAAAACTCAGTTTTTCTCTAGACTGTTTTAATTTCTTGAAATGATGTGAATACCTGCTTAATAATTTTCTATATAAAAACAACTTTTTCAGCTATAGCAATTTTTAAATTAAAGTTGCTAGTTTTTGTTTATTCGAAAGCAAAAGAATTTAGTTATATCATAAAGCAATAAATGTAGACCTCTGTAAAAAATATTTTTAGATATAGAAAGCTCGGGTTATAAAAATTGTATAGAATAATTTGAACTCATAGATGACTAAATTTTCGTTTGTTGTTAAATTTTGTTATGATATATTACGCGTAGTGATTCATTTTTAATTTAGTCTCGAATTGTTAATTAGCTATGATTTTATTATTGATTTAAAAGTTTGTTTAATGTTTTTTAAAATAACATTGCCCTGGTATGCGTATTTGTTTGAAACACCCCATGACGAGTGCCCCCCCCCCCATTTAAAACGAATGATAACAAAAGATATGATGCAACAATTACTTAAGGTTAGTTTCAAAAAAAAGTATTTATAAAAATAATTGGATCTGTTAACTCAAAAGCTAACATCGTGAACATTGCAAAATAAAATATATTAATTAAAATTAAGAAACAATCAAAAAAAATTCAGAAGCAATTAGTGCATTTACATGCATAATTATGGATGTTTTTCATAAAATAAAACCATTAACAAATTTTCTGAATTATAAATGTAGTCATCTTTTTAATGAGACAAATTGCAAAAATTTATTAATTACGGAACTTACTTTGTTAAAAATCATAATTTAATAAACAAATAAAATTATACATAATTATTACTTTTTGACTCGGAAATCAACTTCGACATGGTTCACCCCCCAAATAACAACTTTAACATATTAAAAGAAATTGAATCCATACACTCTCAGAAAATTTTTTTCATTTATTCATAGGTCTGTTGAACTTAATATTTTCTTAAAGCTTTTCAAACCAACAAAAAGATTGATATAAAATTAATAATTCTTAATTAATTGAAATTGACGAACAATTTGAATTGTTGTCATTGTTGGCAACATTTTTTTTCCTTTACATTTTTTCCACTGAATTTCTCTCATTGCCCTGTATTTATTAAAAATTTAAGTGTTTCAACTATTCATTATTATTTATCATTCGGGACTCATTTATTTTTATGAGCATATTTTTATTTCAGTAAACGTATATGTTTATTTTGTTGATATTTTTAAATATTTTGTTGTTTAATATAACAATCTTTGTATATCTGTTGTATGTTTCAAATGTTGTAGATGAACTGTTCTTTACAGGTTTGCATTACCACTGCTGCTGCTATTTCTTTCTTTTTTTTTACTTATTATATTTTTTTTAATATTTTAAACTTAATTTTTTATTAGTTAATTTTTAGTTTTTTATTTTATTCTACGCTAAATGCCCATTGATGAATTCATTTTGCATAATTTTGATAATTATTTTTGAATAATTTTTCATTTCACGTGTTCTTTTCATTTTCTACACACTTTTAGTTAATGTAGGGAAAAGGTTCCTCTCTATTATTAACTACATATTTAGTTTCAGCTTGAACTAAATTATTTTTATTTAGAATTCTAATGCGCAGTGCTTGCAGTTGTAAAATACTAAGCTTGGATCGGGCAAAGACAAGCAAAACATTTAATTAATTAATAGCATAATAAGCAACACATTTCTAAAGTAGCTTTTAACTAGAAGTTTTAGGCCCAATCTAATTATCTTAACCAATTTTGTTTTTTTAAATAGTTTATTTTTTACTTGTAAAACTTTTAATCCATACATATAATTGGGCAATTTTATTAAATTGTTTTCATAATTTGTTGTTTAGAAGATACATTGTTTTTTGTTTATTTTATTGTTGTGTGTGTAAGTATTAATTTTCCATATATATTTTTACTTAAATTTTTTTTTGCTGTTTTTTTGGCTGGATCCAGTTTTTTGTAAATTTTTGGCAGCAATTTATATTAAACCAATGTTTTCACAAATATATTTAAAAACTTAGAGCTTTGATTGCAAATTGTTTTTTGCTTTTTTTGAGTTTAAAAAAGTTATAGATTTTCAAATTTTGCTGGCACTGAAGACAAATTCAGTTAGAAAAATCTTCCAAGTTGATAAGAAATCACAACTACAATAACCTTTTTTATTGAAAATTTTGAATATTAATGCAAATTTCAACACAGCGACTGAATTAGTTATTTTCAAATACATTCTTGAAAATAAGTACATTTCAAATGCTTAAGTAAGAGGGTTTGCAGACCTGTACTTTTCATTATGTATCTTATACGAACCTAAATATGGTAAAATATCAATTCGCTTCACCAACTCGCTTTTAAATCAACTCGTTTTTTCCGATTCGATTCGCTTTTTTTGATTCGACTCGCTTTTTTAGTAACAAAAAGCATTTATAAGCGGAAGTTGAAGCTTTTATTCAACTTTTTAGTGTATTGGGGGTCATTAAGTTCACTGATCACGAATGACATCAGAATTGGACTTTATTTGCTTGTAACTTCCTCTAAAGTGGTTTCCGCGTAAATTTTTTTGCAGATTCGTGCTCAGCTCAATGAGAGGAGTCGATTGGTATTTGAATTTCGCGGTTTTGTTCTATTACCATATTTTTGAAAAAATTGAAAACCCTAGTTTAAATATTTAGTAATTTAGCCGTTTTGAGAATTTATTAAACTTTTTTAAGCACTATTTATACAATCAATTTTCTAGTACTTTAAATATTTGAATTATGTATGAAGAAAATACAGTGAACTTTCAGCAAATGCTTAAAATTTTTGTGATTTGATTTTTCTTTTAGAAAAAACGTTATCTTTTCAGTAACAAATTTCTAAAATTCTCTGGCGCCAATCCCCCCCCCCTTCAAATTTTTTTTAGAAAAATCGCCGATAAAAATTGCTCAGAAAAGCAAAATTTGGCCACAACAAGATTTTTGGAGAATTTTTCACTTTTCTAAAAGTTTTTAGTAATTTTCTTTGGGCCAAGTCAAACCTGACGAGAATTCCATTAAATAATTTTTTTTCATAAATTACAAAATTCCCTTACTCTTGATTTTTTAAGATGATGAACGGATTTAAAAATAAAATTATATTTTATGATTTCCTAGTAAAGACAGTGCTGAAATTTTTATGAAAAAATTTTCTTCAACCCCGACCCCGACAATTTGCTCGTCCCCGACCCCGACCCCCGACATTGCCAACCCCGGCCTCCCCGACCTCCGACTTTCCCGCCCCCGAGGGGTCGGGGACCAACCCTAGTCTTTTTATCATCTCTTTTAAATAGCATTAATTAGATCGAATCTAGGTTGATTTCGGGCAATCAGTTTGTTTAAAGTATCCATTGATAGACCCAACATTTTACATTCAGCAAGTCTATATCGACTTAGGCACGCGAGTAAGAAACGTAGTTATGAATGTTGCTGCTGCCTTTTACTTTTTGTTTTTATGATTACATTTTTTTCACGACGCTGAACTTAATATTTTTTTTGTTGCAATAATTAATAAATAAATTCTCGAAGGACGAAGCATATTTTTTGTATATCGGTGCATATTTGGGCATATTTTGCATATTTCGAGCATATTTTGGCATTTTTGACCAAAAACTCAAAAAAATGCGCCCAAAAACATTGATTGTTGGTGTTTTTTTGAAAAATAATTTATCTTTAACTATAGACTTTTAGTCATTTTGAAAAAAAAATAAGGCAAAAATTGCGGCGCTGAAATGGGCTGGCGCTTAAAACTATCAGAATTTTTCGAATTTTCAACTTCCGAAAAATGTTAAATAATTTGCGAAAAGGCTTTAAATCTACTCAATTAAACGCTAAAAGAAGAAAACATTAAGTATTAAGCAAATTAATGGTCTAAAAATGCCATTTTTCGGTGCATATTACGGCATTTTTGGTGCATATTTCGGCATTTTGGTGCATATTTCGGCATTTTTGGTGCATATTTCGGCATTTTTGGCATATTTTGGTGCATATTTTGGCCTTTTTTTGGTGCATATATATGCGCATATTTGGCGATTTTTGGTGCATATCGGTCCGTGCCCTACTTATTATAATATATGGTTAAATTTATTGTTGGACAATAGTTATATTCAGATATTAATTAAAATCCTTTAATGCCCAGATGTTTATTGATTTATTATTTATATTTTTTTAGTGTTTATTGCAAATTTGAAGCTCTTTCAGTTTTTAAAATTACCATCTATCAAAATTATATTTTATACAAAATATGGCTTTGGTTTTTACTATAACCTACAAATTTGTATCATATATTGTTTAAAATATTTTTTAATTTATTTAAAATTAATTTGCTTTATTTTATTTGTTTCTTGAACTTGGCCTTACACTGCTCCGAAATTTTGCACATATCTGTTCTCATAATGTATAGCCTTCGGGCCCGTTGCCACATATCCTGTGATGTGCTTCTGCCATGCCGCACAGATACGGAACGTTCGGGAATAAATTATTTTTTAGTTGCTTAATATCATTTTTTTTAAATACATAATTCAGTTTTTTTGTTTGTAGTATTTAATAATGTATATTAAGTTTTAAATAACATTTTTAAATTTTTTATTTTATATAAAATTCGTTGAAGGTCATTTTTTTACAGAACAGTGTTGCATTCCAAAGTGCATAGTTTTATCTAAAATAATTTCAAAACATCCCTTAGCGTTGTTATAATTTATTTGATATAAGATGCTCATGAATAAAATTTTATTTATTAATATTTTGTTTTTATATTTTAATTTTAAATGGATCTTACAGATTTAATTGGCAACTTTTTTTTTGTTAGTTTATTTTAAATTTTTTAGTTATTCTGGAAATTAAGATAGATTTAATTAACTTTTAAGACGTCGCACATAATGAAGTTTGTTTTCGAAAATTTTTTCACAATTTTCTTAACAAAAATGTTAAAAATTAAAAAATTTTCCGACGGCGCCTATCGGCGCCGTGGGACCTAACAACAACGAAATCCAAGGCTAAATACGGCTCCGGTCTCGGTAAAACACTAAATTTGACCCCAAAAATTGGTTTTGAAAATGAAAATTTTGAGCGTCCTTGGATTTCGCCAAATTTTCTGTTATGTCCTTGCAAATCAACATGTCTGTCCTTGGAAATTGCCTTTACCCGATGGGAACCCTGGATTAACGCACCCCATCTAAAAATTGTTTTACCTACTTTTTTGATATTATGAAACATCGGGAGACTACAGATTTAAAAAATAACAAATAACAACATCTATTAAATTTTTTTAAATTTATATATTAAATAATACATTTGCGAATAATAACAAATCAAATTGAAATTCGACTTTTAACATAAATAATTGTAAATCATTTAATTAGTAAATGCAAACGCATTATGCAGATCAACAGCAGCTAAAGGTTCAAAATGAGTTTATAAACAAAAAATAAGATCATATGATAAAATGAAATAAAATAAAAATAAGGGAGAAATTCAAATTAATATATTTAAAAAAAATAATCTAATAAATAAACTATTATGAAGCGAAATACAAAAAACAAGAACAATGTTTTTGAATATATAAATTAAAAAAGCACCACGCAAATAACTATTAAATTGTAAAAAATCGCGGTTTTTATAAAAATTACCACTATCTTAAAAACGAACCTCACACCTAAGATACAAAAAAAATCGAAAAATAAAATCAGAAATAGGTTTTACATTAAGTTAGTTAAAATAAATAAATTTAAAAACTAATACTTGTATAAATTTTAAAATTATATTGTTGCACATATAAAAATATGTACATTCAAACAACTTGTGTTTACATAATCAACTGGTTAATTCACTTTTACGAATGCCTGCTTAGAGAGAGTGTAGCTGAGCACACCTCAACATGAAATTTGGGTTTTTAAATTGTTCTAAAGAATTTGTAAAAATGCATCATAATGAAAGGTAGACAAACAGAGAATAACTCATGTCATCCACTTATATATTAATATATTATTAAACCGATAAATCAAAAAACTTTTGTAAAACAAATTAATTAATAATGAAAAAATTTAAAAAATATCAAACAATCAATTTCCACAATAATTTTTTGAAAATTTGCTTTATTATAAGAAATGTGTATAAAAAATTTTAAATTAAATAAATAAATCTACCAAAATATTTTTTTTATTTTTAAGTACTGTTTGAAAGTAAATGTGTTGGGAAAAAAATGAAACAAATAATATTCCTTAAAGGTCTAAATAACAATAAATTTACTTAAAATTGCTTTCGTGCTAGGTGCTTGTGGTGCGAATATAGGTTGGGATTAATGGTGTTTTTTCTTATTCATGTGGTACTCGAACATAGAAAAAAAGAATTAATAGAATGAATAATTTGGTTTTAACATTTTTTAAATAATGGAATAACATTTTTTGTTAAATTAACGTTTACATAAAAGGATAGAAGATACATAACTTCCTATATCTCTATTGCTAGTTTCAACTTTAAACTAATGCGATGCTTCGTGCGAGCGATTACCTCAAAATGGAGTCGTTGGTGAGTTTGCTTAAAAAATGAATAAAATATTTTTCCGAAATTTTTGTTTTTGTATGAATGTCATTTAAGCCAAAATGGTCTGTGCTCTCTGACTTCCTAATTCATGCAATTAAGCTTCACTACGCCACTCGGTCATTGGCTGCACGAATTAGGTGCAAAAACGTGGATCAAATTCAGGAGGATTGAAGGGATCGACAGAGTTTTGGGTGAAGAAGACAAGGAAAATATTTTGGCAATGAGTGGTGTCGAATATAAGTCAATCGTTTAGACCAATGTTGTTCTTAAATTTTTTAAAAAATGATGAAAGTTAAAAATTGATACTTTATGTATAAATAATAATCAATAAAATTTTAATCGATTTACATATTAGTTATCAAATAAATAGAAACAACTATGTGTTGAGTAATTAAACCTAATGTTGGTTTTTATTGATATCTTGGCAAATATGTTTAATGATTTAATCGCGTAATATTTAATTAATTTAAACGAGTTACACCGATTAACCCCCTCTCCTGGGGATATTTTATGCAGTTTAATAATAGCTGTCTGTAATGAAATGTTCTTTTAAAAAAATCCAACTGGCGCGTTTAAAAATGTGCCCGCTGTATCCAATGTAAATTGATTGTTTAAAATAGAAATCGTCACTTAATTTTTTCATATCTGCTATTAAAGATTAATTCTAGAACTATTAACATCATTAAAAAAAATTGATTAATTCCACAGAGTCTTCCGGTAAACAGCAATAATGTATATTTAAAATTAATATTAAATATTTCGTTGAAGATGGTTTATTAGGAAAGTTATCAATAATAGTCGTTAAATTTATTATAAATTTTTTGCTCAAGCAACCGAATATTGCCATTCTATGTTTTCGTCTCGAATGGCGAATTTCAATGTTTTTTTGTTTAATGACCACTGAGGTTATTAATTTCTATATTATTTAGTAATATTATTTATTATAGGTTGCTTTTACACCTTGCATTGGAGAAATTTGAATATTTAAAAAACCAAACTAAATTTTGCTGGGTTATAAAAATATTCCATAATAGAATTCAAAGTAATTAATTCAATTATTTTAACTGTATTTCTGCAGAAGCTTAAAAGATCCAAAATATAATATTTAAAGTTAAGGGTAATTAACATTTATATTAATTTTATATAGTTTTTAATAAATCAATATCGGCAGACATATTAACATAAAATGCACCCCTAAAACCGAATTTTTCAATAGGTTATTTCGTTTTATCACAAAAATATTAATAAGTTGGTCCTAAAATGGTTAGCAATATTCAAATCGTTATTATCGTAAATAGTGATATTTGGTTTTAAATTAATACCTGACTTTTTTTAAATATTAGATGTAAAAGGCATTTAATAGTTAACATATAACATCAATATACTTATTTTAATTATAATTTTGTTATATTTAATGGCTAATGATTAGCGAACAAACTTCCAGCAATTATCTTCAATATTAAATTTTTTTTTTTAATATTAGCTATAAAGGCGTATGTAAGGCGGTAAGCGTCTGCGGGGTCGCTGGGAATTACTTGACTTCCTCTAACGTCACATATAATTTCTAAATGAAAGGTTAGAATGCATAAAGTATGTTTAGGCACTTATATTTATAATTAATTTGCTATTCATTCTTTGCATTTATTCAGTTTTTAAATCGATCTTTCGTTGCATCATGCGGTCGGTTTGCCTCTTTTGGTCCACCGGCTGTGCCAAAATTAAATTTTATGCATGATTAAATATAATTTTTTTTTACTAAGGTTGCCATACATATAGGCTTAAATTGTTGGTTTTATTGTATTGTTTCATATATTTAACCGGTAACATCTTTTAAATTTATTTACCCACAATACTATTGTTTTTCTTCTTATTTTTGGCTGGTTTCATTGTGGGTTTAGGCGTATTAATATTGCACATAATCAGTCTTTAACAAAAAACCTAAACATAAACCAATTCATTCATCTAAGCTATTTTCATCAAAACATAATTACATTAAATATTTTCATAGACCGGGCCCTAATTATAATGTTCCAAAAAACAGAAGCATTGAGACAAATTCATTTTTCTAACCAACATTTTTAAACAAAAAAAGTTCAATGACAAATTCAATAAGCAAACATGTTTAATGCTGTCTATTTTGTTTTCGAAATTTATTTATTTGTTTTAGACAGTTATTCTTATTTAAATAATTACTGTAGTTTAGGATATATTTTATTACTTCGTCATTACATGACATGCAAAAATTAACATCCTGCGTTCTCTTCACTCAATTTAATAGTTTTGTGTAAAAATATAACAAAAAAACGTAATTGGAATTTCAAAACAATACATTGCAAATTTTGGTGAATGGTTATTTTCCGATTTAAAGAAAATATTATTTTTAATTTTATATAAGCTATTAACGCATATTATCAGAATTAGCTTTTGAAAGTTTAATCCCATAGTTTTTATATGACTTTTTGAAGTTAGACTTTCATTTTTTTGAGAAATTTTTGCAAAAAAGTTTGTATAATTATTATTTATATTTTGTGTTTATTATTATTACATTCAATTGAACCTTCAGTAATTTTATATCCTGTCAGCTGTTTAAGTTTATTGTATATTTATATTACAAATATTGCTGGGATCAGCGTCGCGATTACAAGAAATCTATAAAATGATAAAAACATGAATCGCATGCTGAAAAATTCACCGTTTGTTTATATGCGTTTCCATACGCGTTTTAGTCAATAACCAATTGCTTTTCTAATTTTGGCAGTATAAAATTATTTTTTGGCCAAAGGTGCTAAAAGGCATCGAATACACCAAACTGACTGTTGTAGTACTGGAAATTGTATCTTTCAAGCCCAGGCATATTGTCGTAAGCCTCATGATGGCTTCCATTGGGGCAATCTTCCTAACAAATCGCTGCTGGCGCGGGCGGACTTCAATTGAATATTTAATGCAAAGTAATTATCGCAAATTATAAATAGAATGTCTTCACAATTGATAATATCGCTTTTCAATGCCATTTGCCGAACACTAATTTAAATTGACCAGATTCAAAAAATGTCTTTTACATTTTACGTCTTAATTGATTTGCCTTTAAGCAAATAATTATGTTGATCGAGAATAAACTTTAAAAAGACGATTGTTGGCTTTTATTCCTAATCTCTTAAAAATAAACATTATATTATTTGTAAACTAAAATATATAAATGAAAGCAATTTAAACTTTAAATAAATGACTTCAAGGCGTTATTTCGGTAATTTGATCGATTTATTACCTACTTTATTAAAATAGTAAACATTTTTTTAGGGTTTGATTTTTATATTTACAAAATTGGTCATATCGTTTTTTTGTCGCATTTTATTAATTTTTCCCATTCTCGTAACATAAACATTAACACAGAATAAACTATTAATCGTATATCAAAATATCATAACAAAAGTTGTTTATTTATATTTGAAAGATCGTTTCAATTAAAATTAAACAACATTGGAAAATATGTTTAAAAACACGTGTCTGTCATTGCTTCATTAGTTTTAAATACTGATTTTATATTTCAATGGGCATCAATATATATTTCTATTTGCATGTTGGTTTTAGCGTAAAGAAACGGATAACTTTTTAATTAGCTCTGATTTTTTATTAATTTTTTTTTTAACAACTTCATATGATGCTTATTTATATGGCATTGAGGGAACCTGAGTTATTCTTGTAACTTCTTGATGAATTGCTGTCACCAGTTAACAGTGGCGCTTTGCATCCGTCACGTAAAATTTGCGTTATATTTTATTTTTTTCTCCAATAAGTTCATATTTGAGTTTAAATTTAAATCATTGTTAATTTACAAAATATTTTTTGTAGCTGGTGATGTCCTTTTAAAAAATTATTAATTTACTTTCTAATAAATGGTTTAATTTTGGGATTAAGTTGAAATAAGATATTTGGATAGTTAATTAAATACCTTTTCGATAAGCCTTAATAAAATTTTAATTTTTTTTATAATTTTAGGTAATTATTATGATTATATTATTGTCTTTTCTCTATAAAATAATAAATAGTCTATCGCAACATTTTTGTGCACAGAACTTCGAATGGCCTTTAAAAAATTGTAATTTATTATTGTTGTCTTAAACCATTATTTGAGCCAACCTTCGATCACTTTGCTGATCAACGATGAGACCCGTCTGTAGTATTTTTTTGAAATAAAAATGTATTCTTTTTTTGTTTGTGTTTACAATTGTTAAAATATATAACATGAATCTCTCTATTAATAGGTTGTTTGTTATATTTAAATTTTAAAAGTTATTCATGGAACATTCAATTTTTAGCATCAGAACTATTTACATAATAATTTTAAAACCGCTAGGAACCGCCCAATACAATGCCAGTATGCAATTTGGTAGTGCATTAAAGGTCTCAATCGTTGTTCGGCAATCTAGGCAGCTACATTTTATTTAAACATGAACAAAATAGTTTCAGCTACTTTACGACGGACCATATACCGGTAGTTGACTTGTCCGTACGAAGCACATTTCTTTTTTTGAAAATTTAAATTAAATCGACAATTTTTTAAAAATTAATTCAAATTTTTTTAATGAAAAATTTTACATCGAAATACTCCAAACTGAACAGAAATTTTAATAGATGTTACAGAAATGTTGTCTAATAAAAAATGCTAAAAAGTAATCATTCAAAATAAAATAACTTTATTACAAAAAATATTTAAAATAGATTAAAATTATGATTAATCACATTGTTAAGCTAGCATAGCAATAATAAGACGAATTTTTAATTAGGTATAATAATGGTTAGTTGTCCACGAAATAAATGGAACTAAATGGTTAAAAATAAAATTGATAAAAAAATTCAACATTTAACAAAATATTGACAAAATTAACAACTGTTTAAAAAAATAATATTTATTTTCACGTGCGTTAATTTTATAATTAAAATACATTTTTTTAATTAAACAAATACAATATAAAGGCGCGGTATTGTCGACAGTAATAAAAAATAAACATAAATTTAATCGGATAAAAATGTATAAATGTAAAACGCGCTCTATGATGTAAAATATTAGATGTTAATTAAGTCTCAAAATTAAAAAAAATTACTCAAATAAACAACATAAAATGTGTATGTATTAAATATAAGATTTTTTTGGCTTAAAATAAAATTAGAATAATTTTTTTTAATGAAATAATAAAACACAAAATAATTCAATCCATACATAAAATTTTATTTAAGAATATCGTTTAGAAATAATCCAAATTGCTAGCTTTTTTAAACATTTACTTTGTAGCAGGCATTCGATATAATTGCGGTCATTAACAAAGATCTGGCTATCTAAAATAAACACTATATATTTATTTGGTTTAAAAAATTACAAAAATAATTTTAGCGCAACAAAAGAGAAGTTATGGCCGTTTTCAACATAATCCCGGATTGTTTGATTTTGAAGTGTCAGTACACGATCAAAGCAAGTAACGAAACCGTGCGTGAAAAACTTTTAATTCTCTATCTAATCAATAAAGTTTAATTTTTTTAAATAATAACAAAAATTGTATTCCAAATTCGCTTGTTGTTATATGCTCGGAATATTTGTACTGTTATTTCTTTCAACAGCCTTTAGTTGCTCCGCACAATCTTGCTGTTGTTGTTGTAAAATAAAAGAAAGATGTTTTATTTTATGTAATTATTGCTGTACGGAAATTATCTTGAAAATGAGCGCTAAAAAATAAAAATTTTAAGATCGACAGGAGTTTATTGTCCAAATTGGAGTTGCAAATTTTGCGCTCATAAGTAAATATTAATTTAATAGCTTTTAATTACTTTTGGTTAATAGAAATTAAATACTTGATTGATAAATTTAAAAAATATTAAACCAATATTAGTATAATTTGTTAGCTGCGCTTGGATATTTTGATATTAGATTCAATTTCTCGCTTCTAATAAGGTAGTTGGACTCCTCAATACGGGAACAACATACTCTGTTGATAAGCGCTTTTTTTAATTATTTATTTATTATTTTATTTTAAAACGGTCCTCTTCTTTTTAACGACGCTGCATGGTTTAAAAAAGTAATTAATTTATGTTTCTATATATTTTATTTTTATAAATTGTAATTTTGATTTTTAAAAAAGCGAAGTTTTACACTTCCTTTAGTTCTATTGTAATCTGCTGGTGATTTGCAATTGACGTGTAAGTTTTGCATTTTAATTTATTAATTAAAAAATTCCTAATTACCTTAAAACAAGCTCCTGATTATTTATTTAAAATCCATATAACTTAATGCATTGGAATGTATGCCAGATCACATAAATGACCAAATAATCGGGCAACTTATTTGATTTTTATTATTTTTTCAAAAAAATTTTGTTACTAATAAATCTCGATTTATCTGTAGCTTTGTGTTAGCTTCAAGAGGTTTAAAATTGATTTATTTTAGCTTTTTACTAAATAATATTTTTTGAAGTTTGTTTTGAATTTCAATCGTTTCAGCATATTAACACTTTTTATCATTATTTTGAACTGCATTTTGGTCGTCTCTTGACAAAATATCTGTTCGAAGGCTCGCGCTGAAATCAATTCGGCCCTCCTCGTCATGTTTTTTTGTTAACAATTGTTATTAATTTCCGTCTTCAAATTAAATTCTAAAGATTGTTTTTTTAGTTTAGCAGACGAATTAAACTTTCAAATTTATCCAATTTGGTAAATTATTTACAGTTTTTTATTTTTTTATTTTATTATTTTTTGTTTTGTGCCATTTTTAAACTTAAACATGGGAAAAATATTGTTAATTTTCAACATAAATAAAACAGTACTTTATTTAATTTTGCAAAATTTCTTTTTTAACGTTCAAGGAAATATTGGCAAACATGTTTATTTTAAATCTATTAATTTTTTGCTGATTTTAAAAATGTTGATTCTTTAATTTAATGCTCTTTTATTTTTGAATTTCGATGGTTTGTTTATATATTACAAATCATTTTAAATCATCTCCATAGTCGGTGTATTTCCATATAAGCCATTTTTTCACTTTATTTTGGCCTTTGCCTCTTTGGCCGGCCGACAAGTACTCTTCAAGCTTTTATCATCAGTGTCGGTTAACTAATCAAAAGTTAATTTTTTTCAAGTTATAAATTTTTTTAATTTTTTTTCTTACATTTTACTAACGATGAAAAATTCACTTTGTCGACAGCGACGGGCTGTAGGCTCATCATCAAGATCGTTAGGCAATTCATCCATCCTTATAACCAAACTGGCACCTTTTTACATTTAAATACCAAAGTAATTTTGGTATTTATTTTATATTTAATTTTAAGTTTGAATCTCTTTAATCTTTTAATAAACATTTTTAACAATTATTAATTTTTTTTGTTTCTTTTGAAAAATGATTTTTTTTAAATGTGACCTTTTGTAGTTCAAATTTTGGACAGCTTAAACATTTCAAATACTTCAAAATTAGAATTTCTTAATTATATTCTATTTTACAATCTTTAATAGTACTTTTGTTTCTTTAGAATTTATTATTTGATTGATTATAGACCTTTTTAATTATGCATAAATGTCAAAATTTAATTATAAACCAACTTAATTATTCAGCTATTTTCTTTTTTTTTAAATTTTTATAGTTATTTCTTGATAATTATTTCACATTACTTCGTCACTACACGACATGCATAAATTTGATTTATAATTGTTTGTTAGCCATTTAAAAATAATTCAGCGGCTTTTATTAGGCAATTAATAAATATTTATAACTCACATATTTATGACATATTTTCACCAGGGCGTCTCCGTGAATTCAACCGGTTGCCCACGCAGACGCCTTGAGCGACGTATTGTATATTGGCATTATTTGGACAAATGAGAAAAAACTAATTTTTATTATTACTTATAGAAATTATATTTGTTAAACAATTATTTTTAATTTGACTTTCACGCAATTAGATTGTTAGAATTAATTTCAAATTCATTTGTTTTTTGTTTCTTCTTCAATGAAAAATATAATGAAATGCTTTTTATGGAATACAATCACATGGTATAAGTCTTATACCCATCTTTATTTCACTAATAAGTTTTTATATGTGCAGCTGGAGCAAACTTAATAAAATGCTCAAAACAAGAAGTTTTTTTGTGAAAAGTCTTAATACTTTTGGTTAAATTATTATTTTTTTTCTTTTAAAATTTGTAGTAATCAAGTAGCCGTCGATCTACCGCATCCCTCCGTTCCATGCAGCAGTTCAAAAGACATTCAATGTCTAGCTTAGTTTCTGTCCCATTAGTTTTATAAAATTTAAGATAATTTATTTTAAAATTGTCAAATGAATCTTTCATTCACTCTACTCAAATTAACCCAAATTTTTCTTAATTTGACAATAACCTCGTCTTTTAAATACTGTTTTAAATTGCGATTACTTTATAAATTGTGTATAGAGAGAAAGCTTCTTACGCAACTGAAGGTTTATGTTTTGGAAGAACATGATCATGAGTTGATTGTGTATTGTAATTAAAAAAAAGTTGTATTTGTTTTCATTTAATAATAATTCTGTTAGTTTAACGTTTTTTGGCTTAAAATCAAAAGCTTAAAGATCATTTGACACGATTCAGCAGTAGCCAATTAATACTCATTTTAAATGGGACCCATTTCCGTTTTATTTTTTTATATTAGCATGTTTAACATTTTTTTAGTAAAAATTTTTTAAATTGATTAAAGTCATGTCGTCAATTCTATAGCGTTCAAAAGGATTTTTATGATTTTTTAATTATTAAATAGAAGGTTCAATAGTTTAATAGCTATATTGTAATATATGTCTAAGATGTCTAAGCATTTTCGTTTTTAATTTTTAACAATAATTGTTTTTTAGTAGAAAAAACCGTGAATCCTGTTCGTGATTCCGTTATGGTTCTTTTCCGTGTTGATATGGGTTTTCTCCATTTTTTAACATTATTTTATTTTATTTAATCGCCACTTATGTTACTTGCTATAAAGATTTTAAAATTTTTAATATTATTTTTTATTAAAAGCTAATATTTGGTTTAATTGTTTTGAAATTGAATAAAATGAAGTTAAAAATAATTAATTTAATGTTTAATTTACAATTGTATTTCATTATTAACAATTCTTGTTCTTCTCGTCGTGTCCTCTCCAAGGCTCGACGCTCTTTTCTGCGCTAATTATGTAGGATTTGATTGTTGCTTTATAATTAATTAATATTTTGTCACCAATGGTAATAATAAGCTAAAAGGTTGAAAGTTTTAACTAGACTTATCTTTTGGGAGTACATTTTGTCAAGAAAATCTTCTTTTAAAAATCAATTTTAAAGTTGACGTGTCCGCCGGCATTATTTGTTGAATGTAATGCATTTTGTAATAAAATTAAATATGGAATCAAGTGGCCTTTTATTTTGTTAGATTTTGCTTGGGTTTTGAATTGTTTTAATTATGTAAATTTATATCTTTCAAGTTTAAATTCATTTAAACTTTTTATCATACTAATGTTACAATTATTTGCAGTGTTAACACAATGCAAATCGTGGGATACGAAAAAGCTTCTTTGAGTTGAGCATTTGAAGGTTGCCCTATACAAATATATTTAATTTTAAATTTAATTTGTTTTAGTTCGATTAGTTTAAATTAACTTAGGGTTAATAGCGATGCATTATTTTTAACTGCTAATTTTATTGTTTAACATGGGCATTAGAAGTAAGCAGTTTCATTAGTATTTGAAAATTTTGGTTAACTGCGTTTAATTTTTCTGTTGCAACAGTATATCTTATTTAAATTTGGTATTTTTCATTTTGGTTTAAATTTTGTAATGATGTGAAATTTGTGGTCGAATATTTTACATAATAATTGTATCCGTTTTTAGGGCAGATTGAAAATTCGTCGGATTTTCATTGGGTAAAGGGAAGAAAACTTGGTATAATAGTTCGGGCTGTTACTTGATTTTTTTTGTTGTTGCGAAATTTACTTTTTAATCGAGAAAAGGATTATTTCAGGGGTTTCGGCGACCAAGATTTGGAACTTGTTTCGATCGATTTTTGGACGCTAAACCAGGTGTTGGTACGCGTAAAGTCAACTAGAACCATATTTTTTATTGTTGGAATAAAATTTCATCAATTCATTAACATTCATCAAAATCGGTAAATGGAAGCCAATACCCACGCTCAAAAAATATCAATTGTACAAAGATGGGCTTGGACCCAAAGTCCAATCAAAAAAATGAACATAAAAATTTTTTGCTGCTCATTTATTATATTATTATATTGCCATATGAAACGATTGTTAGAATTGACAAATTTTCTACAAGGATTTTTGAAAATTTATTTATTATATGAAGTGATCTCTCAAAAACTCGATAATATGTAGTACGACGCTACAAATCAAACCAATTAATCGAATTTGCAATTTTATGGCTTACTCAAGGCCCAACTTGGTTTTTATTGTCGGTGCTGGACAGGAATTAAAAAAACAACTAAAGTCTATAAAATAAAGGACCGATTAGCGAAAATCTAAGGATTTTTAGGTTTTAACTTTTTTTGCAAACTCAAAAAAATTTCGTTGATCGAGATTTCGATAAAGAATCTCGATCGGTCTGAACCTCAAACTCAAATTTGAACAAATTATTTTACCATGCCTTTCAAAAATGTACAGAATGATTCATCAAGCAAATTTATTGCTTTGTTTATTTTGGGATTATTTTCCTAATTTTTTTAAAATAGTTTTTAATACAAAATTGTTCTACCAATTATTGAATAGTTCTCACTAATATTGTTTTAAAATTTCGACGTTAATTACACAAATTTTTGTCAAATTTTCGATATTGCGCTTTTAGAAAAATAAAAATTGATTTTGGAGCGACGATCGGAATACTTTGGCGTTTGTATAGTCGTTGAGCTTTAATAGTAATTTTTTGTTAGATTTTTTCACTTATTTTTTGTCATATTAATTACTTTAGCAAGAGACTATATTTTTGTTTCCTTTTTTAATAATTTCTCAACAATTTATAGAAATAAAAAATTTTAGAAAAAAGTTCAATGATTTAGTTTGTGATTAATTGAATCCATTAAGCATGCGGCCTAGCGCTTGGCTGCGGTGCAGAATGCGCTCCTGCTTCTCTTTCGTAGCTTGTCGAAATAATCGGTCCGTGTGGAACTCCAGCTGGGTGCGTTTGAACGAGCATTTTGTTCTGAAACGAAAGGCATTGCCACACTCTATAACTTAGTTTGATAATTAACAAGCGTTATCAATCAATTTACAATTGGAAATTTAAGCTAATTGCGTTAAAATATAAATAGGTATATTGCAATATTTGTTCATATAATATTATATCATTTAAAGGGTGAGTTTTGATAATTTTTATTTTATATAATTTTTGTTTTGTTTTTATATTTAGAAAGAACGCTACGGCAACTTCGTTGTTCGTTCGTGCCGGACGCAATTCTGAATTTTTGGTTTAAATGCTTGTTGTTTTTTTCTTATTTCTTTAATCAATAAATTTTATCAAGATTTTAAATTAAGTTTTTTAAGTTGATTAAATATTTTGGGTCTTATTAATTGAATTTTTTTAGCATTTTAAAATAATCTTTTTTAGTACGGTTTTAATTTTTTAATATTTATAGTTGAATTTTGCGTTCCCAGTACATTTGCATGCAATATTTTTACATTATTGTTACATTTTTAGTTGAATTGATTTTTTTATAAACTGTTCGAGTACCATGTTTTTTAAGTAATACAGAAAGAAATGATAAGGTAAATTCTGTTGATTATATTTTTATTTTTGCCTTTTGATGTTCATAGGTATTCTTTAAATAAAGTAAAATTAATTGGCTTTTTTAAAATTTCTATTGATTCATTTGGGCCAGATTTAATTAATTTACTATGGAATGCTTTGCTATTCAGAGTATTATTAGAATTTAATAAATTTAAATTTCCAATATAGAATAATTTATCCTTTCGTAAACGAATATTAATTAATTCTGTAAAAATATTTATTTATTTAATGTTGAATTCCGTCGGCTTGCTTAAATAGTGGATGGTTGTTTTCTTATTGACCTTGAAATTCTACTTATTTAATCATTTATTTTTATTTAAAATTAAAATATTAGATTTTGTTTAGATTAATGATAAAGAGTCAGTTAAAAAGTATATTTTTATTTTAATACATATTGTTTATAGCTTGGACTAAGAATGAACGGAATCCGTTAAAGTCAAATCGGCTTGTCGAAAGATTGGTCGAACTTATTCATAAATATTATTCGTCTTAAATCGTTTTAGTTTTATAAAACTAAGGATTAGTCATTTTGTTATGTTACTTAATTTGGTTCAATTAATGATTTATTTTATTTTGGATTAATGATTAATTTTAACATACTATTATTCAATAATTTTTTATTTTTGTCTTTATATAAATTTGAAAATAAAAATATTTTTAATTGTTTTAATACATATGCAATTAGAGTTTTTAATTAATAGTTTTGGTAAAATATTTTTTCATAAAATCAATGATCATTTTAAATTAATTTCATTAGTTTTATGCATTTTTATTTTCAGCCTCATGTTTTTCATGCGAATGTTGAAGATTCGTATGTCTTTTTTCCTTTTGTTTAGTTAAAAAGGTCTTTTGTTGGCTAAAATGTGATTATTAATTTTATTATTAAATATTCTTACATAAGTCTTGTCTATGTGTATTTAATATTTATATTAATTTTATTTAGTTTTTAATAAATTAATGTCGGCAGACATATTAAAATAAAATGCATCCCTAAAAGAATTTTTCAATAGGTTATTTCATTTTATCATAAAAATATTAATAAGTTGGTTCTAAAATGTTAGCAAAATTCTAAATAAGTGATATTTTGATTTTTAAATTAATCCCTGACTTTTTTAAATATTAGATGTAAAAGCGTATGTAAGGCGGTAAGTGTCTGCGGGCTCGTTGCGGAGTTACTTGAGTTCCTCTAGCGTTACATATAATTTTTAAATTAATTTTTTTTTGTTAAATTTTAAATATTTTTTTTTATAATCACAATATTTGAACTTATAGTATTTTTCTAATTTTGTGTAATTTTTTTATATTGGGTTTGACTTTTGAATTATTTTAAATTAAATGAATTAAATGGCAAATATTTATCTTTAGCATTTATTAATTTACGATTCTGTCCGAGTTGTCGTGGTAACCTCAATCGTGCCTGGTGAAACACAGGCTTTTCTAAGTGCTGAAATCTCGGGGTATCCGCTGATGGACTCCGCGACTGCGATCTAATGGCATCGCGCGCAATTTTCTCAGAAGAATTAGATTATTTTTTAAGAAAAAATTCAATTTATATGTTTATTTGTTAACTATTTCAAAAATTGATGATACAAATATATTTTTTATTTTAATGAGAAGAAGAGTAATGAATTTCTCTGTTTTTAATATACCATTCCGATTATGTTTCTTTAAATTAGCTGTTTTTTTTGTTACAGTTAATTTCGTAATAAGATTTGTATTTCAATGATGGTTCCAGACGATGCGCCATGCAGTGTTGTCAGTAGTGTGTGCTGTTCAAATCCCGCTCTTAATGATTTGCAGCCACTATTTTCAACAAATTTGAAATTTATTTAAAGATTATACAGGCAATTAAAACGCCCAATTTTGGAAAAATAATAAAAATAAATTCCTAAAATTATTTTGCATTTAATAACTTTTTAAACATGCTTTTTTGTTTTTTAATGAAAATTTGTAATGTTTCTCACAAATAGATTTCTAAATGAAAGGTTAGAATGCATAAAGTATGTTTAGGCACTTATATTTATAATTAATTTGAAATATTCTTTTGCATATATCAGTTTTTAAATCGGTCTTTCGTTGCATCACGCGATAGGTTTGCCTCCTGGGGTCTACCGGCTTTGCCAAAATTCAATTTTATGCATGATTAAATATAAATTTTTTTTTTACTAAGGTTGCCCATACATATAGGCTTAAATTGTTGGTTTTATTTTATTGTTTTATATATTTAACCGGTAATATTTTTTAAATTTATTTACTCACAATACTATTGTTTTTCTTCTTATTTTTGGCTGGTTTCATTGTGGGTTTGGCGTATTAATATTGCACATGATCACTCTTTAAAGCAGAAATCGTTCATTTTTTTGAGATGTTTCGTAATAAAACTTTTTTTATGTTAGCAATTTACTGTGTGATAATAATATATCATTTTTGCTGAATATTACAGCTTTGTAAATTATAACAAGACCTTTGCTGAATTGAAAATTATATTTTTGACTATTTTATTTCGGCTGCAACATATACTTTTTTTATAGCCAGTTTCACCTTTGCTTTTTTCCTCTTAGTCATTTCACCTTTTGGCATATTTCCCCACCATAAAAAATTTTAAACATTCCAGCGCCAACAATTTGTTTAAAATATTTGATTTTATAGACCATGCCCTAATTATAATGTGCCAAAAAAACAGAAGCATCAAATTCATTTTTTCTTTTTACCAAAACAATAAACAAAAAAATTTTAATGACAAATTCAATAAGCAAATTTGTTTTTTAAATGATATATCTATAAAAATAGTGCCCCGTTTTTTGTCGCGTATTCTTGTCATATATCAAATTATGTTACATTTTAATTTGATGAATTAGTTAGACTAAAAAATAATATTATTGCTTAGAAGTTACATATACATATTATTTAAAAGATAATTTTAATTTTTTCTTAAATTTTAATGAATTACTTTCAGATTTAAAACTGAATTTTTAAAAAATCCGTTCCTAAATAATGATCAACAATCCTCGTTTTCTTGCATATTAAATCGCTTTTCTTTTTAATCCTTTCTCAATTCTAGCTGACCATTTTGAATTTAAGAGCTCAAGTATTTGTTATTTACTTCTTCTTTTTGGTTAACGAAATATTCAAATAATGTTATTAATAGTTTTTAATTGCACAGTTACGAATTATCGTTTTATATTGTTTATTTAGAAGTTGTACACTATTTTACAAAAGTGTCATTTGATGTGGGACCCATATCGGCGTAATCTTTTATAATTTTTTGCCGTTGCCATATCCTTTTATGAATTATAATTAATTAACTCGTTTATTTTTTATGCTTTTTTTGCAGATTGTACACCGCACTACAGCCCATAAACGATTGCATCGTAAATGTATTCTCTATTGTCATCCCCAGCTCTGGATCCCCAGACGCATTGCTGATTTTTCATATAATTTAAGCATGCAACTATTTTCAAGGTATTCGATTTTTAGTTTGGTTGTTAATTAGTTTCATTGTTTATTTAATTAACAAAAAGACAGTAATTGATCATTTAAACTTGGCTGTCACATTATGAATTGTAGTTTATCTTTTGTTATTTGAATATTTTTTGATGTTTCCCGTTCGTTATTCATTGGCGTTATTCAATATTTTTGAATATTTTTCAGTTAGCGACGGTCGATTCTTTAGAACAACAAAATTTTTGGCAGTTTTTATTTGTTTATACATAGTAGCAGTGAATGTTGAAATGATAAAGGTAAATTCTGTTAATTATTTTTATTTTTGCCTTTTGATGTTCATAGATATTCTTTAAATAAAGTAAAATTAATTTGATTTCTACAATCTCTTGATTCATTTGGGCATTTAATAAATTTAAATTTTCCAATACAGAATAATTTATTCTTTCTTAAACGAATATTACTAATTCTGTAAAAATATTTATTTATTTAATGTTGACCGTCCGCTTGTATAATAGTTGGTGGTGGTGCAGATTGTTTTTACTATTTCATATTCCGTTTAAATTCTACGTATTTAATAATTTATTTTAATATTAAAATATAAGATATTTGTTTAGATTAATGAAGAGTCAGTTAAAAGTATATTTAATTTTAATACATATTATTTATAGCTTGGACCAAGAATGCACGTAATCCGTTAAAGCGTAAATCGGCTTGTTGAGAGATTGGTCGAACTTATTCATTTGTTTTAAACAAATCTTATTCGTCTTAAATTATTTTAGTTTTATAAAACTAAAGATTAAAAGATTAGTCATTGGGTTATGTTACTTAATTTGGTTCAATTAATGATTTATTTTATTTTGGATTAATGATTAATTTTAACATTATAAATATTTTTCAATAACATTTTATTGTTTTATATGTAATTGGAGTTTTTAATAGTTTCAAATAATTTTTCATAAAATCAATGATCATTTTAAATTAATTTCATTAGTTTTATGCATTTTTAATTTTAAGCTTCATGCTGCATTTCGTGAGAATGTTGAAGATTCGTATGGACACAAATTTTGGATATCCGTTTCATGCAATTGCTATTTTTCGGTGAATTGATACTTGCCATAATCGTATATAAAAAGGTCTTTTGTTGGGTAAAATGTGATTATTAATTTTATTATTAAATATTCATACATAAGTCTTGTCTATGTGAATTTAATATTTGGATAATTGTATTGTTTATTTCTGCTTTTTTATTCCCATAAAACACAAATTTATTAGTAAACTACAACATAAATATTTTTTAAAATTACGATGTTTAGGTAAATTATTGATAGTTTTTGGCGAGAAAAAGCAAAGAATGGATACTTTGTGGATTAAGTTTTTTAACATGTTTAATTTTTAACGAATCATTTATTGATTAATTTTGGTGATTAATGCAGTTTGATAACCGTTAAGTTGTTGTTTAAATTTTAAACTATTCTTTGTTGTGACAAAATAAATTTCTTAAAATTTAAATACATACGAACAGGCTGTGACAAAAAACCTTGATTCTTTAAAACTAAAATTAAGAAGTTTTTTAATTTTAATGAGAATTTTTAAATAAGACTATATGATAATTTTTTTGTGATTTTAAATATATATTTCTGCTTTTTTGATATTAGATAGAGTATCAAATAACTAGGCAAAGTTTGCTCGGTTACAAAATCAATTTCAAATGCTTTAATACAGATTAATTCGGAATATTTTCAGTCTTTCAAGGAAAAATTATGAATTTTTGGGTCAGTTTTTCTTAACAAAAATCGATCATCGGACCTCTCCCATTTCTAAAAAAATTAAATGATTGCTTAAATATTTTATATTCAATACCATTTAAGCATTCATGCGCCATTGTGAGTTAATACGTTGGCTTTTTTAAAGTCACAAATTTAAATTGGCTTTGCTTCTTCGTTATATTTATGAGTACAAAGTCAAATTTTGGTGCCCTGGTTGTTAAGAGAAAATAAACTACAAAATCTCCTAAGGATCTCAAAAGACCACAGAAATCCGCAAATCTACATTTCAAAAAAAGCCGCATTGGCCTTTCCAAAAACCACATGAAAAATCCACAGCTATCGGGACCCTGGTTGTGTATTTTTGTTATCATATATACACGTATCATGTTCAAAAACAAAGCCGCAATCAAGTCCATTGTGACTTAACCAGTCCATGCATGGCCATGATGAAAGAGAAGAAATTAAGAAAAGTAAAAAAAAGAATAAATTCAAAAAGAAAAAAGAAAAACCCCCATCTATTCACGGGTTCACATAAAATCTTCTAGATACACGCATTTGATGTCCAAGTGATTTAGAACCAACCAAAATGAACAAAAATCAAGCAATTGCTAGAAATTTTTAGCAATGTTAAAATTTGGTGCTTTAGACATTATAATGCATTGTTGGGGTTATTAATTTATCTTTATTTTAATTTTTTAGAAGAATACGTCTTAATTTTTACTTTTTATTTAAAGTTTATATAATATTCGTTAAAAAATATTTCTTTTTTATATATTCGTTATCTGCCAATGCTTATATGAATATTGCCGCGTTTGTTATTTTATTACGGTAAAATTACATCCTATCAATATAAATTTTTGTATGTTTTTGTTTTATTTAAAAATAATTCCATTGTTGCCGGCAGTAGTTGTTCAAGACCCGGTACGCGCATGACAGCCCGAGTTTTCCGTTGTTTATCATATTTTTTCAATATTAATGTGTATTTATTATTATTTTAAATAGATTTGTAATTTTTAAGTTTAAATTCTAAAAACGACAATATCTTAGTTCGCCAAATGTTTTGTCAATTGCTGAATTTATTGCTTGTCGTGTAGGTTTGGTGGTATATTAAGACTTGGATAATTAACCCTTTTGTAAATACTACTTATGTTTTTTATCATCACTTATTTTTATATATTGACAAAGTAAATAAATATATAAATCCTTTAGATATTATAATGCATTGTTGGTTTTATAAATCTAATCTTTATAATTTAATTTTTTAGAAGAATACGTCTTAGTTTTTTTAAACTTTTTATTTAATGTTTATATAATATTCATTAAAAAATATTTCCCTATAAATTCGTTATCTGTCAATGCTTACATGAATATTGCCGCGTTTGTTATTTTTTATTACAGTAAAATTGCATGCTATCAATATAAATTTTTGTATGTTTTTGTTTTGTTTAAAAATAATTCGCATTGTTGCCCGCAGTAGTTGAATCAATCAGCAAGAGCACTCCTTCGAAGCCTGCAACCCACGAGCACTGAATGCACAGCCTATCAGAAAACAAAGACGTAAATTTAAAGGAAGTGCCTTTGAATTAATTACAGTGCGCCAAAATAAGAAAATTTGTCGATGTTTTGCCTGTTTGTAGTTTATATGCCATTTTTGGCTGATTTGATCACCATCAAGACCCAGTACGCCCATTAGGCCGAGTTTTTTGAGATTTTTCCATTTATTTAAAAAAATGTTAATAATAATTTTTCGTATTTATATCAATGCTTCTTACCTTACATAAAGTAAATTTTTGTTTTCCTTGTTAATTTTAATTTGGAATCGAATATTATTTTTATACGGTTTATTAGCTTACATTTTTAATAATCATTTAATACCTTTTTGTGTTTATTATAAATCTTTTTCTTTATTTACTATTAATTAATTTTAACTTGACTTTTCGACGTTATTGGGCACGCTTTTCTCGGATTGATAGCTGTTGGCTTCTTGAGTCCTTTATCAATATGATCAATTATTTAATACTTTAAAAATCTTTTTGAAGAAAATGATGTGAGCTTTCAGAAAATATTTAAATTTAATTAATCAATTTATCATTTACCACTTGCTTTTAAAATTTTAAAATTAAAAGTTAATTGTAGTAAACCTTTTAATTGATAGCCCATTAATTTGTTCTTTTGTTTTACAAATTATAAATAGTATGTGTTCAAAGTTTTTTTTTGGGTTTGAGAAAATGTCATTGAAATTTTAAATTAGAATCAATACAATACAGTGTGTTCCGACTATCTGTTAAACGCTGGAAACATCGAATTCTTTATAATCTTGATGGAGTTTGGGTTACTAAAAATTAGTTTTTTTATAAAATTAAACCTTTCTTATTTAACATAGTAATTTTTGCCTTCATCTTTTTAAGCACTTTATAACTAACGACTTTCTCATATATTTTAATTGTTAGTTTATTTATCAAAATTTAATTGCATTTTTATGTTTGATAATTTTTAAATTTCAAATGTTTAATTTTTGAATTGTTAATTGACACGTGGCCTATTCATCGACTGTCATAATATTGCCAAACGGCAAATTCAAAGTGGCCTCATCAAGCAGCCTGTGATGATTACGAATGCCGCTTCTTAAATAACTTTGACAACAAAATTACTTTTTCGATTCTTATTATAATGTTTTAGAAATTTGTTGTTAATTGTTTTTTTACCAACATGTTAAATGGATTCATTAGCATAATTCAAATCATTTTTTTCTTTTTATATACATTTGCACACTCTATTCATAAATATTTTACACTAACTTATTTTGTCGAATATATTTAATGGCAAGTATTATCATTTTTTAAAAAAAGTTTAAATATTTAACTTTATATTTCTAAAAGTATTAATTATATAGAAATTTAAAATTATCAAAATAATGTTGCTATTTGAGCTTGAGCACTTTTCTTCTTTTTAATATAAATAAACACTCTCAAATATATTTGCATTCACAATATAATTTACTAAACAACGAAAATGAAATTAAACAAAAGATGTAACTAATAAATGTGTTTCTGCTTTCGTGTAATCCATTTATAAATGCGTATTCTTGAAAGAATGATGAAGAGCATTATTGTAATTTTTTGGTTTTAGAAAACCATTACAAACAAGAGGGAAATATTCCTGTTTTTGACAAATATATTTATTTTAATTCATTTATGTTAAATTATTTTTCAACTTTCTTTATCATTTGAAGTGAGAAATCTTAATATTGTAAGATTTAAAAGTTTAGTTTATCATGTTTAAAATTTTAAGAAATACTTTCTTAACATTGTCATAATTTGGTTGTTGAAAAATATAAATTAATTAGAAATTAATCTGGTTAAAAATATAAATAAAAATACTCCATCAGAATTAAAACATATATTATAAAAATATAAACAAAAAGCTGCTGGGTGTGGAAAACCCAAGATCATTATTAGCAGACAAGAGTTTTACGTCGACGATATCAAAACTGAATAGTAATTTTATTTCTATCATCATAACAGACTTTCTAATTTAATATTAATTTATTTAAGTTTATTCATAAAATTAAACATTATTTTACATTTGTTTAAATAAATATATAAAGGCCCGGGGTTCTGTAACGGAAGAGTCTTTACGGCTCCGACGGCATACCCTTCCTCCTGTCGAGGAACCAACTCAATCAAAATAAAAATATTATAAATTCCAAAACATATAAGCAACAAAAAAGCATTAAAAATTTCAAAAGATATTTTACATGATATCGAAACAAAACATTATAGGAATCTTATTTTAATTTACAAAAAAAGTTACATCGAAATCAAATTAATAAATTCTCGAATTAATAAGTTTTATATAAACGGTACATTTAACGGCAACTTGTTTAATGCAGTGTCAGCAGTGTCATCAGATTTCTCATAATAATAAAAATGCATTGAAATTTGACTTTTTTCCAAGCTTAAGTAATGATTCATTAATAATGTGTTTAAACATTTACAATTTTTTTTATAAATAAATATTTTTTGATAAATCAATATGTAAACTATAAAGATTATTTTACAATCTTATTTTGTTGTTATTTGGTTCTGTTTTTTCAATTGTTTCGAAACAAATTTTATCTTAAATAAAAATAAATCAGAAGCTTTGCCGAAGGTTCACGCGTACGGCTTGCAATCGAAGCTCGAAGTAGCCGAAAAGCTCCTGTCCATTGGGGCGCGGGGGTCGAGAATGACAAAGCTGACCAGTCTTTCGTCCGGCAACTTATATGTTTAGTCCGATTGAATTCTTATTTTATAAATATTTTCATTTATTTTTTCTTGCCAATAAAAGAATGGCTAAAATTTGAGCTAAATTGTTTTGAAATTTATTTAAAGAGTTAAATTATTTGAGTACGGTTTTAAATGGGCTCGATGTAAAATGAAGCCATCGCCTTTAATAGATTAAATTTTGTCGCTTTAGAAATCGATGAAATTTTGATAGTTACCAACCACTTAAATGGAGTGCGTTAGCCTATCAAGCCGTATGCGCAAATAAAAGAAATTTTTTATTTTTCAATAGATGTTTCTCTTAGGCAAAATTTTAATATATTACTGACTATAACTTTAAATCTCTGATAACTTGAGAATTAAAATATGCCTTTATGATGTAAGAAAGTAAGTGCATTCGTCAAAGATTTATAATCTTGGTAAGCTTTTCTTAAAATATTATTTATTTAAATGTGTTGTTTATTTAATTTGTTATGATGCGACGGTCAAATTCAAATGTTTTAATTTTAAGCTTATTAATGTAATGTAAATAATCTGTTTTTTTGAATCACTTTTTTCTCTAAAAATATTTATAAGAATAAAAGATAGTTGGTTAAAATGTTTTACATTTGATTTTTAACAATTAAAAGCCGTAAATATTGACACCAAAACTAGTTCTTATAAATTCATTTTTAACAGTGTTTTTTGCGCGATACATAACTTTATTTATGAATAATCCAGGATTTACCGTTTTATATACTATAAAGTATATAATATTTGAAAATACTCTAATTTTGATGCACTAAATGAATTTTTATATGAACGTTAGGGCAGGTCTTGACCATTTCATTTATTTAATTCTTTATATAATGTGTTATAAATTTTAGCTTTTGGTTATATTTATTTTTAGTATTATTATTTACGAAACTCATTAAAAAAATAATTCTATTTCTTGGTTTTAATATTCAAAATGTTTACATTTTATTAATTTTTTAGAATCGTGTTTTTAGCAGTTTGCTAATTCTATTTATTGTTTTATTATTAGTATGTATATGTTTCTTTTTTTAACTGAAATTCAATTAAATTTTGTTTCCGCATGTCCATAGAGGCAGTCTAATTAGATTTTTTTAATTAATTGTTTTCTTTTTTTGTCTTTTTTTTATTCTGAAAGGTTTTTTTTTACTTTCATTTTTTTTTGTTAAACATTGAAAGTACGACGGAGTGAACGATGCTTGAAAAATCATGCAGCTTATTTTATTCATCTTTTTAAATTAATACCTTGGTTTTTGTTAAACGGCATCCTTTATTTCTCATAACGACCTTGCTAATAATTAAAGAAGGAATCCGCAAATATCAATAGAGTGCCAACTTTTTGATTCCTCATAGTCGCTTTATCAGTGTCGTCCGTGACGTCACGCATGGGTTTGATTCAAATAAGTTTTTGACTGGTTTAAATTTCATTTGTAAATGCATCGATTTAAAACTGCGTTTGATGTTCAACGTATTTGCAAAAATGCGAAAGCATTGGAGTAAACTCTCTATTTGACTGTATTTGTTGTAATTTTGATATTTTTTGTTTATCAATTCCCGAATTGAATCACTGGTTGTCGTTCTTTATCATAAAGTTATGTTCGAGGAAAAGGACTTAATATCGTCACTATGTTTCCACGAGAAGCTCTGCTAAAACAGGTTGTTGCAAATCATTAAATTAAGTGATTGAAAGCATTATTTTAATTTTCTTGCCTTTTAATATCAAGTATTATATATTTAATTTGTAAAAATCCGTTGACTGTACATAGTGCTACCACTTCCACCACGTGCATATCTATTGCACCGGAAGGTCAGCAAACCCACATAGTTGTCACTATTTTTAGCACTGAATAAAATGTTTTTTAAAAGATTAGCGGGAATGGGATTAATATGCCCATCCCCGTGGCGAACGAAATTAGGAAGCTTGTTTGTTTTGTTTTTACACTTTATATAAAAAACTTGTAATATTTTTATTGATTAACGCCGCTATAATAAAAATTTATTTGTATTATTCTTATTTATATTAAAGTTTGATTTGTGATTTTTTAATCGTTAATTCTGAAATACAACTATCTATTTTTATGCCTTAAGATTTTTATATTATTAACCATTTTGCTCGTATATTGAGCGATATTGATGACCGTTCATTTTGTAAATATATAGCGTGCGTAACAAGTTTTTTCTTATTTAAATCTTATGCTAAAAAATTCGGGTTTCATAATGAATTGGTGTTGGTGTGGCCTCACGTAGTTGATCGATGGCGGGAGAGTCCGTGCCGTCGGCCCTCTCGGCACTCGCGTAGTCACCGGTTCGCTGGCTGCGGGGGCGGCGGCTTCAGAAGCGCGCGCAAGCCTATTTATTTATTTGTTTTTGTATTAATCTGTATATCCATTTTATTTAAAAATAATTTTTTGGCTATTAATTTTCAAGTATTTATCTCATTATCTGAGCCAGACTTTGCTGCACACAATATTTAGTTTTTAGATTGATAAGATAATTGAATTATTCTAATTATTGCAATTTAATACACTTATCGCAATTTTGGTAATTCTGATTCCAACTTGTTTACCCGCCTTTTTTTGGCGTCTCGGCTTACAAATTAGTGTTTTGTGAGATTTTTTATTTATGTTATTTAGAACACAATTCTTTAGTAATGTATTTAAAAAAATAATTTTTATGCTATTATTTCTGCTTTATTGAAAATTTATTTATTTGTGAATTTATTTTATTTTGGAAGATGAAGCAATCTTGTGAATTGGTATTTTTCTTTTTATTGCATTTTTAAAACTGCTTTGATTCTTTTCGTTTATTTATTACCTTTTATTTTAATTTATATGTATTAAAAAGTTAATGTATATTTGGTATCTCCATCAAAATCATTATATTATATCATCCACTAAAAAAAGTAAGTTTTCAAAAAATAACCGTATTTTTAAATGTTTGGTTGGTTACAAATTCTTAACAAATTGAGTAAAACATTCAAAATTTTCCCTGGCGGCGCCTATCGGCAGTGCCGACCCCTCCCACCCAGAAGTAGAGTTAGCCGTTGGGATTTTTGGAAAAATCGGGACCATCGGGACCGTGAAAGCCGGAATCGGGATTTCGCTTTTTCAAAACCCGGGATCGGGACCGTAAAATGGGAAAAATCGGGATTGGCAATAAGCAATTTTTTTTTGGTCGAAAGTGAAACAAATTTTTTTTATTATTTAAAATCATCTTCGTCGTTGTCTTTCAACATTGATTGCGCAGTTTATTTTTGAGAATTCTGCTTTACTTCTGGGAGGGGGGGCGGCGGTGCCGATAGGCGTCGCCGGAGAAAATTTTGGGCGCCGATAGGCGCCGCCGTGATCGGGGATTAAAACTTTTTCATAAGTAACATGAAATGCGAGTTTACGGTTATAATTTGCATTCTTTATTGTACAATTTTTTTTATTCATTAATATTTTAAAGTTATTTACTTTAATTAAGCTGTTCTTGTAGAAACGATGAACTGTAAAATATATTTTTAACTTAATTAAAAAAGAATTGACTTTTAAAGAGATAGATTGCTTCTCACTGGTTGCTAAATTCGACGATTATATTATTATGTAATTTTTTAAATGCTAATGTATTTTATTTTTAAACACTATAAAAATTACTTTAAAAATCTTTTGTCAACATTCTTGACGTTTAGAAATAATTTTGATTGGTTTTAACCATTCTTAATTTATTACAAATTCTATGTTTAAAATTAAATCATTTAAGACAAAGTCATAAAAGTTAAACCTTAATTATTTGAAATGTTTAAAATTCAGAAAATTGTTTAATCCACCTTTAATAAGAAATTTTTGTTTTAATTGCGATTAAATTTTTTGAATTTATCATTAGTTGTTTTTGGTGGGCACATTTCTTCGTTTATTTTCACAAATGTGTCTGGGGCTCACACTTGCAGGCCGCAAGAGTATTTCATTGCTTTCATTATTGATTATATAATTTTTCAATTTGTTATTTGTAAATGTATTTTATTACAGTTTTTTGGTCTTTATCAAATTGCTCTCAAATTCCTCTCAAATCTCTCTTAAATTAATAAAATAATGTGAAATATATTAAATATTCCATTTTTTAGCAATTGTGTTTTGCTCGTTTATATCACGCAACAATTTACAATTTTAAACATGGCATTTTTTACTTTTTATTACTCTTTATTTCATTGTTCATAGATCCCCATTATAAATATTTATTGCATCTCGCTTCCATTTAAATAATTTAATTCAAAGTCAACACATAATCAGTAACGTTGATTTATTATTTTAAACATTTTTTTTTGTAAAATTACAAAAATTTAGATATAATAATTTTTATATATATAAAATTAAACTCGATTATATTTTCTTTTTGAAAGTAAAGTGTATTTACTTTTCATTTTTGATAAAACTTTTTTTTTTTTTTCGTTTTTTTCATTATTTAAAAATACTTTTTGTTTAATTGGCCACACACATATAAATTAATAGATATTTTTAAATACAGTTAGATTAAATATATATTTATTTTTTTGTGATTTAAATTATTGCGCATTACATGCTGTTGCTATCGTTTGCAATCTTCATTCCCACTGCTATCTGCTCAACACTCTGAACTGCCAATATCATTTTGGTTGAATCAATGTTATTATAATAACATTTTTCTAACATTTTTCTTCTATTCCTAACCTTTCTTTAATTTTATTTTTCTATATATTTTTAATTTAATTAATCGTTTCTTCGCAATAGATTTAACTTTTAATATTTTTACGTCTGGAGTTGACATTGAGCACAAATCCATGTGGCTTCGTGTAGTTTTTGTAGATCTATATTGATCATTTTATTGCTATTATTTAAAACATCAATGAATATTTTTTTGATTTAATTTTATTTAGTTTTTTAACTATCTATTATATATTGTTTATTAACAGTTAACTTTATTAAAAAATATATATAATTTGTTTTTTTAACTTATCATATTGTAAATAATGCACAGATGATGCTTTGTCCTTCCTGATAGTGAGGTTTATTTATTACATTTTGAATCAATTATTAAGTAATTTTTGTTTTTGTTTTTGTTAATTAAAATTAAAAACCCAGTATTTTTTTGAATATTTTCGGTAAGCACGTTATATAGATTATAATCTTGCTAAATTTACATCTTATTTTTAATGAAGTTTATTTCATGAAATCATCCTTTAATTTTTGTAAAATTAATTTGCACTTTTTGACCAAAAATATTGTTATTTAAAACTCATTTGGTTGTGTTTTTTTAAATCTTTAAAACAATTTTATCTTTCTTGATTCAATTAAATGTTTATACATAATTAAAATTTACAATGAGGTATACCAAGGTTTTTATCCTTATTTTAATTTAATACAAACTGAAAAAGTATGAAGAATATGTTGATATTCTTGATTAACGGTAAACTGTATCAGGCATCTCCTTGTTAGTTTGTTCATTTTTATGTAAAAACAATTTGCTTGTTGATAAGTTTTAAAGGTTAGCCGCCAAACTGTCAAAATTTACTAATTACATTATTTATTTTATTTAAAAAGAATTATTTTGAATTTTATTGCGGGATTATTTATAGTTGAAGAATTTTCGTTCCCTTTACCCCGATTCGTTCCCTGTAATAATGACAAAAAACCTAAAAAAAATGTACAAATTACGTGCATAGAACCCTAATCCGGTTTTCGTTTATGCATATGTCAGACCCCGGACCCGATTTTGAACAATTCTTCAAATAAAAAAAACGACAATTTTTGCCAAAAATTGCTGTAGATGGTTCTTTACACTAAACGAATTAAATCCAAAACTTTAATGGTTTCTGATCACCCGGAAAACCCCAACTCGGTGATGGCTGGTGGTAGCTATGCTTTCAGTCCAGCAGTTAAGCTTTATGGTGGTTTTATTACGTATCGTTAAATTATTCAAATTAAATTATTATGGTGTGCCTATTTTTTCCTCATTGTTATTGTAAACTCTGAGTATTTTGTATTAATTTCATTTTTTGCTGGAATATTTTTGTGTAAAGTAGAAATTGTTATTTAATGCAATTGCATTCTTTTTTTCTAAATTTAATTGTTTTATGATTTGCTGATTTGCTATTTTTTTACAGAAACATATCGAACAAAAGTTTTATAAAATATTGATTCTTAAATTTCATAAATTTTATTGATTTTTTTTGAATAATTTGTTTAATATCATAATCGCGATTTGGTTACAATCAAATCTCGCCGGGCCTCATAACGAAACACGCCCAGAACGTGTGCCCCAGGACTGAGCCTGCAAAAAATATGGAACATTTGTGAAATTTAAACAATCTCTTTTGAAATTTTCCTGACGATGACACAATTTTATATAGTTTTTTATCTTTTAGTTTTAAGAATATTAAATATAATCAAATAGATAACGGTTGAAACACGAGTTTTTTCGTAAGTTTTGGTATTATAATGTTACGATTGCAACCTGTTTTTTAATTGTTAAGTAAATTAAATATTTAATAATAGTTAAGATGCTCAAAGTCGTTTTAATCGCATCGAGGAAATCGAGTTTTTCACTGCATGGAATAGAATGCTGATTAGCTATTTCTTATCTACCGTTGCTCTGCGAATTAAATTTTAAATAAACATATTGTTACTTTTTTGTTTTTTAAGATATGTCAGTATCAGTTGCTGGTATTAATCATTTAGTTTTTGATCTATTAAACTTTGACATTTGAGTCAATTTACCACTTTGTTTTTTCAACATTTTGTCTTTTTACCACGTACTTTAATGTTCCTTAGAGTTTTGATTTTTAACACGTATTTTAATTTACAATAGATATTGCATTTTATGTAATCGTTTCTAATTTAGCTAATTTTACAAAACAATAATATATTAAAATTGCGCCATTGCAAATTACTTTTTTGCTAATGAGAATTTTTATTATTATTTTCTTGATTAAATTAAGTTTTCAAATTTGCAGCTTAATTTACTTTTTTTATTAATAGTCAGCCAGCATATGGCAGTAAGTCTGCCTTTCATTCTAATTTTATTTTCGAGAAGCCAATTTTCACCTTAACATAGAAAGCCTGCGCGTTTACGGTTATCAAAGTTGATTCCATGTCGTGATATTTTTTAGTGCTTAAAAACTTATAAAATCAATAAGATATATTATTGATACGTTTAAGTGTTGCGGCTTTGATTTTTATTTCAAAGTTGGTGCATTCTTTTGCACAACAATGGTAATTATTCTAATAAAAATAATCCATTATACGATGTTATTTATTTTATGAAAGGCGGGAGCAAAATTTGATTTTTATTTTAAATTTTCTACTTATGTTATTTATTGCATTTAATTGACTTTTTGCTTATTTTTTTCAACAAAATGACTTTTTATTTAAACGAGTTGGATTTTTATAATTTGGCTATATTTAAATTATTATAATTTCCCACACAGTTCTGTTAAAGTTTACTAAATAAAGTTGTTTAGGAGCAAACATAGTCGAACTATATAACAAGTTATCGTATCTTTTCACTAACAAATAAATTTTAAACCTTTTTCATAACCTCCTTTTTTATTTAATTTTTTAATACCTTTTTACAGCGTGTGGGCATCCCACATGTCGGTTCCCGCGTTTATGTTTACATTGTGTTGGTTGGGTTTTTTCTTCAAATTATTTTGAAAACATTTTTTTGTGCTTTAAACAAATTCAAGGTCGTTAATGTTTCATTGTGAAACAAAAATGTTTATTTCTGTCACTTTATGCGAGTTAAAACTTTTTAAATTTCTATATTTATTTAAATTTAAAGTTGCAAATTATTAAAAACATATTTTATTATGTATTTATTAATAAATGTATTTACTTTTTTAATATTGAATTATTTGCTTTTACTGTAATTATTTATATTTTAAATTCAGTTGTTGATGAAAGAATGTGCCAGCTAAAAACGCTGCTATTCCTGCGAATGTTGCGAACTAGACACTCTTATTTAATTTTCATCACATTTATAAAGTTTATAATTGGGGTTTACTGTATTAATTACATAACCTATTTAAATTTATGCATGCAAACGGTATTTTTTTACCGAAACCAGTAAATGTTATATTGATAGATTTATATAAAATTTATGATTTATTGTTATAAAAATACAAGTTAATTATTGTTTGTAATTTATATAAAGACGGTTTTTATTTTGGAAAAGCTTAATCAACTAATTAAGAGCTTTGTAGAAGTTTGTTATGCAGTTTGCCGCTGCTTTCAGGCATTGTGCGTGGTGAGAGCCATAACTTGAAGTCTGGTAGCCGAACTTTTTATGTTTGCGAACTCATAATTCAATTTTTATTTATCTATCAATAAGTTTTGATAAAAAAATTTGTTGTTATTCTAGGAATTAGTGTTCTTTTAACTTTTAGTTTTATTTTTTGTTGATTTTTTTAAATGGCAGGGAACGGACGTGTATTTGTTGTACAACTCAAACAGCAAAAATGCGTTTTTTTGTAAAATGTGCTTAAAAAATTGTTTTGTAATTATTTTGTCTTGTAGAATTCCATTAACATTAAAAAATATGTGTGACATGCCCAACTCCGCCCGCGATTATTCCAGTTCTTTTGTACGAATAACTATCGTCTGTTGGTCCGACGGCTGTGTTTAACGCCTTGTTTTGTAAAAATCACATTGTTAGCAAGAACATAATATTAAATTTTTCTTTATAGACATTTATTATTAATCCAAACATTTCTTAAAAAATATTTTAAATTCCTGTTTTGTTGTTTATTTTAGTTCAATTATTTCAATTTTGTAATTATTCATTTTTGTACAGGTGTAAGTAAGAAAAAATGCGTCGATTTTGTTGGTGGGTTTAATAAGTCGCTCGAGAAACTTATTAAAAAATTTTCAATTTTTATATTATTGTAAATATGAGTTATTAGAATATTTTTTGAGTTAAATGCACCTCTTAAGCCGTAAATTTTACAAAACGGAAATTTTTTGTAAATGGGAAAGGAAACCTGTCAATGCTTTCGTTAAAAAGAATTTATGAAAACAGTGTTATTAAATTATATTCCAGAAATTGGCAAAATGTTAAATAAGCGCATAGTCAAAAAACTTCGAAATTAGGCATCAAAAATTCGCTAAAACTTGGGGGTTTCGGAACCAAATCAAAAGTTATGGTTGCTCGAATTATTTGGAATTTGAAATGTCTATAAAAAAAATTGTGATTTTTAAAATATCGTTCTACCCAACATGTTTAGAAAACGGAAATTTCCGTTACTTGTTAAAGACCGAAATAATTCTTAAGTTTTAAAAACGATTCTTTAACGTTATCATAACGAATCAATATCGGATGTTTGCGAATATGTCTCAGAAATAAAATATATATGCATACGAATTCTTACTTTAATTAATTTTTTGCGTCTATGGCTAAATACGTGAATCCAGCGTCATGTTCTATTGAATTATTTCTGAGCATATTCATTTAGCTGATATATTGGTCGTTGCGTTATAGCAATTAAAGTTTGCGTGGGTCCTCTTTTGAACGAAGATACGAAATCAAAAATATTTATTTTAATTAGGAAACAAATGTATGTTCAAACTTTTTATTAAATCGGCTTGGATTTAATTTTTTGATTGTAATAAGCTGAGATGAATAGTTTTTTTTTAATATTACATTTTTTTAAATAATAATGTAGTTTAATACTAAATCTTAAAGATATTTATACGATTATCATTTTTTTATTTGATAATATTTAATGATTTTTTGGGTAATGTTAATTTTAAATGTTTTTTTTATAAATTTTTTCATTTTGTTATTTCATTATCTATGTGTCATTTCAAAAAAATTTATTATTAATTTGGGTTAAGAGAAACAAAGTTAATTTTTTTCGCCCAGACAACACAGGGTTGCAACAAGAGCGACCCAGAAAAGGAAGCCATAATACTTGCTCGCAAGAATTGGGCCGAAATTCTCTTGATGATAATTCGCTTTTGGAATCGCTATGTATGAAACATTGTATATATTCATTTTAATCCGTCACCACTTTTCACATTTATAATACATATAGTAAATTGGTATTTTTAACGTTAATTGTGGTTGAAACATGAAAAAAAAAATTTTTGGTTTATACTTGTAGACGACTAACTAGTTTTTCCTGTTATTTTCCATTTTATAACATTTTTAATATTGATATGTTTTTAATACTTTAAAAAAGACATATTCTTGACTAATCTAATAATTAAACTTATTTTGCTAAATTCTTGATTTCCTTGCTTTGTTAGATTACATAATATTTTTGTAAAATTTACAAAAGAAAATTAAAAATTATAGACTCCGCACGTGCTCATGTCCCTTTTGTGGCTTTAAATTGTACACTGCACTTTGTAGCCTTTTCTAATCTTTTTTGTAGTTTGTCAATAATGTAGCTAATTAGAATTTTATAATAACTTAATTTTTTTACTAAAATTCAAATTATTAGAATAAGTTGTAAATTTTTTTGTGATTGGGTACAAACTAAGTTTTTTTCAAGTAATAACCGCAAATTTTCTATATAAATATTGTTTTTTAATTTTTATTATACTGTTTTTTTCAAATAACGAATTTATTTGAAATATTTTAATTTTTATCAAATAAATAATTTTAAAAGCTGCGGCTCGATTTGTTGTATCGTAAATGAATTAACACATGTTTACATACTTTTACATTTTCGTTAGTGTCTTTTTCGTTATATTTTTTCTTTAGTAGTCGCATTATAACGAAGCCAATTCGAATGTTGTCACTTTCTGGAAGCAATCGTTTTTATCATGTAATAAATGTTTCTATCCAAAATAATTTTTTTAATTCAATCAAAAAAATGCCATTTGCAAGCGTTAATTAAGAAAAATTATTTTAAAAAATCTAGAGGCTTAATTGGTTAAGAGAATTCAATGTGAAAAAGCGCCAAAAATCGGGTTTTTATTAAAGACTTTTGCTAATGTTAGCTTTGTCTTACAATAACCTTAAAAAAACTTGGAGCTTTTGATTGCATATAGTTTGTTTAATGCTGCTGCAAAATTAATACTTTTAATAATTGACGCCAACTATTCGATGTGAAATGAGTGGTGTTGGTTATGCGGCGAAAGGTCTGTGCTGTGTGCCAATCGAAGGATGAGATGCATAATAATTGGGAAGAAAAGGTGGAGGGGGAGGGGGAGAAAGCAAAACGGAGGTCAGAGCAGAGAAAGAGGGGGAAGAGAAAGCAAAATAATTAGAGAGAGAGAGAAGGGGGGGAAAGAGACATCAAGAAAGGAAAGCAGAGAAATAGTGGCAAGAGAAAGCAACAAAAGATTAGAGAGAGAGTGGGGTGGGGAAGAGAAAGCAAGAAAGCGGGGAGAAGAGAAAGGCACAAGTTTAGAGAGCGAGAGGGAAGGGGGGGGGAAAGAGAATAGCAAACGAGAATAGCAAGAAAGGAGAGCAGAGAAATGGCTCTGTCCGTTCAAATGGTTTTTTGCAGAAAAAATTTCTTGCTCTCAACATAACTTTTAAGATGTTATGGTACCAAATTATTCATAAATCTTTATTTTAGTAATAAATTTATATATTTTAAATTAACAAAATTAATTTACATTGTATTTTCTTTTTTAATTTTGGTTTTGACAGCTTTTATCACAGTTGAGCAAGACTGTTATGACTACAAACTGAGCATAAAATTCTCTTTTTTTGCATTTTAAATTAAAGTAATAATCATATCCCATACTAATTAGGGGTGTGCAAATAGTTTTTGTGTTTTTTAATTGAAAGACACAGAGCGTCAGCATCACTAACGACTTAAGACGACACCACCAAGAGCAAAAAAATAAATAAATAAAAAAAATGGTCACCAACTAAATCAGATTTTGAAAAAAATTGACATTGATTATTTTGGTACAATAGACTTTATTTGTAATATAAAATTTTGTTAAATTCTGAATATGATGCAGATCTTTGTAAAAAATTATTCGATCCGCTTACGGTGACGGCTTTTCTTCGCCCGATCTCCGCTTTTGCTTATTTTTCTTCTGCTTCTCCGCCGGCTTTGTCTTCGGCTCGTCCTCCTTTTTAGCGCCTCCGATCGCCCTGGCGTCGGTTCTTCCGTGGTTTTTATTTTTAATGTTTTAGCTAAATTTGTAAATCCTGTATAATATCATTTTGATTCATCATCGCTGCAAAGCCACAGGTAGACAATTTAGTTAGGATATTTGAATTAGCAGAAGCAATTTTTTATTAATTTAATTTTAATCATTTATAGGGATTTTTATTGTTTTGACATTAATATTAATTAAATTTTTATTTATTTTTTCATTTTATAGATTTATATATTTTAAATGAAATGTTTTTTTTTAATCATTAATTTTTTATATCAAGTAAATTACTTTGAATTTTTTGTCAAATATTTATCTGAACTAGAAATTAAGTATTTCTGTTTAAAATTATTTTTTAATACCAACGCTTCTTCATCGAATATATATATTTATTTAATACCACCACTTTTTATCAATATAATTATTATTCTTAAAAATATCAAACCGCTTCCCAATCATATAATGTTCAAGTCATATCTATCATTAATTTTTTTATATCGAGCCCATTCTACTTGAATATTTTGTTAAAAATATCAAGCCGCTTCTTCGCCGTATAATTGTTTTAAAGTATAAAACCGATTCTTTAAATAAAAATATCGTTTGCCTTATGTAGATTTTTAAAAATAGATTTATCAGCAATTCATTCAATAAAATAAACTTTTTTTAAATATCCACCCGCTTTTTGGTCGTTATCATTTGGTAAATTTTCGTTTTTTCTATCTGAGATTTATTTATTTTTGCCAAACTTTTTACAATTTCGATTTCCATGGAATCAGATGAAGATGAATACTCCAAATATTTTTAATCATTGAAAATGGGGAAATAATAAAATGTGCCTTTAAAGGCGTAGTTTCCGTGAAGTCAATGCTTTTATACATCATCCGTGAAGTGAATTGCTTTTAACTTTATTTCACTTTATTTTGTTGTATGAGTATAATTTTTTTTTTAATGTTTAGAAGCTGATCTATGTTACGGCTGCGTTAATGAATTTAACTTTATTTATATATTTTTGTATTACTTAAATTATTTGTAAAAATTTATGAAACTTTTGGGAAGGTTGTATTAATTCAGATTTTCAGGGGTCTTTTTTTAGTTTATTATATTCTAATTTCTCCTTTTCTTCTTTTAATTTTATATTTGAAGTTATGCTATTGTACATTTTTAAGGTGCACGATTTTGTTTTTTATTATTTTGATTTGACAATTCGATCGAGATTGCCATTTTATACATATTTTTAGATAAAAAATCTGTCACTTGCTTTTAAAGTAATTTTAATTGTTCATCATTAATATTTATTTTAAATCTTTGTTTATCATTTTATTTGTTAAACATTAAAACAATTTTTTTTAATTCTACCACAATTGTAAATTTTTTTTCAAAAATATAAATATTTTATCTTAATTTATAGAAATTTTGCTATATTTTATATATTTATAAAAAATTTACGATCCCCTTGCAAATCGTTAAATCTTTTTTATTCTAATTTAACTTGTCGAAATTTATAAGTTTATATAATTTTCATCTTTAAGTGACTGTAGAGTATAATAGCTAGTGGACCGGACGCAATGAAATTGTTGAATTATATATATTTACCAAAAATAATAAATATTCCAATTTTTTGTTAAGAAAGGTCAAAATTTAGGCTTTTTTAAATTTTTTTTTTTTTAGACTAATTTTTTCTAAATTAGAAATTTCGCAAAAAAGTCAAAATCGTGCTTTGATAAAAATAAGAAACGCAAAAGAAAATGCTGCTACAACTAATAAGTACTTCCTCTGACCAGTCATAACTAGAGTTATGACGATCGATATTCTCGGTACTTTTCGATCAAGATTTTGCCGAAATTCTCGATCGAAGAAAGTTTGGCGAGATTCGAGATTTTCCGATCGAAATCTCGATCGGTCCTCAAGTCCTTACTCTAATCATAACTGTTTGTTGTGATTAAACAAAAAATACAAAAAGATTCGGGTCGTAAGACACGCACACATTTAGTACATTTTTAGTTCATTTTGGAATGAATGCCAACTATTCGATGTGAAAATGAATGAAGATGGGTGTGGTTTGGGCGAAGCAAAGAAAGGTCAGTGCTCCAGTGCCAATTGATTAAAGGATAAGATAGAGCTCAAATATATTGGAAAGAGAACGCGGGCGAACAGGGGAAAGTGAAGGTGAGGGCAGAGAAAGAGGGGGGGGGGGGGAGGGCGGGGGGCGGAGAAGACAAAATGCAGGTGAAGCCAGAGAAAGAAGGCGGAGGGCAGAAGATAAAATGAAGGCGAGAGGAGAGAAAAAGGGGAATTAGAAAGCAAAAGGAATGTGAAAGCAATAAAGCAAAATGATGAAGGCAGAGAAACGGGGGGAGGGGGGGGGGGGGAGAAAGGTCAGTCAGTGATCACTAGAGCCCGGATTTTTAGGGACTAAAAAACGTGAAATAGGGACATATAATAGGGACTAAAAACCCCCAAAATAGGGACTAAAAAGCCCAAAAAGTGGCAAAATAGGGACTATAAAATGTACTAAAACTGACTAAATCCAGTCAATTTTTGCGTAAAAACCTTCAAAATTCGTCGTTTTTTTTATTAATTTTCTTCTTGGAATTGTAAATGTAATATTTTTACGTTTTTGAAAATTTCATAAAAAAATATCAAATAAAAAAATTTTAGGAAAAATGTAGTCTTTGGGGGTGGATTTTTGGTAAAAAAATTTCAGGGAAAATATCGATCTTTGGGGGTGGATTTTTGCTCTAATTTGTAAGATAAAGTCATTTTTAGGGGTGCATTTTTAGTTTGAAAAAAATTTGACTTTTAGGGGGATATTTTTCGTTTTTATTGCATTTTTCTTAAGAAATTTTTGGAAAATGACTAAAATATTGCATTTTTCTTAAGAAATTTTGGGCAAAAGTGCCAAAATAGGGTCTAAAAACGCAAAAACGGCGAAATAGGGATTTATTCTCAAAAAGGGCGAAATAGGGATTTTTAGGGACTAAAAAGTCGCTCTAATTCAAAAATTTTTCGAAATGAATGCTATTTCTGGGCTTCTCTCGTCAAACCCTATCCGCAAAAAAAAAAGGTTAAACCCTAAAAATCCGGGCTCTAGTGATCACACAAATTATATGGATAAAAAATCTCAAAATATGGCAATAAAATATGGATGAAAAATTGTAAAATATGGACCAAATATAGGTAAAATTGCAAAATATGGACGAAAATAAGAGAAATAAAAATTTTTATATGTAAATTAAAGGCATTTCAGAAAAAATTTTTGAAAATAAGCAGAATTTTAAAAAATTTCATTTTTTGGTGGTAGAAATTTAGTCGCGAAAAAGTCAATTTTTATGGGTGCATTTTTTGAGAATTTTTAAAAAGTCGATCCTTAGGGGAGCATTTTTTGAAAAATTTTAAAAAATTGGTCCTTAGGCGTGTTTTTTTCGGTTTTATTGCATTTTTGTTAAGGACTTTTTGAAAATGTCGAAATATGGATAAAAGTGGCGAAAAATGCCAAAATATGCACATAAAATATGTACATAAATAGCGAAATATGCACAAAAATATACACATAAATCGCGAAATATGCAAAAATATGTAAAATATGCACATGGAAATGCGTTCTAGAAGCTTCAAACCAAGCTGAAAACACGTTTTTTGTGCGTTTCAGACCGTTAACGGAAATAATTTTCGTAAAATGGCAAAATAGCAAAACCTCCAAAAAAATCCTAAAAATGGCAAAATGTATAAGATGTACGTACCAAAACCACGAAATAGGCATTTAAAGACACCAAAATTCACTCTTATTTTAAAAGTTTAGTGGGAAATTCTCCAAACTGAACACAAATAAAAAATGCACCAATCAAATATTTACTTTTAACACTGCTTTTTGGGTTAATTAGTTCATCGGTTGCTGCTCCAGATTTAAATATAGCAGATCAAAAAATAAGATAATTATTGTGGAAGCTGGACACTCAACGAGCTTGAATTTCTTTTTAATTATTTTTAAATTTTGCTTGATCCAACGAAGACACCCCTATTCAATGTGCTCGATGATTCTTGGGAAGGAAGAAATGTTTCAGGATTTACAAGCCACTTTTATACAATAATTTATTTTTTCGCTGATTCATCCAATTAACAGGATATTAATTTAAATACATAAAAATGCATAAAATTTGTCCACAGATGTTTTTGATTTCATCTGCTGCTGGTGTGTGTGTAAATGGTTGGAGTCATCGGATTTTATCAATGGACATAAACCAACCACCCATCAGAGGATGCACAAAAAGTCGAGCAGCGGATGACTCATTTCCATTGGATTTAAGCGATCCCCATTGCTTCCAATCACACTTGTCCATTTTGATTCAATTTATTTAAATTTTAGTTACACAACTCAAAAGCATCGTATGATTGTGCTTAAACTTGGGCTTCTTCTTATTGCACTGCAGGCATGCGGCGTCTATGGAGAGTAATTATGTTACTTAAATATTTTTTATTAAATTCTCTCCAGCGAACCCCCTGACAAAATATGGAACATGTGCGAAAACGAATTGTTCAGTCTGGACAATTGCCAATCGTATTTATAATGTTTACTAATTAACCATAATTATTTTTACAAAGGCTTTCAATTTAGCCGTCTCATCTGCTACCAAAGCAAATTGGCCAAGGATTCGTGGAATTGGAAAGCCGGAAATCGTTTTAGAGTGAACAGTCCGAATGCGAGCATTGCCTATGAATGTGCCGAAAATGACGGATCCAAAGGATGGCACGCCGTACGGATCAGCAACGAAGGCATCGGCATGGTCACTTTAGACTCATCCTTTGGCAGGTGAATGCCATTGTGTAAATTTAGCAATTAATTTAGCTAAATTAAGCTTGAGTTTGACCAACGTCTCGAAGCATCCGGAAATCAACATCATCAAAGGTTTTTCAAAATCACAAAATTATTTTTTATTTTCTTGAGAATTGACATCGGGCGGACAATCTGCTGGAGAGGAGTTTCAGAAAGCACTTCGTTTTGGTGCATTCATGATCGACTTTGATGGCATGCCATTTCTAATTGCCGCATTGGAACTCCGTCAATCCATTGGGAAAAAGGACACGAAACTGTGCAAAACAAAAGTGAAAATTACTTTTATTAATTGATTAATTCTTCAACCGAGAAAATTCCAACAATGGATCTCAAACCAAGAAAATTTCAACAAAAAACACTCAAACCGAGAAAATTCCAACAATGGATCTCAAACCAAGAAAATTTCAACAAAAAACACTCAAACCGAGAAAATTCCAAAAAAGGATTTGTTTACAACAGTTCTTAGACAGAGACAATGGTAAGTTCGAAATAGCGAATTTCTGCTCGACTGAAGCAAGGCGAACATCTTTGTTGTAAATAAATTTGGAATTCTGTTTTAAATATTTTAATTATAACACATTCGGATTTCAGCTCAGTCCAGTAATGCCAAAAGCACAACATGTCGACCATTTCGGCACAAACTGGATGCAAATTGAGTTTCCTATGGACATTCCCAAATTTTCGCTGAACGTTTCCATTTCACCTTATTGGATTGCATGTGCTTCTCACCAAAGAAATGATAAAGCCGATCATATACAGGACAATTACACAAAAGTCAGTGAAGTGGCAAACCAAGACCAGTTCAATGCGTGCTCAAAAGTGCCAACATCATCCGTTTGCAACAAGTGCTTTTCCTAACAATTAATGGCACTTTCAAGCTAATATTTGAATTTTAGATCTTTGGAATTCTATGCTTGCTACAAAAGCATCACAAATCAACCGCACATGAACAAGGAAATTGCAGAAATTTGTCAAAAACGCCTCAGCCAAGCACCGTTTGTTGCTGGTTTTCGATTTCGAATTTGCATGCACCGCGATGCCAAGAAACAAATATTGACATTTGAGTCCCGTTTGGAGTTTTCATCCTCTGTACAAATGTAATTTGTGGGGGAAAAACCACTATTTAAAGCACTGTTTTAAGCATCAACACGTCGTTGGAATTCCAATTTAAATCTGGCGAAGTTTCTAAACTTATGAGATATGTTCCTTTTTCATTTACCGAATTCGGACAACAACCGAGTGAAATTCATGCGGTAACTGATTGTTGAAAAAACAAAATTAAATTTATAAATAATGATTTAAAATCTTAAAAGCGCTGTTTAGGAATCTATCAAAGAAATGGTTCTGGATTCCATTGTTAATGAGCAAATTAATGGGAGTTGGTCAAAAATTATTCATTTTATCCCGCCGTTGAATGAGGCTTTGAGGATTTTCATCCAAGCAAAGCAGGGATTTACAAAGTTGATCACTCGTAAAACAAATTTGCGGCCTTACCAGGACAACCCGAACATTGTTAGAAGGGCATGAACAAAAATAAATGTTTTGTATTTGAACTTTTAGACACATCCATCAAGATGCGACATTTTGGGAGAACATTGTGAACCGATTCGACAAATATTGAAGAAAGTTGAAGAGATGCAGGAATGGTGTGCTCCTTACAATCCAACCGAAATTTGCATTAGTCCAGGACGGACTCCAACTCCGGTGAATTTACAATTTATTGCTTTTAATTTTTATAAATATTTCAAGGAGGATCTGAAACCGTTCACGCGGCCTCCCTGGGACAACATGTCTTTTCCATCGACCAAAATGTCATCTAATGACAAAAGGACGAAAGACCCTTTGGAAGCGGATGATGTAATCTATACGAAAGATCAAGCACAGGGGCAACAGGACTACTTTGTGGAAAGTGATTTAATTATATTTCATTAAAATCATAAATTTAGGTGATCAATTTCTATTTATAAATTGAATTAATATTTGTTTTTATCTAAGTGTGCGCAAAATGCCGGAATTCATCATTGGGCAAAAAGCCCCGACGGCAGAAGCGACAGCATATGAGAAATGTCAAAATATGGACAAAGTTTCCAATTCCGATCAAATTCGACACAGTATCATGTAACCCAAAACAAAAAAGGAAAATACTGTTGCAAACGTACAAAAATTTGTTTTCAGTGGGCGACAAAATTAGTTTCGCAATAGCCACAATTAGCAGAGGTGTCGCTTGGATTTCGTGTGTTTTTACAAAAAATTTAATTTAAAAAAATTAATAATAATCGCCAAATTTGATTTCGTATGTTTTTTACAAAGATTTTAATTTAAAAAAATTAATAATAATCGCCAAATTAAGGGAGAAAACTTGCGTCGATTTCACCTTTGACGAGACCAACGACACAAAAGGCATTCAAATTGTCGACAACGGCAAACGAGACAGATGCGGCGATTCGTTTATGGGTCAATTCAAGGGCTGGCAAGAACTCTCGTTAAATTGCGAACAAGTTTGTTTAGTTCAGGGCCAGGGGGCACAACTCATCTGTGAGAAAATATGGCAACCAGTTCCCAAAATATGGCATTTTTTAAGTCCGAAAAATATAAATCATCAAACATTTTTGATTAAAAAAAATGGACATTTTCTATTAAAAATTTTTATACACAATGCCAAAACATGATTTTCTTCATTAAACTTCCCTTTCAACATTCAGGCCAGATTCTCAATTTTTAAGTACATTCTTGGGAATAAGTACGGCTCTTAATTTGTAAGTACGAGGGGGTCCGTTTCCAAATACTGTACTTGGCATCCAAGTACATATCGTAGTCCTGGCTTTGTTTATTTGTCATCCAAACGAATACTTTTTATAAATAGATGTATAATGGTGCTCACGAGCTTTTGCATGCACTTGGCCTGCAGCATGAACATCAACGACGCGACGCGTACAGTTACATCAAATTGAACCCGTTCGACAAAGAAAATGCACAATGGACTGCAAATTATGGTTTCCCCTACGACTACGGCTCGATAATGCACTATCCTCCTATCATGAGTGATCATAAGTAAGTGCTCTTAACCAGGGCGCGCACTAACTAAAATTTTAAAAATTAGTACATTAAAATCAAAATAGAGATTTTAGGGTCAAAAACAGAAACATTTTAAAAAATGTCTCAAAATATAGTATATAAGCTTTTGCATGAAATGGGAGTTTTTAACCATGTTTCTCTAAACCAGGGATCGCATCAAAAATTTTCAAAAATAAGGACATCAAGGGCAAAAAATAAGATTTTGGGGTCCGAAATAAGGGCATTTTACAAAATGTTCAAAAATGCAAAAAAATCTTTATTTTTGGCATGAAATGTGCTTTTAAATCATATTTCTCTCCACCAATTTTCCTCAACAATTCTGAGGTGGAAATGCTCCCATGGATTTTCGAAAATTTTGCCTATGCAATTTTTTTTGCGAATTCTGCTTTAGTAGGGGTTGGGGGTGGGAGGTCGGCGGTGCCGATAGGCGCCAACGAGAAAATTTTTGACATTTCGACTCAATTTGGTGAGAAAATTGGTTAATTCGCTTCGAAATTTTCTCATTTTGAAAATTGAATCAAAATATTATGAAAATCTTCACAAATTCGAAAAATAAGTACAAAATAAGGACGGAGGCCTCATAAGGACAAATCTTATAAATAAGGACAGATGCGCACCCTGCTCTAAACCAACTATTTTTCAACAATTCGGGGGTTGGAAATTGCAACTCTTCCCATGGATTTTCGAGTTTTGCCGATTTTCGAATTTTTTCAAAATATTTGGATTTTGTTTTAACAAATTAAACCATTTTGAGAGCCTAATTCCAGTTCCTACGACAAAATTACACTCAACCGCTTCTACCAACAAACAATTGGCCAAACGGAAAAGCCCTCATTCAAAGATTTGGCAATTATTAATTACATGTATTGCAGACGTAATTAAAAATTGATGATTAAATTTTTTATAAATACAATTTAACACTTAAAATATTGATATAAATAATTGCAATTATATTTATTGCATCTTTAGACAAGTGCGATGATGAAAATTTGTGCCAAAATGGCGGCTATCCCAACCCCAGGCTTTGCACAGAATGCTTTTGTCCCGAGGGTTATGGAGGAAATCACTGTGAAGAACTCCAAGAAAGTAAGAAAATTAAATTAAAGTAATTTTTAAAACTTCTAAATCATAAATAGACGTGGAATGCAAATACAAGATGGACGGGAACAGAGAATTGGAAGCCGATTGGCAGACTCGGACGCTAGATACTGAAATTTTTTGTTCGAGTAAAAAATGCATATGCATTTGGAGAATTACGGTAAATCTTAAACTTTTATTGATTTGATCGTAATTGGGCTTTAACTTTTAATAATGAAAAAAAATGTTGTTACAAAATGTTGAATAGTTTTAATATTAAAACCAATTTTAGCCTAAAGATGGGAAAAAGTTGCGAATTCAACTCAAACGATTGGAAATCGAGTCACAATGTTCACATATGCCATGCCAAAAGTCATATGTGAAATCAATTTCCAAAAGGACAAAAGGGCTCGAGGTTAAAGCTTCTGGACTTTGGAGGAGAAATTGAAAATATTTCACATTTTCAGGTGCAAGACTTTGTTGCCCGGAAGCAATTGCCCAAATGGCCCCGTCCCAAAACTGGATTGAGGCAGAAGAGCCCCCCGGCACAGACATAATCATTTCTGCGCGTCTGAGATATTCGAGAGGCCCTGTCAAGTTCGAGCTGACCTACGAGACAGGCGAGAAATTGGGGGGGGGGCCGGTTCTTGGGGGTATTTTTGGTTTAATTTTTGTGGTTTTAAATTTAACAAAAATTGTATAATTTTTGGTGTTGTGGCTTTAAATTAACAAAAACTGTATTATTTTGGTGATGTAGCTTCAAATTTACAAATTTAACAAAAATTGTATAAATTTTTGGTATTGTGGCTTCAAATTTAACAAAAATTGTATAATTTTTGGTGTGGTGGCTTCAAATTCATCATAAATTGTATAATTTTGGTGTTGTGGCTTCAAATTTAACAAAAAATTGTATTATTTGGTGTTGTGGCTTCAAATTTAACAAAAATTGTATTTGGTGTTGTGGCTTCAAATTTAGTATAATTTCTGATGTTGTGACTTAAATTTAACAAAAATTGTATTATTTTGGTGTTGTGGCTTTAAATTTAACAAAAATTGTGTAATTTTGCTGTTGTGGCTTCAAGTTTAACAAAAATTGTATATTTGGTGGTGTGGCTTCAAATTAATAAAAATTATATAATTTCTGATGTTGTGGCTTCAAATTAACAATTGTATAATTTCTGATGTTGTGGCTTCAAATTAACAATTGTATAATTTCTGATGTTGTGGCTTCAAATTAACAATTGTATAATTTCTGATGTTGTGGCTTCAAATTAACAAAAATTGTATAATTTCTGATGTTGTGGCTTCAAATTTAACAAAAATTGTATGGTTTTGTTAGAGAGCTTATGCCAACAGTGCTTTCTTGTTGGAATTGCCCAATTATGCGCAGTCAATCAAAGAACATTTTTAGATGGTGGCAAAATTTTGCCGTCTGATCAATGTTCGGATCCGCGCGGCCTATTTATTCAAGAAAGGAATCCCGGCCGATCAGTTGCATGCGTTGATAACATGGATAAACCGACCAAAGAAATACCATGTTCTCGAAGGCAGACGTTTTATTTGTGTCTAACTCCCAATCATTATACAACGGTAAGGTTCGTTCGAATTTTGCAAAATGTGAGTCAGGGGTGCACCGTGTCCATTTTTAAAACACGGAATACAAAAATTAAACAAAAATAATGGAGTTATCAAAATTTGAAACCAAATCTCACCCCTGCTGATATGTATTATTTAATTGTCTACAGTACATTTAAAATTAAATTTCTTGTGAATTTTGTAGGTCAACGGTCACCAGACAAATAAAACACGCATTTTGCTTGAATGCTTCGTAAGTCATTTTTATTGTTAAAACTTTGGGTTATTAAATTTAACAGAAACGTGAAGACAATCCAACGAGCTATTGGGGCTATTGGGAGAACAAGAATCAGGACCCAATTCACATTGACGACATGCAATGTGTGAAATACATTAAGCCAAAGTTGTTCAAAAGCGCGGAAGTTGAGGACGCTTTTGAAAATGCAAATGGGAAAATTGGGTACATGGTTTTTAAGTATGATTCGCCATAATCCAAATCTGTCCATTTTCATCATAATTTATATAAATTAATGCATTTAGCCTCTGATCATTGTTTTTAATATGCCATCAAATCCCGCCTTATGCAATCTTTTGTGGTAATTAGTTTATTTCTAGGCCAATAAAATTGTAAACATATATTATTTCATGTCATTAATATTGCATTTAATTAGAGCGGAAATTACTTGATGCCTTTAATTCTCAAAAATAGCCTTTTCTTGCAAAAAATTTTCAAATGGAAGTTTACATAAACAAAACCGAAAAGGTAATCTTATTTTTACTACGAAAATTTGCAATCTCTAAACCGATTTAAAAAAGTTAGGGACAGGATGGTCCAGTCCAATAGTGCCAAAATATGGCGCCGGGGTCCAAAAATATGGCGGTAAGGTACAAAAACCAAATTTAAAAAATACGGTACTTTTTTGAAGCTCCGGTGTTGCCGATAGGCGTCAACGGAAAAAAAAATTATTTGAATGGCGAAATGTTTAGCAATTTAACAATTTTTATTAAGAAGTTGAACAAAATCTTCAAAATTAGGTAGGCTCATCAAAAATCGAAAAAATATGGCAAAAATAAGGACAGTTTCGATCCCTGGTTTGAACCTGACAGCGCATTCTGTCCTCGAAACATAGATGGTGGAGTACCAAAAAATTTATTATTTTTGATATTTTTAAAATTGACCAAACGTGAAAAATAGGACTTTTACAATTTTAGTGATAAAAATTGACTTATTTATCCAAGACTATTTGTAACTGGTTGTTGGCCGGGACCGGGATCAGGATTAACCGGATTGCCAATGGAGGAATTTTTTTTTCCTAATATATAACATTTTTATTAAGAAAATTGCGCAAAAACTTTGTGAATTTTACAATTTCGAATTTTTTTAAATGCAATTTTTTTGCGAATTCTGCCTCACTTCTGCTAGGTTGGGCGGCGATGCCGATAGGCACCGCCGAGAAAATAATTCCAAAAAGTTGAAAAAAACTGCCAAGAAGGATTGCGGACCGGGATCCCGCATAATCCCACGCGGGATCCGATCCCGCGCCGCACTCTAATTTTGATAGGCCAGCATGAATGAATAATCTCGATCGTTTCAAAAGCTCCATAATTTTAAATACCAATTTAAATTAAAAAACATATTTTGAAACAAAATGGTTCAATTAAAACAAAATAAAAATGTTCAATTCAAGAATTGTTGTTTTTGTTAGACTAAAAAACGTCGTTCCTAACAGCAAATTTTCTATAACACCAGCAAGGATTGCAATTTTTGGGTTTAAATTTAAAATCCAAAATTGGGCGTCCACAAAAAGGAAAAAATCAATAATTATTGTGTCTAATCGATTTTCTGTTTTATTTCCATCCACAAAATTCCCTCCGTCCATTCACTTCTTGGGCATCTTAGGCTCAGTTGGGCCTTCGTCGTTTTAGTCAAGCATTATGAAATATTTAGCGATTAATTTAATTGTCAGGTCCCAAGGGCGTAACCACAGGGGGGAGGGGAATTTGAGAAAAGAAAACCATAGAAGGAACCCTTTATGGACCCCTAAAAATCGAACATTTTTTGGGATAAAAATTGGCGCTCAGACGGGAAGTAAATCTGGGCGCCGGAGCTTAGGGGCGACCATCCCACACAAAAAAATTTATAGTTACGGCCCTGTTCAGTCCCTACCCATCGCCGATGTCTCTGTCTTTGAGGTCAATGGTGATGCAATTCTATTGTCGGCGCCAATTCCACTCAATTGCCTCCCCCTCCCAATTAGTCCATTTGTCCTCTTCTCGCTCAATCGGACAACGCACCAACAGCCACTTGTTCTTAAGGCGTCGCAACGACAATCGCTCCCCCGTCCAATTGTTCATCAGTTGAAATGGTCCTATGCCGGAAAAATGCGGACGAATGATGAAATTTGCCGGCTCCAAAGCATTGGCAAAGGCCTAAAACGAAGAAAATAAAATTGCTCTCAAATTGAGCATAAAAATGAAATTACCCATTTGAGTTCGTCAATTCGTGCCGGGTTGAACTCACAAATAAGCATCTTTGGAAGGCCATCCCCGCGGGGAGTGAGCAACCACTTGGCCAAAGCTTGGGCAGAAGAAGCACCTGCGTTGTCTTCTGCAGGAAATTCGGGAAAAAGTTTAACGGAATTGATCGATCGGAGCTTTGTGCAGTTGCGAAGAATTGCCGGACTGATTTGTCGCAAACTGCCCAATTGCGAGGAGTTCAAACGAAGAAAGCAGCAAATGTTGTCACTGACCAAAGGCCAAATCTTTTGCCAAATAATTTGCCAGCTGCGGCTTTGGATTTGGTTGTCACAAGTTCTAATATAAATAGTTGTTGTCCCAAAAGAGTCGAAAAAGCGTTGAAGAAATTCGAAGACGCTTCGGTCGATGTAACTGAAAGACCAAAAAGCTTAATTTTACAAACTTTTTGGTAAGAAAACGACCTTACCAAATCTCTTCGAATCCGATCACTCGGCCTGGAAGCGATTCTTGAGGAATCGACAGCGGCCGTCCACCAGAGCGTTCGCTGACAAATAAAGCATAAATACAGACATTTTAANTACAAATTTNTATTGCAATTAATTAACTTTTTTTAATTTTGAAATGAATAATCATTAATATATNNNATTAANTTTTGANANNTNNTAATTTCAAATCTTAATTATATTTTTAAAAAAATTTATAATTNNATTATATAATATTTAAANGAATTNTNATAAAANTATTAAATAATTAAATTAATATNGATTTTATTCATAAATATAAATTTCCTTATTTTTCTTATAAGCAATAATTAACAATAACTATTTTTAATTNAAACTGTATAATTTGATAATATGTTTTTTTTNATATATAATTATTTTTTTTATAAGTTATGGATTTATAAAAATTTTTTAATTANATTTTAATANATAAAGNTNNNTNGNAAAAATTTTTAAATTATTCGTAAAAATTTTAAAAAAAAATTATTAAAAAAATATTAAAAAAATAATTTAATTAATTTATTAAAAAAAAAAATATAATTTTATTTAACATTTAAAAAAAAAAATATAAATAATTTAATTCACATTAAATATATAAAATAATTATTTNAAACTATATTTTTATTAAATAAAATTTAANATNTTTTTTAATNTATTGATAAATTAATTAATATAAAAAAATCACAAATTNNAAATTAAAATATAAATTATAAAACAAAAATATAAATTTATAATTTAATAAATATTTATAAATTATATAAATTATAATTTTTTTTTATTAAATGAAGATTTCTNNNNTNNAAAATTTATTTTATTTTTNAGCTAAANANNANATATTATATTTTAANAAAATTAATTATAAAAAATTTAACTTTATTATAAATAATTATAAAANNNNTNAAAAATATTAATTTTAAATAAATNNNTNTTNNTNATTNAANTATNNATTTTATCAGAAACTATAATATATATTTAAAAANAANTTNANTTACAGTTTAATTATTTATAACAAATATTAGNTTAAATATTTAATAAATTTTTAATTAATAATTATTTTANAAANNNNTATCATATTGNAAATTATAATACTATTAAAAATAAAATTATTAAAATAATTAGTAAAGCATTTTTNTTGATATTAAAATAGTAAANTCTTAAAAA